>OY365808.1:29930839-30088358 GCA_959347315.1 Bimastos eiseni | reverse complement strand
AATCTATCCAGCTGAAAGATACCCTTAACAATAATTATTATGCAGACAGCCTTTGGAAGCATGCTGCGGATAAAGACGAAAATGACTAACAAAAACACTTGCCCGTTTCGCAATTTCATTACGTAGGCCTTACAGCATTAGGACTAATTACAATATAGGCCCCACCATTATAACATGTCGCCGCTTTAGAACCAATTACATGCATGTAGATACATGCATGTACATGTAGGCCTACAGCGTGTATGTTTGTCTCTGACTCCTTGTATCTTCTCAAGGACCAATCAGGCTGATGCGATTGCATAGACAATTGCTAGCAAATACACGTTGCTAAGGTGTAAAGTCACCTATTATTTTTACATCTACACTCTTAGTATACCACTCTTTCTATCTCGTCTTATTTCCCTTCCTCTTCTCTACACTTCAATTTTTGTCTCTTAATCCTTATTCTCCTGCACTCCTCATCTTTTTCTGCACTACGTTCATTTTCATTCTCCCATTACTCATCTGTCCCCTATTAAACGTTTCATTTCGATATCAGCTTGTGCCATCTGCTACTCAACCGCCTCATACGCCTTGTTTTCCTACTCCTACATCTCGTATTCCTATTTCTACATCTTGTCTTCCTTCTCCTACATCTTTTCTTCCTTCTCCAACATCTTGTCTTCCTTTTCCTACATTTTGTCTTCCTTCACCAACCATTGTCTTTCCTTCTCCTGCATCTTGTCTTCCTTCTCCTATCTTGTCTTCCTTCTCCTACATCTTGTCTTCCTTCTTCTACCATTGTCTTTCCTTCTCCTGCATCTTGTCTTCCTTCTCCAATCTTGTCTTCCTTTTCCTACCATTTTCTTTCCTTCTCCTGCATCTTGTCTTCCTTCTCCGATCTTGTCTTCCTTCTCCAATCTTGTCTTCCTTCTCCTACCAATGTCTTTCCTTCTCCTGCATCTTGTCTTCCTTTTCCTACATCTTGTCTTCCTTCTCCTACCATTGTCTTTCCTTCTCTTACATCTTGTCTTCCTTCTCCTACATCTTGACTTCCTTCTCCTACCATTGTCTTTCCTTCTCCTGCATCTTGTCTTCCTTTTCCTACATTTTGTCTTCCTTCTCCAACCATTGTCTTTCCTTCGCCTGCATCTTGTCTTCCTTCTCCTATCTTGTCTTCTCCTACATCTTGTATTCCTTCTCCTACATCTTGTCTTCCTTTTTCTACATCTTGTCTTCCTTCTCCTACATCTTGTATTCCTTCTACTACATCTCGTATTCCTTCTCCTACATCTTGTCTTCCTTCTCCTATCTTGTCTTCCTTCCCCTACATCTCGTATTCCTTCTCCTACATCTTGTCTTCCTTCTCCTATCTTGCCTTCCATCTCCTACATCATGTCTTCCATCTCCTACATCTTGTCTTCCTTCTACTACATCTTGTCTTCCTTCTCCTACATCTTGTCTTCCTTCTCCTACATCTTGTCTTCCTTTTTCTACATCTTGTCTTCCTTCTCCTACATCTTGTCTTCCTTCTCCTACATCTTGTATTCCTTCTCCTATGTTGTCTTCCATCTCCTACATCTTGTCTTCCATCTCGTGCATCTTGTCTTCCTTCTCCGATCTTGTCTTCCTTCTCCAATCTTATCTTCCTTCTCCTACCATTGTCTTTCCTTCTCCTGCATCTTGTCTTCCTTTTCCTACAGTTTGTCTTCCTTCTCCAACCGTTGTCTTTCCTTCGCCTGCATCTTGTCTTCCTTCTCCTATCTTGTCTTCCTTCTCTTACATCTTGTATTCCTTCTCCTACATCTTGTCTTCCTTTTTCTACATCTCGCATTCCTTCTTCTACATCTTGTCTTCCTTCTCCTGCATCTTGTCTTCCATCTCCTACATCTTGTCCTCCATCTCCTACATCTCGTATTCCTTCTCCTACATCTTGTCTTCCTTCTCCTATCTTGTCTTCCATCTCCTACATCATGTCTTCCATCTCCTACATCTTGTCTTCCTTCTCCTACATCTCGTATTCCTTCTCCTACATCTTGTCTTCCTTCTCCTATTTTGTCTTCCTTCTCCTACATCTTGTCTTCCATCTCCTACATCTTGTCTTCCTTCTCCTACATCTTGTCTTCCTTCTCCTACATCTTGTCTTCCTTCTCCTGCATCTTGTCTTCCTTCTCCTATCTTGTCTTCCTTCTCCTACATCTTGTCTTCCTTTTTCTACATCTTGTCTTCCTTCCCCTACATCTTGTCTTCCTTCTCCTACATCTTGTCTTCCTTCTCCTACATCTTGTCTTCCTTCTCCTACATCTTGTATTCCTTCTACTACATCTCGTATTCCTTCTCCTACATCTTGTCTTCCTTCTCCTATCTTGTCTTCCTTCCCCTACATCTCGTATTCCTTCTCCTACATCTTGTCTTCCTTCTCCTATCTTGCCTTCCATCTCCTACATCATGTCTTCCATCTCCTACATCTTGTCTTCCTTCTACTACATCTTGTCTTCCTTCTCCTACATCTTGTCTTCCTTCTCCTACATCTTGTCTTCCTTTTTCTACATCTTGTCTTCCTTCTCCTACATCTTGTCTTCCTTCTCCTACATCTTGTATTCCTTCTCCTATGTTGTCTTCCATCTCCTACATCTTGTCTTCCATCTCGTGCATCTTGTCTTCCTTCTCCGATCTTGTCTTCCTTCTCCAATCTTATCTTCCTTCTCCTACCATTGTCTTTCCTTCTCCTGCATCTTGTCTTCCTTTTCCTACAGTTTGTCTTCCTTCTCCAACCGTTGTCTTTCCTTCGCCTGCATCTTGTCTTCCTTCTCCTATCTTGTCTTCCTTCTCTTACATCTTGTATTCCTTCTCCTACATCTTGTCTTCCTTTTTCTACATCTTGTCTTCCTTCTCCTACATCTTGTCTTCCTTCTCCTACATCTTGTCTTCCTTCTCCTACATCTTGTCTTCCTTTTTCTACATCTTGTCTTCCTTCTTCTACATCTTGTCTTCCTTCTCCTGCATCTTGTCTTCCATCTCCTACATCTTGTCCTCCATCTCCTACATCTTGTCTTCCTTCTCCTACATCTCGTATTCCTTCTCCTACATCTTGTCTTCCTTCTCCTATCTTGTCTTCCTTCTCCTACATCTTGTCTTCCATCTCCTACATCTTGTCTTCCTTCTCCTACATCTTGTCTTCCTTCTCCTACATCTTGTCTTCCTTCTCCTGCATCTTGTCTTCCTTCTCCTATCTTGTCTTCCTTTTTCTACATCTTGTCTTCCTTCTCCTACATCTCGTATTCCTTCTCCTAAATCTTGTCTTCCTTCTCCAACATCTTATCTTCCTTTTCCTATCTTGTCTTCCATCTCCTACATCTTGTCTTCCTACTCCTACATCTCGTATTCCTTCTCCTAAATCTTGTCTTCCTTCTCCAACATCTTGTCTTCCTTTTCCAATCTTGTCTTCCATCTCCTACATCTTGTCTTCCTTCTCCTACATCTCGTATTCCTTCTCCGTAATCTTGTCTTCCTTTTCCTATCTTGTCTTCCTTCTCCTGCATCTTGTCTTCCTTCTCCTACCATTGTCTTTCCTTCTCCTGCATCTTGTATTCCTTCTCCTATCTTGTCTTCCTTCTCCTACCATTGTCTTTCCTTCTCCTACATCTTGCCTTCCATCTCCTACATCATGTCTTCCATCTCCTACATCTTGTCTCCCTTCTACTACATCTTGTCTTCCTTCTCCTACATCTTGTCTTCCTTCTCCTACATCTTGTCTTCCTTCTCCTACATCTTGTCTTCCTTCTCCTAAATCTTGTCTTCCTTCTCCTACATCTTGTCTTCCTTCTCCTATCTTGTCTTCCTTTTTCTACATCTTGTCTTCCTTCTCCTACATCTTGTCTCCCTTCTCCTACATCTTGTCTTCCTTCTCCTACATCTTGTCACCTTTCTCCTACATCTTGTCTTCCTTCTCGTACATCTTGTATTCCGTCCCCTACATCTCGTATTCCTTCTCCTAAATCTTGTCTTCCTTCTCCAACATCTTGTCTTCCTTTTCCTATCTTGTCTTCCATCTCCTACATCTTGTCTTCCTTCTCCTACATCTCGTATTCCTTCTCCGTAATCTTGTCTTCCTTCTCCGTAATCTTGTCTTCCTTCTCCTATCTTGTCTTCCTTCTCCTACATCTTGTCTTCCTTCTTCTACCATTGTCTTTCCTTCTTCTGCATCTTGTCTTCCTTCTCCAATCTTGTCTTCCTTCTCCAACCATTGTCTTTCCTTCTCCTGCATCTTGTCTTCCTTCGCCTACATTTTGTCTTCCTTTTCCTACATCTTGTCTTCCTTCTACTACATCTTGTCTTCCTTCTCCTACATCTTGTCTTCCTTCTCCAACCATTGTCTTCCTTGTCCTACATTTTGTCTTCCTTCTCCTACATCTTGTCTTCCTTCTCCAACCATTGTCTTTCCTTCTCCTGCATCTTGTCTTCCTTCTCCTACATTTTGTCTTCCTTTTCCTACATCTTGTCTTCCTTCTACTACATCTTGTCTTCCTTCTCCAACCATTGTCTTCCTTCTCCTACATCTTGTCTTCCTTCTCTCACATCTTGTCTTCCTTCTCCAACCATTGTCTTTCCTTCTCCTGCATCTTGTCTTCCTTCTATCTTGTCTTCCTTCTCCTACATCTTGTCTTCCTTCTACTACATCTTGTCTTCCATCTCCTACATCTTGTATTCCTTCTCCAACCATTGTCTTTCCTTCTCCTACATCCTGTCTTCCTTCTCCTATCTTGTCTTCCTTCTTCTATCTTGTCTTCCTTCTCCTACAGCTTGTCTTCCTTCTCCAACCATTGCCTTTCCTTCTCCTGCATCTTGTCTTCCTTCTCCTATCTTGTCTTCCTTCTCCTATCTTGTCTCCCCTCTCCGACATCTTGTCTTCCTTCTCCTACATCTTGTCTTCCTTCCCCTACATCTTGTATTCCTTCTCCTACATCTTGTCTTCCTTCTCCTATCTTGTCTTCCATCTCCTACATCATGTCTTCCATCTCCTACATCTTGTCTTCCTTCTACTACATCTTGTCTTTCTTCTCCTACATCTTGTCTTCCTTCTCCTACATCTTGTCTTCCTTCTCCTACATCTTGTCTTTCTTCTCCTACATCTTGTCTTCCTTCTCCTACATCTCTTCTTCCTTCTCCTACATCTTGTCCTCCTTCTCCTACATCTTGTCTTCCTTCTCCTACATCTTGTCTTCCTTCTCCTATATACCTCTTGTCTTCATTATCTGTCCGTCACAAATTTGATGACCAATTCATCTCAGGTCAAACTGACGTCGCATTCTCTACTTTACGATTCCAACAAACAATTGACGAATAATATTATACAAATACCTAATTCTTACATGCATAGTTAGGCCTATTGGTGTATCGACATAGATGCATAAGCGATATATTGCTGCACAGAAAAAGGCCTAGATGTTCGTATTAGTGAGTAGAACCGTGGGAACAGATTTAATTATTTCTCCAAAATTTGACGGAGTTTGTGTAAGAGCTTATTATCCTGCACTGTCCAGTCGTGAAATAATAGGGACATGTTATTGAGTTTTTAAATTTCATGAATTTCACAATTAAAAGGATAATAGCTTAGAAGCAATTGAAGTTACATTGTGAGGGTCTATAGAACATTTACATCATAGACCAGGGTTGTCCAACATAAAACTTATATAAAGTTTAAAAACGTATGTTTCTCAACGTGGACGGGACCAATAATAATCAAACATAGGGGCCTACTACTTATCTAGAACTGTAGCATATTATAGCTACCGTCACCTATCGAATGATAGTTTGAAATAACCAATAAGTGTCCTGCAGAGAATGAATTACTAAAATAAAAAAACCTGTTAAAATTAATGAAGCCAGAATTTTCCAGAAACGGATGAATAGTGGGCCTACGCCACTGAGCAAATATTTTGTAATCTACAGTAATGCCTAAGCAGCAACCTCAAAATATAGGCTTCATTATTTATTATAAATCTTTTAGAAAGTTACAATTAAATCGAGCGAAGCATGACACGGAGAGTAGTGGAGGTACACCGTCTTTTTTAGTGCGCCATGGATGCTGGATTTTAGCTTAAAATTGTCAAAACTACGCGCTCTGAAAACGTAGAATATTTTGGAGAGTGCCATAAAGGCCTGATATCATTATTATTACCATTACAAATGCATAAAATATGCTTTTTGCATGATCCTGCTGTTCAAAAGCACTGTGTATAGGTGCATATGGGCTAGCTGCTACGTTCCTATATCAGCCAGTCTGAGCTACTTAGGGGAAGTGTGTCTTGGCATAGGATGCGTCTTGCGGCACTTTCCCCTACACGGTGGCTCTATACATGTATAGATAAAACCATCAACTCTGCCAGCATTCTCATGACCATTAGATGGAACAAAACGAGCCCCTGATGTTCCCATAATAATGGGCTTCAAAAGGTCCCACGTATGTCCAATATAGGCTTCAAATTTACATGCTGGCAGATTGGTAGGGTGTAGGCCTACAATAGCCTAGGTCTATAATCTGATAAGTCTGCGACAATGTTGATTGTTGATTGCGTCCGTTATTTACTTTCGGCGGACTGGTCGTCTTAGACCGGACTTTGTTCGGGCATCCTTGAATTTCCGGACTTCCCCTTAAACGAAATTTGCGTGAATGCGTGACGTGGTGTTAAGCCTACATTTCAACTTCGTAGCGGATATCAAGTTTTCTTCGTTCTTATATTTTCGTTTGGGCCCTCGTGGCCATTGGACTCATCCGCTGGTTGACTTGGCCTCGGCGGTTCATACGTTTATTCCCCACCTCAAACCCAAACCCCCCAATGAATAATTGATCATTTAAAAAAAAATAATGAGTTTCGTTTTTCATTTTCACACACACTCACACACACATTCTAGATAGCTTGGACATGGACGAGCTGGAAGTATGTTTCATTTCGAGAAGTTACATTAAGAGGAATTTGTCTGGCTTTTGGCGATAAAGTGAAGTAAGTCCTTAGCGCATAGATTTATAACGAAATTCTTAAGTTAGCTAAAGTACCATTAGGTTTTAAAAATTATTTATTTGGATTTTGGAATTTTAATGCATTATTTTGGCACAATAATAGGTGTAATGATCGATCTCTCCGCCGCGCGACATTTCTTACCCTCTCATGACTGTCCGGATGCCACCCCCTCCACATACCAAACGAAATCGCCGCCACTGCATATAAGTACACGTAGCTGATCTACGTGAAGCCGGAACTTAATAATTAAAGCCAGATACTTTTAAATGGAGCTCAGCTGGTGTTGCCGTGTGTCGCCGAAGACAATTGCCTGTCGTCGATTAGGACTACAAGACTTGTACACACACAGGTGGAGCAGGCTTATAGAGGCCATTATCAAAAATAATATTATCTGTCAACCTTTCTTTGTTGATTAGGCGTCAGGTGTGCGCATCGGCTCATATATATATATATATATATATATATATATATATATATATATATATATATATATATATATATATATAGTGACTCAATGTTTTCTGTACATAATTTTGCTTTCTGATGAATAGTCGCCATGCAATGCCAAACGACGTTTCGCCCTCCTCCTTTTGCTTGACTTTGGACTGGCAGTATCAGAGACGGATTGATGAGAAGCTGATCAAGTATGGTTTAAGATGGGATTTAGGCTTTAGCAACATTTAGGCAAAAATGTAAATGTAAATGTACATCACTTATTATATAGCGACCAAATATATATATATATATATATAGCGACCATAAATACAGCGACCATATATATATATATAGCGACCGTATATATAGCGACCGTATATATAGCGACCGTATATATAGCGACCGTATATATAGCGACCGTATATATAGCGACCATATATATATAGCGACCGTATATATAGCGACTGTATAATATATAGCGACCGTATGTATAGCGACTGTATAATATATAGCGACCGTATATGTAGCGGGCTCGACTCTATTCATATTATTTCAATTAATTGATCGCAGCTCGTTTCAATGTCGTGATTTATCAGTTGAATTCCGCCAGAGACGTACATGTAGTCTTACCATAGGCACGAGCGAATAAAAACCCAATTGTCAGCGGTCATTTAGTCTAGAAGTCGAGCAGATAGAAACTGAGATGATGCCTTCGAATTAGTAAGACTGCGTGTCTGCGCTTGCATGATCTCTATGTGTGCGTGTGTAGCCTACATGTCTGTCTACAGTTATGTCTGTTTGTATCTGCGATGTACCTCTCAATTTCATAATAAACTTAGGTCATATTGGCTATACGTGACGACTTCAAGGCGTGTGCAATCCTAATTAATGGCCATAACGTGTGATGATGATCAGTTGAATTATTCTTCAGATTAGCCGTAGATCCTCGTTACAAAATGACGATGAATGATAAAGATGGAGGAAGGTGTCTAGGGGCTGAATGAATCCGTTATGATCGTAATATGTTGCTTGTAAGTGTGACGGGTCGAGTCCTCGGCTAATCTCCAGTCCATGAATAATTGAATAAATCACATCCGACTGCGCGATCAGAACGACCTGCGAGTGAATATAGGAGCACAATAATTTCAGAAGACTCCAGGTTCTTTTCCACATACTTTGCAGGAAAAAGCGACACTGGCAGGCCTATAAGCATTTACTAGTAAGCTACGCAGCATAATTAACATAAGTTGATACCAATGTCTAAGACAATAATATTACTTATATTTCTTACTAGCATTTTTTTACCTAGCAGCACCCGAATTATCCCTGCCATACTTCCGTGGAACTCCACTGTCTGCACATAATAGGCCTAATGGTCCTACAGACAATGTTCATTCATTCTGAGCTGTGAGCATGTGCACGCTCACACGGGCCGGGAGCCATGGCGCGCGCACACAAATTTCTTTTGTAAACGAGTCACGATTCAATTTTATGTAGGCCTAGGTCAACTTTGTGTCCTTGGTTTATCGTTCACCCTAGGCCTATTTTATCTCTAGTCTAGATAAGGGACTTTTCTTAGATCACCACGAACTTAATTTAGGCCTGACTATTATCGCATTCAGCTTGGACTTGCTCGTTTAGGTCAAGTCGAACTGAAAGACTGAGGATCATGATTGAGGTTCTACTGAATCTTGAAACGGCAAGGTCATTTTTGAGTGGTTAGCCTGATGACGTTTCTTACATCAAAAACTGAGTATAATTAGGCCTATACTAGGCCTACATGTGAATATTACATATATATAGGCCTATTTGGTTGTCAGAATTTAGATGAAGCATAAAGAAGTTTCTCGAGTTAACGCACGCGAGTTTTACCAGAGGACACTTTGGAATTCGAAAGAGCTCAGTTTCAACGTAGGGCGTATTGGCCAGGCTGGAAGGACGATGTGCGGAGGTTTTGCCAGCGTTGCGACAGCTGTGCTCGGTATCGACGAGAGGAACCTCCAAGGCAAGGTTACTTAAAGAGTCCAGTGGTTGGGGAACCAATGGAGAGATTTGGGATAGATATCACAGGGCCGCATCCTGTTTCAAATAAGGGCAACAAATACATACTGACTGCAATAGACTACTTATCCCGATGGGCTGAAGCCCTGCCGATTAGAAACCAAGAGGCTGTTACTGTTGCAGAAGCCTTGATGGTACATGTGTCTTCCAGATTTGATATGCCACGTCAGATATTGACCAGGGACCATGCTTCGAATCGAATTTGTTCAAGCAGATATGTAAATTTTTGGAGATTGATAAAATACGAACAACCCCTTATCAACCTTCGGGAAACGGAATGAATGAGCGATTTCACAGGACGCTTAATATGTTGCTTGGAAAGGTAGTTTCGGAACGACAGAAAGACTGGAATGTCCATGTTCCGTATGTGATGGCGTCATACCGGTCAACAGAACATGAGTCTACCCAACGAACTCCTAATTTCCTGTTTCTGGGAAGAGAGAATCATACGCCGCTAGACTTGATTCTCGCTCAAGTTAATGATCTTGAGCGACCATCTTACCACGACTTAGAAGATTTTGTGGAGGAACAGAAAGAGAAAATGGAAAAAACTTACCGTCTGGTACGAGACCAATTAAAGAGAACTGCAGAACGCAGAGAGAAAGCGTACGACTTGAGAGTGAGACCTAACAAGTTCGTTCGCGGTGACTGGGTCTATTATTACTACCCTCGAATGAGAAGTGGAAGGAAGACTAAGTGGGCTCGGTTGTACACCGGCCCGTTCTTGATTATTCAAGTACTTAGTCTAATTTTGTATCGAGATCCACGCCTATGGCTGTGCACGTGGATAAGATTAAGTGCTATTACGGTAATACTACACACAACTGGTCGTTGAAGGATAAGAGGGAACAAACGGAGGAGATTGACAATTTTCAAGTCTCCAGAAACGCATACAGTGAATGCCTACAGGAATTTCCGGAGGCCCCAGCGGAGTCAACTAGTCTTGAAGAGAAACGCGACGAAAGACCACGTCGACGATCGATTCGACCTCCTCGTTGGATGAACGATTATTATTGAACAAGAAGTTTTTGCTTAATGAATGCTTTGAGGACAGGTGGCCGCTTAATTGCGCAGGTTTCTTGGACGATGTTGGGAACATATTTTGAGTTTCTTTTGATGACAATTTTTCGTTGAATTGTATATATGTCAAGTACCGAAACGTCTAACAATTGCGGTGCTCTTGACCGCAAACTTGCCTGTTTTATCGACTGTTACCGAAGATCGTTGTTTTAGTTTCGTCTTGATGAAGGTATTTTAGTTAGATTGTCAATTAGTAAAGAAATACTTAGCTAAAGCTCAGTAACTTTCCGATGAATATTGGCAGATAACCGCAATCTTTACGGCTATTGCGCATGTGAGACTATCACATGATTTGAAATTCTAATTTTACTTCCGAACAGAAATTCGTCCGTGAGTAGTCGATGATTGAACGGTACCTACAGAATCTTAGAATTGGCTACGATGCAAAGCAAGCGCTGATTGACACGATAGTTAATGATTCAATGTTTACGTGGACGGTTGCGTCTAACAACGCCTGCGTATAACTGCTTGTCCTATAAATAGTTACTTCATTTTATTCAAGAAGTCTTATGTTAGCGATGATTTATGTATATAATTTAATTTTTTTTAAATAATGCTGCAAAGCTATGCTGGTTTTTGTGCCGCGAGGTCCATGACGAGTGATGTACGAGCAAGATCGGGAGATAGTTGGTGACTTTTCTCTCCTACGTCCACTGCCCAGTTAGGTTAGGTGGAACTCAGTTTCAAGACAGAGTGCCTGTTAAGGTTGATAACTTGATGAGGAATAGAATGATTGCCAGTGCGCCGGTAAAGATACCTGGCACCATTAAACAGGCTGTCGCCAGTGCAGATCGCTGGAGAATATCGCTGTTCGTTGGGGTACGTGCGTGGTAGCTGAGGTTCTTGGGTTTGTGGACGGAGTTGGACGTCCCATAACCGGTATTCTGGCCGATAATCAAGTACCGGTACCTTGTCTTCTAATTGGGTCTCGGTTGGAGATGTTTCTGTGTTACGGATGATAGGTCCCTGGTTTTCTCAAAGATGCTTCGCATCAATGTAAGGTGGAGAGAGTGTGGCGGACAGGCCACAAGGCTTGAATTCAAGAATTTGTTCGTAAATAATCGGCTCGCCATAGCGCTTAATTTACGTATTTTCTTACAGTGTTGGTATTGGAGGGAAGACCGATCGGCGGTTTTTAGTTCCGCGCATAGCGTGCAGAGGCATGAATCGGGTTGAGTACAGCCTGACATGCGGTGCGTCGCTTATATTGTAGAGTGGTGACGACTGCTCTGCATATACGGTGCATTGAATTCTTTGGTTAGCGGTTAATACCGCACACCCGTGTGGTCGGTGAGAGTTCGTTCAAAGCCTGGTTCACGGCAAGTTGCGAAACAAATATAGTTGCGGACGAGAGGGCGTCCAAAAAACTAGTCCGAGCTACAGCCGAGCGTTTGGTGTTGAGACCGACTACGCCGATCTGATAGGGCTGGGGCCCCACCCTGTTATCGATCGCGAGAAAGTCTGCAGCCGATTGTGAGGTTGCTTCCTCGGGAAGATCCGACAGTGATATAAATAAATCAAAGGTCTGTGTAAAGACCGGGTAAAGCCCGGGTTAGCCGTTCGTATAGACCGAGAAAGATCTCGGGTGGCCGAAGTGATACAGACTGGGTGAGTTCCTGAAGGGACCGACGGCATATACTGAGAGAGAGGCCTCGGCGGCCGACAGAGCTAGACTGGGAAAAACAGCGCAGACCGTGAGAGTAACCAAGAAATAAAAATGTTGGCTACCTAGACCGGTCATAGTTAATCCTGCCGTTTTCCAGCAGGTTGTCGGTTACGCAAAAGTTTCGGGTGGCCCCAATCGAGAAAGTTCCGGTGGCCGAGACCTAGAAAGTTTTGGTAACCAAGAAATATAAATGTTGGCTACTTAGACTGGTCATAGTTACCAGCAGGTTGTCGGATACGTGAAAGTTTCGGGTGGCCGCAATCGAAAGTTCCCGTGGCCGAGACCGAGAAAATTAGGGTGGCCGCTAGAGATACAAGCCGGCTAGATTCCCGTAGTAGCAACCGTACAGACCGAGAGAGAGGACGGTGACCCCATTGGTGCTTACGACGATTACAAGAAACGGTCGTGACTGGTGCCGAAGACCTCAATATTTGCGGGTGTTTCCTCATATTCTATTCCCTGTAATATCTATACTTGGCTACCAAACGTGGTCATACTTACTCTCGTGGTCATCCGTGGTTTCTTTACTTGCGTGTCTGATCGCAGTATCTTTAATCGCGGTTTCCCCACGATATCTCTTCTTGATTGTATTACGGTTTTTCGATAAATATTCTTCTTGGCTAACGTGGTCATAGATACTCCCCGGGTTTTCCCGAAGTCTCAGTATATATTACGGTGTTGGTGGACAACTGCAAAACGCAGAGGACGGTCAATCGTGGTGCATGATAATTTATACGTGTGAGGCCGGTATGCCACACACGGACATGCAGCGAGAGGTACATGGGGAGTGGAAGATGCGATATCCGGTGGATAAGTGTCTGGGAAAACGCGACGTTAAGATCAGTGACCAGTATTGCCTATGGCAAAGTGACGAAGGGACTTGTTACAGATATTTCTACTCTCCGGAACAGGGAGAACGTTTGATGCCCTCTGTTGGCGATTGTTTAAGAGTCACTAGATGTAGAATGATACGACGAAACTCAGGTCAGGTCAGGTAGAGAGAAAGAGGAAAACCGTCTCTAAGCGGGCAAACAAGAAAGGGAAGACTCCGGTCGTTAAAAGAGCGACCCTGTTCTGAATAAAGGCTATCCTCAGGACGTCGCCCATCCGGCGACCGCGGAAGAGATAGAGTCTGATCCCGAGACAGAGTCATATACTGTTGCCTCTTTTAGAGAAACGATCAACCCCGATTCTCCTCTGACAGTCACTGCTATGATAGGCAGAGATGAATAACAGTCAGGCTATACTAAAAATCGACTTAGAAGTGACTCGAGTGGCTCCAGACACAGAAGAGGGCTGGAGCAGACACCGTTGCGGACCTGGTAGCGTCCGAACGGTGTACGCCACACATCTATCAATAGCGATCGTTGAAACTCATTTGTAAATGAGATGGTAGTATGAGATCAGACGTAATTATAAGGTCTATTTAATGTTTAGGAATATTAATCCTGCGTAATCCTCACGTAACACGCTTTGCTGTGGCGATGCACTCAGCGGTTCCGTTTAGATAACGAACATTAACCACCTTTCCCACTAATTGCACAGGATAACCTTTTTATACATCGTATGACGTCATTAGCCATAGAGAAGTATTGCCATCATCATAAATTTAGATCTAGCCCGCGAACTGGCTTGCAAGCACCAACCATGCCAACCATAGCCTATATAATGTAGGCCGTATACTATGGTCCCCGCAGGATTTGATCACACAATGAAAGTCATTGCTGAAATGACGACTTCTAATAGGTAGTTTGATTTCTTAGGAATGCGGACTATAGGGGGTTCCGGGGGCATAATGAGTCTGAAAATCACTATACCGAAACCTGAAATGTGATTGCCGAAAACCTAAAATGTGATTATATATGTATATACATATATACATTATATGTATATATTTAAAATGTGATTATATCGGAATTAAAAAACATTGTGAACTAAAAATTGGTGCGTAGACCTAGAAATTCGCTTTTAATATTACATTTTGTAAAAGTTTCATATCGCTAGCCTAAAGCCTCTTTAAAGGAACGGGCAATCAAACAAACTCCAGAAGGACACCCTTTCAGAATTATAGTAGGGGCCTATAGCTATTGTGTATGGCCATCTTCCGTGGCCGCAACACGGAAGGGCTTCATATAATGAGTTAAGTCTAGGCCCCTATATGCATCATGCATTTCTTTGCTTGTCATAAAATGCTAAATCAAATTAGGCTGACGCAGAAGACTTTTGTAAAGATCAGGCAAGCGTATCACTTATTTAGAAGGCAACATGAGACCGATGACACGTGTTACTGAACGCTTAAGTCTCTGCCGTACTTATAACATGCCACAGAATATAATTAGCACATATAGGACCGCGTACACATAATGGCCATTTTACAACCTAATTTGGTAATAAAATGCCGGTGTAGATTGGCATTATGTGTATTGATTTTGGTTAGACGCGTCTGCATTGATCGATGTCCGTCACACAAAAGCGTTGTGCTCATCATGTAATATTTAGGAATCTTCCATATCAGATCTCACATTATATATGCACGACGTGCTTCATTGGCCGCCTGTTTCCCAGAGACGCAGCGACCTCGGCTTCGTTGATTCGCGTTCTCTTTCATTTCGGCATATCAATTTGTCTAAGTGGTGAATAATTATACAGAGTGGAGTTTACTGTCAAGGATTTAAGTCTTGGTATGAGGTCTCAGTTAGGGAACGCCCCTCTACCACTAACGGAAGCCTTGTTGTCCCAATTCAGATTTGGCTGGCTGCAGAATTTTCGTTATGCAGTTCCAGGAGAGCTTGTTGTTCCCAATGCGGGCAGTTCAAAGATGCAGCGTCATGCTTTTTCAGTGGTTGTACCGCACACATGGATAAAGCTTCCTACAAGAGGCGGCAATCCCGGGGGGCCGAGGGTGACAAGTCCCCTCACCTTTCACAATAAGGAGGCAACCTATACGTTTATCCCCCCTTTCGACCTCGACCAATCCCTCTCCTGGGTGTCCCCCACCTGTCGAACGACCTCGCCGCCTCTGCTTCCTGCAGCGACGCATTTTCTTTTAATTTATTACTTATGGTTGTGGTGGTGGCGGTGGTGATGATGATGATGATGATGATGATGATGATGATGATGATGATGATGATGATGGTGATGATGGTGATGATGGTGATGATGATGCTTATGATGTGGCGTCGAAAACCAGCCATGCCGTTATAATAGGGCTTCGTGCACAGTCAAGATAAACAGGGTATTCCTAAGCACTAAGCCTACATAGGTACTCAGTATCATTGAAAAGCGAGAATTTTTAATAGAAATTAATAATTAACAATGATATCAATATGGGTATATAATATCGTTGACTAACTTCATCCTTACTGACCGTCCTAATCCTACGGACACGTAGGCCCCTACATTGGCGACGGCAACGCGCCGACTATCAACAATGGACGGCCCGGCGAGATAGGTGTAGGCCTAGTATTATAACGTCGTAGGCGGTATGCCAATACTTATTTTAAAAGTTCTTCAGTAAGAAACCTACTCCATAAGGATATGCATGTCGAACATTTATCTTCCACAATTGTCTGGCATTACATTGTTGACGATGATAATGACGTATTATAGGCTAACATTGACATGCCGTCAATGTTAGCCCATAATATCCTTTAGATGTATGCCACTGTGTCAGAGCAGTGATGCCCCTCAGTCTGAGGCAGGAATGAAATTAAATGAAGTAATGGTGAATTATCTTCGATTTTATGACAGCGTTGGCTTCCTCCAGAGCTACATGATATAAGCCTAAAACTAAAGAAAAACGTTAGAAAATTGTACCGATTTATCAACGCAGAGAAAACCAAACACTGGTGATTGAAATAACCAAACACACAACCAGGCCCGTAGAATGTATGAGGCAAGACGAGGCGAATGCCTTGGCATAACTCTCAAGACAAGGAAAGAGTCAGACGAGGCATGCCTTGTCTTACTTCAACATGAGAATTAAGTAATCGTGTAAACGGTATTGAATATTTTATTATTATCGGGTTTCATCTACAAGCGTCTGACTAAAAATTAATCATTATATTGTGCTATAGCCTCTGCTGACCTTATTATTATTATGTAGAAGATTATGTACGAAGGCATTCTATTTTGCTACGAAACCAGTCAATAACGTTTCAAATCCTCATTTTGCTTTCTTTGACGAATCTCGGTAATCGAAAGTTATTAAGCGATAATGGCAATCTGTGTTTAAAGTAAAACCTATTTAGACTAAATCCTTATAAGAATGGCTTTGAACAGCTTAGGAGTCTAGGAGTAGAATACTTCACTACAGAAAATGTTTGAATTGAAGCGCCTGCGGCCCAGGACATTATCTTGGCACAGCATAGAAATATCCTTCGTAGGCTTACGACGCTAACAAATTTATACATTTTACACACTCGTGCGTGGGTCGCTTGGCCAGTACATGAGTCTCTTCTTGCGTGAGTCTGCTGTTCGGTTCATGTGGCGGAACGCGCGTGCGTCTGTCGATCGGTGCATTTGGCGGTTGACGCGTGGGTCTACTGGTCGGTTTGTTGGGCGGTGTGTACGTGGGTCTGTTGACCGGTTTATTGGGCGGTGTGTGCGTGGGTCTGTTGATCGGTTTATGCGGCGGTGTGTGCGTGGGTCTGTTGATCGGTTTATGCGGCGGTGTGTGCGTGGGTCTGTTGATCGGTTTATTGGGCGGTGTGTGCGTGGGTCTGTTGATCGGTTTATTGGGCGGTGTGTGCGTGGGTCTGTTGAACGGTTTATTGGGCAATGTGTGCGTGGGTCTGCTGATCGGTTTACTGGGTGGTGTGTGCGTGGGTCTGTTGACCGTTTTACTGGGTGGTATGTGCGTGGGTCTGTTGATCGGTTTATGTGGCGGTGTGTGCGTGGGTCTGTTGACCGGTTTATTGGGCGGTGCGCGCGTGGGTCTGTTGATCGGTTTATTGGGCTGTTCGCGCGCGCGTCTGTCGATCGGTTTATACGGCGGAACGAGCGTGCGTCTGTTGATCGATTTATCGGGCGATGCGCGCGTGCGTCTGTTGATCGGTGCATACGGCGGTGCGACCGTGTGTATGTTGATCGGTTTGTCGGGCCATGCGCGCGCGCGTGCGTCTGTTGGTTTATTGGACTGAGCGCCCTTGGGTATGTTGATGGGTTTATAGGGCGGTGCGCGCGTGTTTGTTGATGAGTTTTTTGGATTGTGCGCGTGTGGGTATTTTTTTATTGGGCTGTGCGCGCGAGGGTCTGTTGATCGTTTTATGCAGCGGTGTGTTCGTGGGTCTGCTGACCGGTTTCTTGGGCGGTGCGTGCGTGGGTGTGTTGATCGGTTTATTGAGCGATGTGTGCGTGGGTCTGCTGTTCGGTTTATTGGGCGATGTGTGCGTGGGTCTGCTGTTCGGTTTATTGGGCTGTGCGAGCGTGCGTCTCTTAAAGGAAAAGTTTTGTGGGCGGTCAGTTTTTCGGAAAACTGAATGACGAGCTATCAATCAAACCTGAACTCATTGAGTGGGGCTGCAATCAAGACGTCCCATATTCAAGTTCACCGCCGGTCAATTCCTTTCATCATCATCATCATCATCATCATCATCCTTATAAAAGCTACCATCATCATCCTCGGCATAATTAACACCTTCCTCCTCACAATAATCACCACCATCATCTTCCTCACAATTATACCACCAAAATCATCGTCCTCACAATAACTACCAGTCTACCACCAAAATCATCATCCTTACAGTAACTACCACTACCACCATCTTTGTATTAATTTCTATCAGTGACAATCACTACACTAACTTCAAGTAAGCCACGCAATAAAGACTGATTACTACTACTCAGCAAACTTACGAGCAAGATGGAAAGCATCTGGCTTAAGTTGCTTCCGCCATCTGACGTCATTCGAGGGGCCTGGTTTCGACCTAAAGACGGCGGCCGTTGTACTACCGAGGGCTTATTCTAAAAAATTACTGTTGTAACATGCGTTTATAAGCTTATATAGGCCTAATGCAGTCGTGCCAGCATAGACACAAAATCACAATCAGACAAGATTGGTGAAATGTTGTCCCAACTCACCACACGTATTTGCAGGTTTGTAGACATTCACAAATTTGATCCCAGAAATGCAGTGGAGGTTCGGTCATTCGGCGCATAACGTGTTCTTGTTGATATAGCATGGGAATCATGGGAATATGCGGATGTAGTTGTGTCATAGGCCAGTGATTCTCAACCTGTGGGTCGCGATCCGCAAGTGGGTCGCAAAGGATATCTAAGTGGGTCGCCAACTTTTCTTTGAACTCTCATTTTTTCCACTGAAAAATATTGTCACGTTAATGTAATGCGCTATACTTTCTATATATATAGGCCTAGATCGTTGCCTTGTCAGTGTTGCTACCATTTTAAGCTATTCATACATCTGTGAGACCGGCTGTTCAGCTATATGATTACACTCAAGACTTAATAATTATAGGAATAGGCTCTTTGTAAATAATGACTTACGTTTGTGTCTAACCAACATCAGCCCACGTATTGACTTAGGCTACTGTACATCTGACCAGAATGCAAGCCCCGCCATCTCATTAACAGTTTTTATGTCTCAATGTGTCAAACAATAAAGGTTTTTTAATATTATTTGTTTATGACATTATGCCATTTTATTATGACTTATTTATAGTTTAATTATACACTATCATGGTTAGTCGTACAATACATTGATGCGTGACTTGCTGATTTAACAAAGATCAAATAATAGGCCTAAGCAGGGTTTAAAGTGGGTGGGAACGCGTGGAAACGGCGTTCCCACTGCTCTCGAAATCCTGTGCATGCGTTCACACTGCTCACAATGCAATGGAACCCTCGGAACGCATTTGTTCCAATAAAACTCTTCTTTGGAACGTCCGTTCGGTAACGACAACTAATTCATGACTCTTAATTATGAGTCTTATTTAGAACTACTTTTACAATGTGTTTGCTGTCCGCTTGTAAGCAGCTTTACGCTAACGACATGTATAAGGCCTTAAACCGGGTTTGTTAACGGATCACTACAATAATAGGGAGGACAGAGGATGATGAGGAGTGCTGGAGAACGGAAGATGGGCGAGGATTAGAACGGAGGGAAGGCTAATGAGGATGGGAGTAATAAGCGAGGATCATGGAAATGGGACGAAATGTTGAAATCGGAGAGTATGGGCAGGTGAGGAATGAATGATAAGGAGGCAGAGCAAAATTGCGGGGTAGTGAAGGGGAGGAGGGAAAGATGAGGGGATTAGCATGGGAATTGAATGAGAATACAATGGATAGTAATAGACTGCGGAAGGAGAGAATCCATGAGAACGTAAAGAAAGAGGAGGGGACGAGGAAGAGGCAGAGGATAATAGATGGTGAAAGGGAGTGGAAGTTGAGGGGCATTGGCAGAAGTGTTGGCCTACTCTCCTTAAAGTCAGGTACGGTAGCCATCCCATATTGCATTGTATTGTATTTAAATCACTTTGTTTATATAGCGCCTCTCTTAGCGCACACCAATCGCTTCCATATAAAGCAAATTCGTCTTGAGAAAGGACAAAACAGGCACTTTATTGTAACCTATGCAATACCTCTACAGAATAAAGTTCCTCTTGTATTAATTTCAGCATCGCTATCTTTGTCCATCAATGATTATTTTTGAGCAGAAAAAGTGAAGCTTTCTTAAAACAAGAAATTGTAACGCCAAAACGGAAGTTTTGCCAAAGTAGGGAGCCGGGGAACCGATACACATTCCTCCTCAAATGCAAGTGCATTTGCTGGACCATAGGGTCTATCCTCAAAATGTGTACTATCAACCCGTCCACTCCCAACTATATCATACACGCGTTCCACTACTTATATGGTATCCTATCAATACCTCCCCAAATAAAGGTGTCTAAAAGTATAACTAGGGTAGGTGGGGGCAAGCTGGCTGAAAACTAAGTTTTATCGCACGTGATCGTCAACGATAATGCTAGCATAATAATTTTTATCTCAAAATACAGCTATTAATAACGGGTACACTCGAGCACAAATTCAGGCATCACACTATTTTGTAAGTTTACAAAAAACGACCTCAAAAATATTCTGAAAGTCAGCCAACTTGCCCCTGCCCTGGGGCAAATTGGTTGCCTGCTTGGGGCAAGATGGTGGCAATACAAATCATACGCATAAAACTGATTTGTAACAGTGGAAAGCGAATGCGTTATGCTTTAGTCAAATTCGTTTCCATTAGAGGCATTTGACCTTAATAAAGTTGTAAGACAAAAACTACGCAATTAAAATGGCAATTTCTAAAAATTCGCATTGTCATTTATTGGCTCTAATCACCGTCTGACTGTCTGCCTGCAGCCTGCCTGGCTCTCTGGATCTTGACCTCTGCCTGTCGAATTTGTTTTGATTAAGCGGTTGTGAATGAGGTGGTTACAGCGACACCGCTTTTGTAGTCGCTATACTAGTTTCGAGTTTACTATTACGATGACATCAGTTTAATGTAACAATTGCTAGACACATCGATAATTACCTTTAGGCCTATAGTGGTGCCAGTTGGCTGACCTTTGGGGCAAGTTGGTTGCATTCGCCAACTTGCCCCCGCCAACTTGCCCCAACAGGTCCACGCTACAAAATCTCGTGGTCACTGTTTGCACAACGTGATTTGGGTAAACAAGGTATACCAGTAATAAAGCGCAATGAATGCTTAACAAAATAACCTATCTGCCATAATTTTTTGCATTTATGTGGATTATGATATACGATATTTGATAACAGCGAAATATTTTAAGCAGTAAATAGAACGACCTACTTTTAAGTAATAAGCGAAAATAAAGCACCCTAGCACATGGCCGCCATTAAACAAAAGATAAGGCTTGACATGCTCATCGAAAAAGTTCTTGTTAGACGTCTTTCCTGCCATGCATTATAATTATATAGCGCAAACACCAACTTACTCCCGCAACCAACTTGCCCCCACCTCCCCTATCTTAATCAACAGTCAGCTGTGCCTTATTTTTGGCAATCAATTATTGGCCTTAAAAGGAAAGTAGTTTTATTTACTCACAAAATAGCAGTGTTAAATAATAAATAAGCTACAGTAGTAATAGCAATCATAACTATTGTTGTCTATTTAATTGTAGAATTATGTCACGCAGATGATCCTATAAGTTCACACATTAGGGATTATTTGTAAGTTGTGCTCTGTGACATATCTACGTATTTTGCAAAGCCAAAGCTTACAGCACATTGTATCGTCAACGATCATACCTCGAAGCAGTGTCTACTTCAAGCTTTGATTTAATTGCGTCGTTAATGTAACGATTAATGTAGTTATCGTCGTTTACTGTCCTTCGGAATGCAGATCAGTGGCGTGTTAAATTTAGTCTAATTATATCTGAAGTCATTTATTGAAATTGCAGGGCGGTAATTAGCCCAACTCGATACACTAAAAGATGAGTGTCAGAATTTGCGAAGATCGGCGTAGACGAGACCTGGCAAGAAGGCAAGGACTACCAGACCAGAGCGATGATGGGGTACGAGAATCGCTGCCGAAGGAGCAGCTAGGGTAGCGCATTCAGCATCTAACCGGAGACGTGGCCACACTTCGGAATGCGACCGACAAGACGTGCAGCAGAACGCAGGACCCGGCCGGGCACCGCAACCGCCCAGTTTGGAGGCCTACATAGAGTGAGCCGCTGTAATTTGATGAAGGAGTGGACAAGTGTAGCGGTGGCATCTGGGGTTATCGAGCGAGTAACATTGCGGAGCTGACGCAACTTTTAACATGAATCACACAGTGACATAGGAGACGGTGAATGTGATGTGCAAATGTAAGGTCTTGGTTAGAGATGTTCGGCAATGCTACAGTGTGTTTGCACAATTATTTCAGCAATTGATCAGCGAGTAGTAGGAGAGCTGATTTAGAACAGCAGAAATTGTTGGGAACGGTCATGAAACTGGCTAACCCTGTTTTCACAAAGAATTTTGGACTCGTGTATGATGCCCTGGAAGAATTGGTCGATTTGTCCTTAGCATTGCAGATAGTTTATATCACTCTTCCTGTTGATTATCTACTTCTGAGTCCTGACAAGACGACTCGAAGTCATTACAGCTAGAAATGACTGAGTGGACAGTACTATGCTGAAGCTGGCCAGGCTGCAGATGCAAGAGCTTTCAATGGTGTATCGTTTGCTACTTGCAGTGGGAAAGAGAGGGAAATTTATCGAGGTCAGTTTTACCAAGCATTGGTAGACGGCATGGCAAAAAACTGTTGGCAGAATCGGAGAAGGATCTGTGTAGTTCTAGTGTCTGATCTCTTGATCCCAATGCTTGACCAAATGATATTGACTCTGAGGCGTGAGAGATAACATGTTCATTTACGTGGCAAGTTCCTACGTCAATATACTGCTGTGGAGCAAGATTATCGAGATTATTGAGATAGTAGAGGTGGCAGGGTTGCTGATCATTTCCAAGAGTTGCTGAATCGAATAAACACCTTAACTAGTAGGCTAAGCATGGCGAGTGTGAAAGGGGTTCAGTAAAATGAATATATTAATTCTGCACATCACTCAGGTTACAGCTGTCTATCGAGTTTTTCATGTGGAGACAACATCATAGACTGAATAGAATTTCTGTAATATTTTCATTTTTGTTAGGCCCATGTAGCTACAGTTGGCTATTTGACTAGCTCAATATAGGCCTAACTGTATGTGTGTGATCCGAACCCTTGCTCTTTGAGTTTGAACTCGACTACCAGGACTACCAGACCAGAGCGATGATGGGGGTACGAGAATCGCTGCCGGAGGAGTAGCTAGGGGAGCACATTCAGCATCTAACCGGAGATATGGCCACATTTCGGATTGACGTGCAGCAGAACGCAGGATCCGGTCCAGGCACCGCAACCGCCCAGTTTGGAGGCCTACATAGAGTGAGCCACAGTAATTTGATGAAGGAGTGGACAAGTGTAGCGGTGACGTGTGGAGTTATCGAACGAGTAGCACATTATAGACATTAGGCTGTATACATGTACATGTATATCTATTTATTCAAAAAATCTGCAGGATTCGTATTTATTTTTAGGGAAAGAAACATGATACATGTTAAAAAAATCAGTGTAAATTATATTTATTATTTGAATTTTTGTATGTATTCTCTTTTACATTTTTAATAGTGGAATGCGGTTTCATCGAAGAATACAATTCTTAAATTTGCATAAGGCCTGGTTAGGGGTAGACTGTAGGCATTGATGGTCCTGTCTCCTATCGAGTCAACTCGAACTCTAGAGTTCCCACTGCTCACCCAAACCACTTTAACCACTGATAATATGTGCTCTTGGAGCCCGGGTTCATCAATATGCCGACGACTCCCAGCTGTACTTGACATGCCGCCCATTTGAGGCACTGAAATGCGTGTCAAAAATCTTGGCAATTGTGGAGTAAGTGCAGATCTGGATGTCCTCCAATCGGCTAAGATTGAACCCGGATAAAAATTTATGTGGCTGGGCATGAGACAACTCAGACAAGCGCGTTCGAGGGTTAACAAGGAGGCGATTAAAGCAGCATTTCCTCATTGGAAGGTTGGAGCATTGATTAACACATTGGATTAATAGTAAATTCGATATAACATCTGCTTCCCCAACATGATTTTGTAATTCCTCAGTTTGTAGCCTACAATGTTGCTGCCTGGTGCTAGCTAGGCCTACTGTTCATTGTTAATGTTTTAGTTAAGAATTAATTTAAGGTTATGTTATGTTACATTGTACTGCAATGGTGTCCGTGCGGGTCTACCAAAGTTCCGGATAAGACAGCTTCAATCCGTTTTCAACTGCGCCGCTCGAGTCGTTGCCAAGCTGCCAAAATACTCGCATAATTCAAGCTATATGCGTGAGACACTGCACTTGCTCCCGGTTGAGGATAGGATCACATTCAAGATCATCCTCATGGGACGGACATCGGTGGTCGGCACGGCTCCAGAATACATCAGAGAGCTCTGTCTTCCCGTCTCCGGCCAGCCATTGCCTCTTATCTACAACATGCCTTAGCTACCTGCAGCGTCTCTGGTGATCACCTGGATTTACCATTGCCAAAACAGGCATACGTGTGTAGAACATGCACAGGAATGAACCTGGAATAAGAAATTTAACTCAACAAGACAAATACCAGACAGAATATATTTCATTTCAAATAATCTCCATAACTGGTATTTTATATACAAAGACACACATTTCATCAGCAAAATTGTTATCATAGGCCTACCAACCAAAATGCATTGCATTAATTTGTCTAAGGTTAGAAGAAACATTGCGTGCATGCATGCGTCTGAAGTAGTCTAATTAACGACTAGTTCTAATGATATAACGAACACGTACCTAAACTTTCAACTCATAGATCACTGAGTATATCTACGCTGTGAGCATAACCGAGGTATAATCAGCTCCCAGGAGAAGCAGGCAGCTAAAGAAGATTAATAATACATTTACTGCACTCATTACTCATTACTAGCAAAATCATAATTTTATGTGCATTTAGCAGCTTCTAAGCTCTGGGATTTTTTCAAAGATTATAAAAATTACCAACAATACAGGAACGAACACTGAACAATTATTTAACTGGCACACAGTAGTGAAAAGTAGTAGTATTAATAGTACCACTTGACCCTTAGTACAATACCTTACAACTATTCATCTACAGATCTTTACCAAGTGATTCTCATGGCAATAAGTGACTTGTGACGGGCAATAATAAATTACATTAGCAATATTAATAGTAAAGGTGGTCATAGTAGTGACATTACAGGCAGTACGATTGGCACTTGTAATAGTAGTACTTCATGAAATGCAAATCACTGGAATGTCTCAGCATCACACAAAAGCCTCACCAAGGAGACCAACTAATTCACTGACACTATATCAAAATAGTATAGTGATGATAATAATAGTAAAAATAATGGAGCCCAATTAAAACAATAATAATATTCAAGCAATGAAACAAAAACTGCAGATTTATTACATAAACTACGCATATATGCAAAGTACTCCCTTCCTCATATAATTAACTCTGATCCTGATCAATGATAAAATATGTCTTCACAAATTTCTATAAATAATCTTCAATCATGAAGTCAACTTTCTGTGAAACTCGCTTGCACCCAGACTTGCTGAAAACTGGGTTTTCTTGTGGTTCGTATTGCAGTGTGTCAGCGACTTTGTTGATCAATTCTTCGGTTACAGTCTGATTTTTCGACAAGAGATCATCTTGAATACACAGCTTCACGTGTTCTCGTTCCAGAGGAAGAAACGGAAGGAAGAGACTGATGAGGTTCTTCTCTATTAAGCTGCTGTGCCACAAACCACCTAAAAAGTGTAACAGAGCAGTTTATATGAAGATTCCCATGTCCCTATGCCCACGATCATAAGAGCGTTTTACTCCACAGGAAAGTAATCCAGTCAAAAAATCCATTTTAATTAGAATGCTGCACTTCTACATGCAGAGTAGGGCATGCAATTGGCTAAATAAAGAATATACTTAACTTACTTACTTTACAACTGAAACACAACAATTTCACTCAAAAATCAATCAAAACTACTTGATCTAGCGGACATGCAATTGGTTAAATAAAGAATATACTTAACTTACTTACTTTACAACTTAAACACAACAATTTTAATCAAAAATACATGATATAGCGCCCCTTCAAGATATCTACTCAGAGGCGCTCAACCAGTATGTCCATACGCCGAAGCTCCACCTAGCATATCAATGTAAATCATAGCATCCCTGCCAATACAATAGTTTCACATCACTAGAATAGTCTTAAAAACGAAATGAGCATTGAGCAGCATGGCTTGTTAAGTTTGGTGGGCGACTCCAAATCGCCGTCTCATTAGAAAAACTGCAGCTGTGTGCTGACATAATTATGAGAATGCTTGTCAGTCTGAAGCTTTCCTTATCATGTTGTGCAGTCCACTACAAAATAATACCAATAACCAGCGATACCCTGCTATCACACAGAATAATTACTGGATAATGGTTTAACAAAACCCAAATTTATTAAGTTTGTTTTATACCGATTGACTTGTTATCAGGTATTCTGGTGATATTCAAATTAAAAAAAAGACAACATGGAACACTGACATGAATATGTATCTAGACATTGACAAGGTCATAAGATTCTTAGATATCCTCTCAAATGAGATACAGATTACAGATGTCAGCTACTTTCTTAGGGGCCGTCCACATATTACGCACACAGCCAGAGGATTTCGAATTTCATGGATTTTGTGTACGAGTTCGTATGGTGGGGTAGGGGTTCCGAAAAATATGTATGTACACAAATATAACTGTCTAATTATGACATCCACAATACGGAATATTAAAATCAGAACTGTAAATCCAAACACGGCCTATGTTTCTGCTTAATGAATTTTATGTAACATTCAAACATTTTTAATGCAAGTGTTGTTGGTATTTATTTCTTCAACTAAGTTAACAAATTTGAGCTATTAAATATGATGCTTGAAAATAAATAGCCTATGGTAAAATCATTTTCTTACAGATCTCTTTCGCTATTTAACCTTTGTAATTGGGTGAGGGTAGAGCTAAGATGTACGTACGCATGGGGGTCAAAGAAATGCACACAGTGCTACAGAGGAAGGGAAGTCCGATTTTTTGTGTATGTGTTATATGGATGGGTCCTTCACCGTCTAAGCTTGTTCTTAAACACAAGTTAATAAATTTATTCTTCATATGAAAATCATACCCGCTTCATTGAAGGCTCCTAGAGTAACATTAGGCTCAAAGTCATCCAGTTCAAGATCTTCTCTATTTCTCGCCTGCCTCCAGTGATCCAACGTCTTCTTGGCTATTGAAACACCTCCAGTATTACTAGGAAAACGTAAAAAAATATTTGAGTTTCATGTTTCATTGGCAGTCTCCTACTACATTGCAAATCAGTCAAAATGAAAACCAGGGATCCAGTGTTAAATGTTGTCGTAACAAGATTTCACATTATCCTTTGGGCAATAGTAAATGCAACATGCCACCCAGAAATATGACATGGCCACATGCTTTCCCAGCTGCAAATGATGCACATATGTATAAATGTATTATGATAGGCAGACAAATGGAGTTATTTTATTCTACTTTAAAACATTCACAACAGACTTTACATAGAATAAAATTCACAGGTTATTCTTGGCAAGCTGCTGATGCGTGTCAAGCCAAATAACCTGGACCTTACATGAATTAAGCTGTAGGCAATTGGAGGACATGCAGGCCTGCCTCCATTGCCCAGACTGTGGTAATGGCTGCTGATGCAGGACAGTGCAAATACACTTGCAGATCATCCCCATAAGATTGGATCAGCACAGATAGAGTGGCCACGAGAGGATCCAAGATCAGCTGTTTAAATAACATAAAGAAAAAGGCCCAGCAAAGAACCAAGGGGCAAGCCAAACAGGCCAGGAACATAAGGAGTCCTGGTAGGCTAGAGGTTTTCAAACAGCAGAGAACAAACCACTACTACTATGCCAGGTTTCACTTAACAGTAATACAAAATTCAAAGAAGCAGGCTCAAATGCTAATCAACTAACGTGCACACTATAATTTTGAATCAAACAAGTATACTCTAACACTGATGCTCATTCTATATTTGTTAGTGAATAAATGTTAGCATATCGGATATTACTGTGTTAATATAGTTACAAAACCCTGTAATAGAAGATTTATTTAATCGAAATAACTGCGCCAAAAGATGTTTTAAAAAAGCATAAGTAATGCAAAAACGTATAACATTTATTTTTCCAGCAATGCATGTATATTACCTCAAAAATATGAAAACTGTTTTCCGGTAGTTAATGCCATTGATATCTTCGTAGTGGTCAATGAATGGCTTAATAGCATCAATGAGACCAGTTGGCATTTTATCCATTTCATCAAATATAAAGACTGAACGTTCACATGCGCTCACATTGCTTGCAATCCAGTCACGCAGCTGATCCTAGATGGAGCAACAAAGTTGATGAGAAAACACTAAGAAACTCATAAGCAAATAAAGGACATTCTAATGCCAATACTTTTCAGTAATAAATATGGCTACGCACGAACATTGTATTTAGCTCTTTTAACCTGAGAAGTATTGTATTTAGCTCCATCAATCTATGAGATACGGTGGCGCAGTGGTATGTTCTCTGCCGTGCAACAAAACGGTCACAGGTTTGAACCCACCTCAAGTAACTGCGTAGTGACTTTGGACAAGGTGCTCATCCACTGTGAGGAAGGCAACGGGAAACCACCTCACTAATCTCATCCCCAGGTGGCATAAAGCCAAAGGACCTGCCTTCAGGCATGGAACTCATCATTGTCATCAATCCAAGGAGCGTAAAAATCGGTTTTACAATTACTATACTGTATCTTTAGAAACCAGTTTCACCAAAGGCATGATATTTCTGAGAAACACATGGCCATGCATGAATAGCGTAGCGGATATAACCATTTTAAATGCATCCTTGCACTTTTCATAAAACTGAAACTATCAAAATTGATTGTGTGTAGCTCCAACCAAAGAGCTTTAAAATGATTCTCTGCTTACCAATATAGACAAAACATTCACAACAATTAAATTTACATCATAATGTCATTTTCCTGTTAAATTACGGTCAGTCAATCAGTCAGTCAACTATTTCATTACGTGTACCAGTTCTGTTAGATGACAGCTCAATGTGGTCTCCACTTTCAAGCAGCTGTAGAGACCAATTATTTAATCGTGAACCAGAGTCTCTAAATGTTAGCTGGTCTAAACAAAGCTCCTTGACCCCACGGTCATTTGGAGTCGCAGATATAGGAGATTCCAGGAGGTTCCTGATTCCACATATCAGAATTAAATGGATGATGTCACAACTGAAAAGGCCCGTCAATGGACATTTAATCTTAGGTAGCATCATTGGATTTGTAGAAGCTGCATATTGACAGCCATGTATTGTCAAAAACCGGAAATATAATCAAATACAATGCAATGATGTCGTGCTGTTGAGGTGTACGCAAAAGGGTCAAGAAGCGCCTCTGCATTTTCCAAAAAATTCAAAGTGCTAGAGAATAGAGAGAAGCAGCCAATGAAGTACACTATCCACATAATTAGAACTACGATCACTGGATATCTTTTCAATCTTGACAAGCCTCAGCTAAACTTAGCACCCATAAATAAGCAGGTACCTACGCTAATCATTCATTCAAGTGGCACTTTAGAAATTTTGAGTTAACAATTATGACTGAGTTTGGCTGAATATTTTTAAAAAATTGCTCATATTGGTCACCTTATAGACTTCTGCCTTGTCTGCATGAGGAAAGTGATGAGTGGCAATGAAGAGGTGGACAAAGCTGGACTTCATTCCATTCTCAAAGATATTATTCACAATAATCCTACTGACAAAGTTCTTTCCAGAGCCTGTCCAGCCATGGAAACTGAGTACCAAGGCTTTATCTGGGTGTGGATTGTTGAAATGTCCTTTTAATGATTTGATCACTGCATTCTTCACTAAATGCTGCCCATGAAGTTGACGCTCTAAGTCGTAACGTAAACCTAAAACAAAAATTAAAGATTCTGTTGCTGACTTTAAAGCAAAGTTTCATTTATGATGGTTCTATATTACTTCACAAAAGAGACAATTTGTGCATAGGATGGTCTATTCCAGTTATCTTAACACTAATCACCTATTAATTTTTCTGCCACAGACTTCAGCATAAATTAGGAGAGCATAGGCAGCACTTCAGAAGGGCACTTAAAGAGGTAATCAGTATCTACACATATGCAAATATATGCATAACTTTGATATCAAAGGCACAAAGATCAACTCCCTTGGTCGATGGTATGTACAATACATTTTATTATTTATTTATATATTACCGAAATTTGATACCGCCCTTCTTCCAACAATCTTTGTTCAGAAGTGCACACACACGCCTCGACGGCGCAATTGCAGTTGTACTGCAGAGCAATTGTGCACGAAGGAATTGCTCAAGGTCCCTACACAGTAACTACCGGACGAGGGTCGAACCCGCTCACTCAGCACACACTGACCGTTACGGGCTGACCGCTCTAACCGATCGGACACTGTGTCACACATGCACAAAGGTTTCCTGCCGCCAAATTATTCCTTGTGTGGTGGAATCTTCCGCCGCAGAAGAGTCATCCCTATGTTACTTGAACCCAGGCTCACAATAGCCAACTTTTACACTGTTTGATAATACGGAAGACCAGAAGCCTCTATACGTAAACAATATGGCCAGCCACGAATGCGCTCAAATACAGTGCATCAAACAACCCAATCATGCACATCCCATAATGCGCATAATTGGATATAAAGTATATTCTCATTATACAGCACTTGTGAATCAGCTGGTGCCATGCCCTTCGTTTTCAAGCGGCGCTTTAGGTGCCTTCGCTTTTAAGTGGCGCTTTTAGAAGCATGGAGATCACAATTACGATTACAAATTTTCGTCTTGATTACTTACTTATCGACTGTGTTGCAATATGGGAAGCGTGTGGTTGTGTTAGGCGCGCTCTATTTGAGCGCATTCGTGGGCGGTCACAATGTTTATATATAGGGGCGTCTGGTCTTCCCGATTACCCACCGTTTTGATACAATATTTCCCATGTTATGAAAATAAACTTTAAAATGGGACACGGAAGTACCTGTTGCATTGAAATGAACCCATCCACCATCGCAGCATTCTCTGAATTTACACGTGACCGACCAAAATCCCGACCCAATAAGACCAACACCCAGCACTGCTAACGCGCCAGTAGTAAACGGTTCAAACGGCTCTACTTTAAGCACGCAATTTTTAAAAACGAGCAATAAAGTTACTAAGTGTCGATAATTCAAATAAGGATGAAAATTCATAGTAGCATAACAAACTACAACTATTAATTCTTGTCTATGAGTCATCAGAATCTAGCACACCCGACAGCAGCGATCTCTGACTTGTAATACCCATAGATATGCCGCAAGAATTGCGCGTAAATGAGTAAATACTAACGATATTCAAAAGCTATTTTTAGCTCAACCAATCACGCTTTCTGAAAGCGCAACCATAATATCTATCAAATAAGAGAATTTCTATTTACGTTATACCAAGGACCAATATACAATATAGATGTTGTACCAAACTCGCTAACGAGTTTGACTTAGATTTGATAACCTGTGTCCTATGGGGTCTCGAAATGGCATGAAATAAACGTGATCGCCTCCTTGGCTGCTCTCTATTCTCTCCCAGTCTGGGATAGCCATTTCGTTTATCGCTTCTAGAAGATCGGCCTATGTGGATAGTTCCTTTAAGGAACTATCCACATAGGCCGCGGAGATTTCCGAGAGCAAACTGACCAATGCTCGTGAATGAGCTATATCCTAAGCCTTGCGCTTTGCAAACGATTGGCGCATGAGAAATCTGCAGATTACAATTCTGATAATGCGTAGCGTGGTGTCCTACTCTCCTTCGAGCGATATCTGCGAAACCTCGATAACCTAGCATATTTCTTAGGAGCGCAGTAGCGCAACTAAGGTTGCACGCTGTAAAATATCTTCAAAATTAGACCGACGCCCTACAATTTATTGTGTAGCTATCATTGCACAATACATCTTAAATTTAATTTTTTGCTCTGAATTGGCAATTTTATTAATTTAAAACTCACGATGCGCAGTATCTTTATTACTCTTTTAACCAATACGCATTTGTGTCACTTGCTAGACGCCAGGTGCGCTGCGGTCAACACCGCTTCATAAGAAATCTCCAGTCGATTGCCATATTGGTCCTTAGCTCAGGATACAATCGAATGACATTTAAACCATTGAACTGAATTACTATAGGATAAACGATGCATCATCAGCGTGTATAACCTACTTGGTAAACAAAAGTTAATAAGCTATGTAATGATTTATATAGTTTCATGGTATGTAAACAAATTTGCCAGCGGCTGTGAAAGTATTTTCCAGGACGCTGTATAAACTGGACATACCGGCGAAAGTGCAGTTTCGGGGTGCGTATATAAATATATATATTATATACACCAGAGGTCGTTTAGGGTCAGGTTAGGCGTGGTGAGAGTCGGTTAGGGTCACGATTAGGGTTTGTATCTTCGAAAACATGGTACCTTCCACGCAGTCGCGGAAGCAATCCAAATGATACCGTACTACGCCCGGAAACCTACGCACTCAGGTCCTGCACTTTCGCCGACATGCAATACGCACGAGCGCAGAGGAGGTCCAGAGGAGTAATCGTAACTCGAAACTTCATAAGTGAAAAGGCGGATATCTAATTGGGAAGGGGTAGATTCCCATTCGTAATTTCTGGTGGGGATGGAGCTGTTTACAATCCTCAATATTTCATAAATCTGAAATTTCTACCATGTTTCAAACTGGTTGTCGTTTTTGGTATATCCGTGTTTGGGAAGGGACATTTTCAACCTGTCCAAACAATTCAGGATCAAGTCTCCTATTCTAAAGTGCCACAGAAAAACTAAGCATAGGACATCTCTTATTTACGAGCGCTTCGTCAAGTCATATGGGTTGTCCTAAAGGTGGTACTAAGTATATCCAAGTTTCGACTTCCAGAGGGTCAGAGGAGACAGAGTGGCTGTTAAGGTGGGTGCTGGTTAGGTCAAGAATCATAAAGTGGATGATCAGCTGAATCAGGGTAAGAATTCTCAGAGAGGAGACAGTTGTAGACAGCAGAAATTATAAATCTGTGGAGCACTCGATTTATATAGCACTTTATTATTGAGATTGGTGAGTTTTGCTTGTTTTTCTTATCATTAAATATGTAGTATGACGTCTGAAGACGAAGAGGAGGAAGAAGAAGAAGAAGAAACATATGTAAAGGAGTGATTGTAATTACAGAGCATGAGTTAGAGCACTTAATGGTAATTGTGTTAACATTTAACACTATCCAAAATCGGGATACGATGACAAATAAGAACATGCTAAATAGCATATAAAACATTTATTTCTTTTTTATAAGTTTGAATCTCCACCTCAACTTTTAATAGTGACAGCCTTTGATGTTTTGGAGAAAAACAGTATCACAACTGGGTGATGTACATGCTTTACACATAAATTGGAAACAAAATTATAATTAGTGAAAGATACAATTGTACCAAGTAATGGAATAATCAAGCGATCTGTAAAGTGTTTTAGTTTCCGATTTCTGGGTCAGCTGTATAATACATTGCATTTGATGCTATATAAACATGTATCGTTTTAGGCAGCTTTAAATTGAGGACTTACAGCTAATGTCCATCACTCGTCAGCAGCATTCTTGACAAGATGCCGATAGACGTTAGATGGCCTTTTCCAGCTGCTCATCATACCTCTCGCAGTTGGGCGCTTGCCAGTAAAATAACCATTGCTGGTGTGGGGATGTTAAGCAAAATATGGGCAGGTAGTTCTGTTATTAATATTGAAATTTAGTATATGATGTCATAAATATGTCATTAAGAACTAGGAGGCTATGACATTGGTTAGCAGAACATTGCACAGTATAGCGTTATGTACTGTGTTTATTGTGTATCAATTTATGAGCACAGCCAATGCGCTGATCACGATAGAAGAAATAAATTTTTGTATCGAGCTGTATATAGTGACTCCATGTGTAAGACTTTGAAATTAATTCCTTGCTCATTATCTATGGGATGTAAAGCATGTTTTTGCTTTACAAGATAATATATTGATATTTGTTCATGAAACTATCTTGACACAAAGCAAAACAATGTTCTGCTACTAAGCAAGGCTAAGTACATTGAAATGCGTTTTATGCGTCTGTGTCTTTCTGGAAGTTTATCATTTCAATTATATATTTTCAGTATGTTGCATTAAGTTATATATGTGTGGCATTTAGTAATTTCGGTTCATAAATATGTGGTGTTTTATGTTGCAGTACATATTGCATTTAATAAGTGTAAGATACTCACAGTGTAATATTGTAATAATAAAATTCTATTGAAATAACTAATGTTTCATGATAGTTCATTTTAATCACTTTCAAACATGACAATTGCCTTGCAAATGCAATTAAAAACAGGTAAATATTTTCAGTTGTATTTTGTTGTTAAATTGTAGAGAGGCTTAACAACATGACCACTTATAATAAAGAAGCTCTCTACAATGCCATTGAGAAGCGACCTGCCAACCAACCCCTTCTGACTCTTAGCAACCATCACTCTTGCTTGGATGAACCTGTTCTTTGGGGTAAGATGACAAAGTTAGGAAGTTCCTTTGCCATATATTTTTTAAGTAATGTGCATTTTAAGTTATATGAACGTTATGCATGTGCCTAAGCTTTGATTTATAGGTCTGGTAGTGGTATGATACAGAGTTTGTGGGTCAGGCAATGACTCACAATGGCGTTCTGACTATGACAATGCATTCAATGACCATTTTCATGAAACAAACTTTGCCCCCGGTGACGAGGTCATCCTCAACGATAATTTAAAGAGAACTTACTGTAAGTGTCCCAAGACTTGATGCTATCATTTATACCTGAGACTAAAAGAAGACTCGTGCATTTGGTCTGTTTGCAGATACTGTTGATGGCTAGAGTTGGTATAGTTGCCAAAAGTACTTTCATTATATGAATGTATTATGACCTTGTTTAAAATCGAAGCTATTATTTATACCTTTTGTAAGCTACTCTGCGTTTGTCTAATGGTAGTCTAATAAAGAATATTCTTACTTACTTGATCACTGAGACACTAGGGTTCAGATACTCAGCGCCAGAATGGCATTCGTCTAGAATTGATCGGTGCATTGTCTCGTGCATTGTCTTCAAAGATATCTACAGAATGACTTGAAAAGAGACATCCAGACTGAATCTGACCACTTGACTGTCTTCCACCTGAATTGCATAATCACTATCTCGACAAAACTCAACTGAGCTCTGAATTGCACTCAGTACAACTTGACTGAAATCTCTCAAAGTAGAAAAAGACAGACCAAGGCTATGCTGGGTGGATAATATAAATGATCACATAACATGAACAGAAGCAATAGACTTGACAAATGACTGAAGACTATGGACAGATTATTACTTGTACTCATTTGATGCCAAAAGACTGTTGTCAGGAACTAATGATGGGGAGGGTGTAGAGGTGACGAACCAAGTTCGATACCCATATTGGCGGCATTTGTTAAATTAAACTAGGTGTGTAACGTAATGAGCGCCTTGCATGGCTGCCGACATCATTCTTTCATATTGTGTCTGTAATCGTACTGCATTGTTGTCAGTTTGTAAATAAATGGAAATTATTATTATTATTATGATGAATGTTTATCAGATGTGATTGTATATATTTCTTAGGTATACTGAAGTGGCAGCATCTGGTAACAAATAACGAAGTGATGCGCTGGACGCTTGGTGCTTCGGATGTTTGTTTTTCTAAGGAATGGCATGCCAAGTTTTTTGCTCTTGGCCGAACGGTTCCAGTGAATCGAGGTGAAGGTGTTTATCAGAAAAGCATGGACTTCATTCTGGAAAAGCTGAATGCAGGATCCTGGATTCACACATTCCCAGAAGGTCAGTAAGGCACAAGCAGACATTTTGGCAGTCGATTAGTACCTGTGGCATCAATCATTAGGAAAGATAGGGTGAACTGGCATATTTGTAGACTGTTGAGTCTGTTATTGTTATTAAGACATTATGTTGCACCGGTGTTTTAAGCACAAACTATCAACACAACCCAGTCATAATGAGGTCATTATCCAGTTTGTGAGACCGAGTGGCAGCCTATGGTTGATGAACAGATTGAAAGAGCCAAATTTTAAGTTACAGCACAATAGAAAATTCAAAGCGCGCTTGAACAAAACAGGTCTTGCCGGAGAGCATGTTTTGCTACATTCTTAGACATGGTGCAATGTGATTAGGTGAATTTTAATTTAGATTTAAACTGGGCAGATGTGTACTGGCAAATTGAAGTTAGAAGACTGTTCCATTGTAATGGTCCTCAGACCTAGAAGGCACGATTTCCTAAATTCCGGTTTGTGCAAATAATGGTAAAAGCCACATGGCTGTGGATGTTTGAAATCTTCTAGTATTGGAAACAAAAACAACATGGCATAACCATGTATGCCATTATGAGGAAGAGGTTCCACAGTGGATAATATACATAAGGAGGGAGATTTTGAAGGCGACAAATTCACATATGGAAAGTTAGGGGTTAAGACCTTTTATTACAACTGATTTTAATTATTATGGCTTGCCGGAGTTCAAAGTTTCATAAACTGTAAGCCCAAGGTTGAAACTAATTCTTTGCCGAGCAAGAATCAAATGCATAGATGTAAACGAAGAGGTTTTATTTTCATATGTCGATATGGTGTGGCACGGTGGCCGATCGGTTAGAGCGGTCAGCCCGTAACGTTCAGTGTGTGCTGAGCGCGCGGGTTCGAGCCTTGTCCGGGGCGTCACTGTGTAGGAAATTTGAGCAAGTCCTTCGCGCACCATTGCTCTGCAGTACAACTGCAATTGCGCCGTCGAGGCGTGTGTATGTACTTCTGAGCAAAAGATGTTGGAAGAAGGGCGGTATCAAATTTCAGAAATGAATGAATGAATAGTAGTTATTGCTCTATAAGCTATGATCAGCTTAGTTCTGTTTATACTGATAATATCATGGCATCTCTGAATGAAAAAGATGAATATTTGACTTAAACCTTTTGAATGTATATGTGTGGCACAGTGGCTGATCGGTTAGAGCGGTCGGCCCGTAACACTCAGTGTGCACTGAGTGAGTGGGTTCGACCCTTGTCTGAGGCATCAGTCACTGTGTAGGGACCCTTGAGCAAGTCCTTCACACAGAAATGCTCTGCAGCACAACTGCAATTGCGCCATCAAGGTGTGTGCACTTCTGAGCAAAAGATGTTGAAAGAAGGGCGATATCACATTTCAAGAATTTCAATGATCCATGATAATGTATTAGTATCTCATGCATGTTTATGTGAAAGCATCCTCGGTACATAAACTACCTACTAGTTGTCTGGTGATGATTTAATCCATCTTGTATTCAGCATCTTATTAGGTTATAATTCCTTTTTAGTAAAGGGCAATGTTCTTAAATAAAATGTAAGCAGCAGTTACATTTTTTACACCAGTGTGTGATGCACAGGGGCAGAGACTTGGGGGAACAAGAGGTGACGGTTCCCTCCAAAATTTCAGGTGGAGGGGCAGAGCTGCTTATATCCCATTCCATATGTCATTAATACTTCATAAATATTATAAATTTGTACTAGGGCTGTACTGAATATTCGCTTCATGTTGGCTTCAGAGCCGAATAGTGGGTCAAATAGCTATTTGGTATAATAGTGGCGGTTGAACGAATAGTGGTCACGTGAAGTCTGTTTCTGCACAAATGGCTACTGTATAGAGTGGACTGAAGTAACTCTTTCATGCCTGGACCAACTGTCTTATTTCTTAGTTCTGTTAGAGCAGTTCCATTCTTAGTTTACACCGACTGGCAGATGGATGTAAAATTACACGCAGTTAACTGTTTGCAATTAGTTTACGCATTAAATTTACTAAACTGAAACTTTTGCCCATGCACATTTTTAGGGGTCACCTATTCGGTACAACCCTAACTTATACGGTTCCCGGACAATTCGTCACACGGACAATATGACGTCGGGACAATTTGGCGACAGATGAGTTTGTAAGTGTATTAATTTTAGACCAGATATTGGTATGTGGTAACTGGCATTTTAAAATATTCAGAATGGGAGCGAAATAGTATTCCCCATATTATCCAGCACTTGTCTGGTTATTATAGAGACTGGTGAAGACAACAGCCCTAAAATACTGACTTTTGAGTGAAATGCAATTAAAGAGAACAGTAACTTTAGGACATGGATTTTTCAACTTCTACTGCTGTTAGTAATTACTAAGTGAGTCAGAAACCGAAATCGATGTAATTTGTAATATTCTTTAGATTTCTCTACAGTGGAGGACTACTCCAGTTAGAAGGTTATCTATGACTCTACAATAACCAAACATGTGCTGGATAATAATTATGTAGAATATTATTTCGCTCCCATTCTGAATATTTTACAAATGTCCGTTACTACATACCGCTCTTATCTGGTCTAAATACACTTACAAACTCGTCCGTCGCTGAATTGTCCCGGCGCCAAATTGTCCGGTCACCATTTATACACTGTTCCCGACTGTAATAATATTTTTGCTGCATCCATGTTTGGAAATTGACCTTTCCCCTCCCCACGTCCAGGACCAAGTCTCTGCATTGGTGGTGCATATAATTATGATGCTTATAGAATGAAGATTTTTTATTTTTAGGCAGAATCAATGAGACTCATGAATTCATAAGACTGAAATGGGGTAAGAGTTCATATAGCCGACCTATACTCATAGAGTCATAGCAACATTTCCTCAATTTTCAGGAGTTTATGTAAAATATTGAAAATTAAAATCCTAATCTACTAAAGATGTTGAAAACTTAAAGAAGAAGATGCACATGGTGGATGAAGAATCAAAGAAAGATGGGCCTAAACTCATAGAAATTTTTGCGTTTTTTTCACATCCCACTTTGCGACCCCAGTACACATACGACTGTTTGAACACTGTGGACTTAACGGACTGCTTTCCTGTTCTTAGTTGAGGTACTTTAAAGGTACATAATTTCTATTAACAATATTTGTTGGCAATTTAATGCATTTTAAGACTTAGCACTAAAATGCTTTGAAAAGTCAGAGTTAGATTCAACAACTGCTAGCCTACTGTGTGCAGATCATCTGTATGCTTGTTCAGAAGATATCATTCTGTGCCAAAGCTGGAAAAGCGTCAAAGTTTATACTCATTTTTAACCTACTATGTTAACAGAGATCCTTGATTGGATGTAAGGATTAGGCAGGCAAACCTTACACGAATTAAGTAACATATTACTTCATCTTTGAACTCAAGTCTTTGTGATCCAGTTTATTGTGAAACTGCTTGCATTTGCACTGCTCTTGCCTTTATGTAGGAAGCTCCTAGCTACATTCATTAGTGTCTCATCACATCCATTCCTTCAAGCTGTAATCTACCTGAAGCAATGAACCAGTGTTTCTCTCCAGTGCTCGAACTCTTTTATTCAAAGTCTCCTTGGAATTAATTATTGGAGGCGAAAAGTCTTGATCCAGGAAATGCTTCAGATTGTAATCATAATCAAAACTCTTATTTTAATTAATTTTCAAATGTCTGCATATCTAAAAGCTTGTTAGGTGGCAAATGAGTCTCATATTTCCAAATATGTGACTTTGTACATTTTACAATTTTTCTTAGATAGAAATAATAATATTGTTATGCAACAAAGGTCTATCTATTGAAAGCAGCAATATAATAACAGCAGCTTTTTTGCATACAATATTGTCCACACACATGTAAAAGTTGGTATTAAATGTTGCAGGGGTTGGTCGTTTAATAGCAGACTGCAAGGTCACTCCAATTGTTCTGCCGATGTGGCACTTAGGTAATTGTTTTTGTTGAATTTGTTCATTCGCTGCACTTGTACGGCTCACAATGTATAAGATATATGCATACTGGTATTTGTTACAACCGGTCATTGTCGTTTTTCAGTGTGATCCTTAACTCATAGCACACGGTTATATTAACATAATTAGATAAGTCATTCCTTCAGTGGGAGCTGTCAGTAGTTTATTGGGTGCATTCATTGTATTATCTAACTGGTCGTCCTTGATCCTTCTGATTGAACTCTGTTTGCGCATACAAGTCCTATGATGATCCACTTGTACGTTAACAATTTTTATAAATTTACCTCTACAATATATTAGTCTTTCAGGCTTCATGATACAAAATAGATGTAATTATAAAACTATTGTAACAACTGCAAGGTCTCTCAGAATGATTCTAGTTTCAATTGTGTTATTTGCTGTTTCTTAGGGATGGATGAAGTTCTTCCAAACCAATCTCCTTATATTCCTCGCATAGGAAAGGTACGGAAGTGTCAAACTTCATGTTGCAGTTGTTGTCATGGGTTCATAGAATGGATTGGTAAAAAAATTACAAAATGATTCAATGTCGAGATTAGTTTCTTTACATCAATGTTTTAGCAGTAAAGCATCTTGAATTGTTCTCAAATCATAAATAAATTTTCATATGAAATATTGGCTGTACCAATTATTATGCAATGCTACATAATCATTGCTACATTACCAAGGTTTAAGTGACAACTCCTACATGAAATTTGTAATGATAGTCTAATATGATGACTTCTATAGTGCCATTATGCAATCAATAACCAGTCTCTTTTGACAAAATCTGATAGATGAAGAAACCAGAATTCAGGCTATGGCAAATGAACAAGTCAAACAGATAATGGTGCAAGATTCCCTCCAACTTTGTTAGATTTGGTGCAGTCGGCAAAAAGGAATGTACTACATATACTTTTGTTTCAGCATGTTACAGTGGTCATAGGACGTCAGCTCGATTTCAGCGAACTGCTGAGCAAGTTAAGACTGTCTAAGACACCAGTAAGTATCCAGTTATCATATAATATTCAGTCTCTCAACTGGTTTCAAGTCTAACAAGAAGACATGATGAATTACAATAGTCTATTTAAGTGAACTGCTGAAGTCTAACCTAGAATACCTAATGAATTACAATGGACACAGGATGCAACATTGATTTTCTAGTTGTTTTTAGTACTCTGTCATTGTTGAAGGGTTAAGCTGCCATTACAAATTGCTAATATTTGATATCTGCATGATCTTTTGTTAATGATGGCTTTTGTTAATTTTAGATGGAAATTAGGAAAGAAATTACCGATAAAATCCAGGAAGAATGTAGGATGTTAAAGGAGCAGACGGAACGGTTGCATCAGTCAGTGACTGTGACATGACGCCTTCTTCCAAAAAGTCACCTAAGATTATGAACCTACTTCGGCGGTGTGGTAGATCTGTGGTGCGGCTTCAAAATGTGAGAAAGCAAGAGGTTTCTTCCGCTGGAATAAATCGACAACTATAAATCGACAACTTGAACTGCTACAATGAGAAGTCTCTAATGGCATGTTTAGCATAGCATACAACTACACCTTCTGATGGTGTGCCAGCAGCACATAATACGAAATGGTTATATTTTAGTTCGGGTGATGCTTCAATTTGCGAAGTAGTTTCTTAGCGTAGACGCCTCGTTTGCCATGTCTTCTTCTGTCCGCCAATGTGATTCCTTTGCATTTTTGTCGTGTTTCTCAAGCTGCAAACAATGTAGTAAGAGTGGCTTTATGTGACAGATTTTTTACTTCAATATTCTGTAAACAATGGGGAGGCCAAATGTTGTAAAGTTGGGTCTGTAGTCTGAACATGACGTTTATACTTTTGAAGCTGTCGGAAAGTCTACATCTAGGGGTTGGGGGAAATGGCTGCAATCAAAAGCTAAATGTCTATTTTGTCGAACAAATGTAGTAACTTGGTTTAGCGCACTAGATGGTGTCATTGGATACATAATGACCTGGATTTAGCCTACCAGCCGAAGCCGGATGATCTTGATTGGAGAGAGAGATGATCAATTTAGTCTGATAATACGACACTTGTGGTTCACACAACAATAACAGTTTTTCCAGTTGGATGTTGAGGAGATGCAATAGAAGTGCATCTGTGTGATCTATAGTATCAGGGTGAATTGAATAAAGTGCACGACCAATGAATTATGTGTTGCAAAAAGTGCAACCTAAGGATACATGCGATCAACCGTCTGCACATCAGATTCACATTTCGAAATATAAGACTTGCAGTATACACAAATTAGTCTCATTTCTGGGCAAAGAAAATCCAACCACATTGGCTGCTATGTCTGTATTTTCATAACTGATATCGAAGAACGTACCTTCTCATAAACATCGTCTGACTTCTGAAAGTCGCCAGGTTTTCGAGGTAGAATGTGAACATGCACATGCTGATGAGAAATAAAAAAACGGGTTTTATTTGTATCAATTGCAAAATATATCATGATTCTAGCTAAATATTCAATTTCAGTTCCACTGCACAAAGTCTCAGGTTGAACTTTGTCAGAACTTCACTCCCTACTCTACCATTTCCAAACTCAGATACTAGAACTTTTTATAAATTCAGTTTTTGTCTAGTCAAGTCGACCTTAATTTACACCATGTAGAACCAAGACATAAATCTTTAATATACGATTTTAGCAGTAGGTGGCACCACTTAAGCTCAGAATATTTTCATGCAGTGGCACATCAGCAAGTTCAGCTATAGTGAAACTTCCGTATATCAAACTTTATTATTTGGAAATTTCAGTTATTATAATGACCATAGATATTATAGTTTGGCCACAACCAATGCAAAAAATACAGAAACTTTTTATTTACCTGGCATCTATTTAAGTTCCATCCATAGTAAAGGTATTTTCAAGTTCTTGTTGAACTATTAGCTACTAGGTATATTAAAGTTATAAGACCAACCCAGAAATTTTCTGCTCTTGGTCTAGTTTTGCCTGATTGTTCCTTAGTTTCCATACTAGCATCTGACATGAGTCATGTTATTGCATCTGTATGTCTAGATCAGTCAATATAGGTTGTTAGATCAGCCATTTTCAAACTTAATTTTTCATTGTACCACCAAGAAAAAATATAATATTGGTATACCGCCAGCAAAAGAACATATACTTACAACAGTCCAATTGCAATTAGAGGGTACCTTGAACATATTCTTACACAAGTCTGAGGCAGAGCATCAGCCATCAACAAATTTGGAGCATTTCATACAAATAGAGCTTGTTTTGAGATAATGTCATAGTCAAAAATATAAATCTATTTTTTTATACTTCAGAGAAGTTACGTCAATGCAGAAGTACCAAAGTTCAAACTTCACCGACTACATACATGCATACATATACATAGTCCGTTATACATGAATGTATTCATGCAGATATACCTATACCAACACATACGTAGATTTTCATAGTAGATGGATAGTGCCTACATCCATCCGTTTGCACATAAGATATAAACAACACAATCATACATACTTTAGTCACTAGCCAACATACGTGCATTATCTTAAATTTTAACACATGGATCACTGCCACTCATTTGCAGTACATTTGTTACAAATTTACAATGACTGCAGTTCATGCAGAGTCCAAAACAGCTTGATGTGATTCACCATTATACCTATTTCGAACCATCAAAGTTTTTGTGCAGTTTTGTATTTAGTATCAGGAATTAGTGGCAAGTTATTTTGAGATTTAGTAGCATGGCTGGTAGAAATTCAAATATAGCATAGAGGTTCAGTTTTGAATCAGTGTTGTTAAGTATACATAAAATAAATTCATTATATTTTTATGCACTTGCATTGGTTGTGGTCAGGCCATCAACAGTTTAAGACAATCCAAAAATCTGTGATACTAAAGTTCAAAAATAACAAAGCTATGTTGTACATTAAGAATTATTCTTATACTATTGGCTGCACAGACTGTGTAATTACAACTGTTAGTCTTCTACCTTGACGGTCTGTCCTGCCTCTGGACCATCCTGAATGGCAACAGTCAAGGAAGACGCACAGTGATGTTTCTCAATCACTCTGGAGACTTTCTGAACAACGATGAAGAGATCAGACACTTCAGCCGATGTCAGATCAGAAAGTCTTTCAGCGAGTCTCATTGGTGTGACAAGGACATCTAAGAAACTTTAGTTAAGGTAATGACTTCGACAGAATAAACATCAGTATAATTACAGCACCCAAATCTTTCACAAGAAACTGCATATTATGTGATGCAGCATACTCAAGTCAACACTCACATTTAGCTGGATCATCAACCCAAAAAATCTTATGTTACCAGTATCACTGAGCTTCTGCTCAACTTGAAATGTATTCCAATATTAGAATTTTAATGAGAATTCATTAAAGAATTTTAATATCAGCACTACCAAATGGATACGACCGGGAACAACTGGTTTGCGATTGACGAAGGCAAATGAAAGAGCTGAACGGTAGAATAGACAGGAATTTTTTACGTTGTGGCCACCAAAGTTGTACTCGGGCTGCGAGTCCAGATTAGCTGAAGACAAGGGCAAATAAGGCTGATTATATTCCAAAACACCAAGCAAATATACACTAGACAGTATATATGTATGTATGTATATATATGAAAATATACAGAACACCTTTAAGAACCTCTCAAAAGTGTTGTTTTATTTCTCAATGAGGACATAATCTGATTCTTTATGAAAGCAAACAGAGGCTACACTGATGAAGGCAACACTATTATAATTTAACTGAACCACAGAACCTTTCAACTTGGTGCAGAGTAGAGAGTGATGCGGGAGGACAATCTCGTCCCCACTCATCCCTCATCCCCAAAGGACTACATTATATATCATCTGCAAAATGTTTTCACCAAATGTTTAAAAAAACATTTTCGAATTTAGAATGCTATTTGTATTGCTTATTGAATCAACAAACACTTTTAAAAAACGAATTGTCTTGCATTAATCAAACAATAACTATTTCAGACTTGTTAACAGCTTCAGGAAATAAATGAGTACTACATGGATAGGAAATTACGAAAGCGTTTAACTTTTCATCAACACAGACAAGTTGATAAAACAATCAATCAAATATCACTCTTAGTTAAACTACAATTACTTCTTAAACGAATTCAGTCGCTTTTTTGTTTTAACAATTTATTTATATTGCACTTTTCCAGGTCACTTAAAATATTTTATATGCCAACTTTAAAACATTTCAACACAAAAATGCCAGAAACCGGAACTAGAAATGATGTAAGCCTGTAGAATCAAACGTCAAATGAAGCTGGAAATATAATTTAAGTAAGCAGCTGTAAGTAAGTAAATGTACACTACAACTTATAATCTATATCTATCGGCTATAGACGATATAATGCTGTGGTTTTATCACTGACTCATTCTCAATTACCATATCACTGTGACAGTGAACCCATTACCAAAGTAAACCCAAAATCTGTCTACGTTACTGCATTATTTACGGCAGTCATCGTGGTTTTACTGTATGAAAAATAACTGTCACTTCTAGTGCAGAGTATGGCAATGAATGAATTTCAATGCACCAAAAGACCAATGCTCACAATTTGCCATTGACACTATACTAAGAACCACACTTTTTAATTATATAACAATTCAGCAATGGTAATTGCCTTAAACAACAAAGGAGTCTGTAGCGATGTTCCTATTAAAACCCACATTTCTTATGCATGATTAACATTATAATATGCAGTCAATGTTAATTAGTTAAATTAATTCAGAGTTAATTAATGCCAGCCTATAAATATAATGTAAAGGCGCTATAAGATTAAATTAGAGCCCTTAGTAACAGTGTTGTTGGGGAGAACTGGTCGTTTGCAATTTGACATTCAGGAGGCAATGTTAAAAGATCTGATTTTGGTCATCGGTCGTCTGCAGGGGATTGTACGGCGGAAATGCGTTATCCGGGCTGCGAGAGTTTGCAATAAGATGTTCAGTATTGCTGGTGCTGAGAAAAAGTCAACACGTAATTCTCAAGTTGCGAACTCTTAAGGAAGTTTTAGGAGTTCGGACAGTTATTTGACCCAGGTTCGTCTAGAACTGCTGAGGGGTGCGAATGGTGTAGTGGCGAACAGTACTGTGATCGTCGAGTAATGATGGATGTATTCTCCGTGTGAAATCGGGAGTTATTTTCGTTCTCGAACTATCGGTCATGAGCGGTGGAATGCAGAAACTCTTTTCACGTTAATATAGATGGACTGAGAGATTAATATCGGCATCTATAGTGTGTCTCTTCTGACATACTTGTCAACGGAATCGAGGCTACGCAAGTATCACATTAAGTCCGATTCATCATTCGGACGTGACGAGTGCAAGTGGAGGACGGCACAGAAACATTTGAAGTGAAGAGGCTAGAGGCAACAATCATCCGAGAAGAAGCAATCGACAGAATTTATACAAAGAAAGAATCCAAATGAACACTACAGAAATACACTGCAGATCTGCTCCATTCCCGTGGGAGGTAGATATCTGACTTAAGAAGCGCTATTAGCTAATCTAGGCTGGCTAGGTAGTCATAAGTTAGATTAGTTCATTATCAATCTATATCTTAGAATTCTATTTAAATATTTTGCTGATTTTGACTGTTTTTGCAATATAATTGACGATGAAAGTTTGCAGTAGTCATTGATTAATTAATATTCAATTGAACTTATGAATATGTACATGAAGAGGTGTGATGGCCAAACCAAGGCAGAATAAGTTGAACTGTGTATATGCATCGTTACAGAGTCAATGATGGCAGCAACTCACGTGATGATATTGGATTGATTGGGCCATACAGATCAGTTCTTTTATGCAGTATCACTGGCATCTCCAATCTTCGCTTATTTAGCAGTTCCAAATCTATTTCTGCAACACATACATCCGGTTTGTCGTGGCATTCAGCGATTATGCTACCCCATGGATCAACGATCTGAAACATAATACCATATCATTCATAACTAGTATCACCTGGGCTTCTAATTACACCTCTAGCTCAAATATGTTGCCTAACTACACTGCAGACACAGACAATCAGTAAGCCAGGTGCTAGTTCACAACCAACCTTTCAGTGTATTCATTTAGCGATTCATCAACAACCTCTTATGTCACCTTTACTGATTGCAACACAAATTTGGTCACACTATTGCCCGACAATGCTCTCTGGAATACACTGGACTAACCATTTGGAATTCTCTACTGTCAGTACCTAAAGTTCAAGAAATGCAAAATATATGTGACCCATCTGACCAAAAGGACCTGACCTTAACTCGGATTTTTTACAATTTGAGTGTCCTATACCATTTGAAAGGGTAATATCTCTTTTTTAAAATGACACTAACTTTATTGTTCTATGTTGTTCCTGTTCAAAATTATGAGCAAAATATATGGTTCAGTTGTTCGATTATAATCCAAGAAAAATGCATTCAAAGTTTGGTGTAATTTTGAAATGTGAAATTCCTAACTATCCTTGTTCAGAATTGAGTGAAATTTGAGACAGACAAAACTAGCTTCTGTTTGTTGTCTAATGCAGAGCATAAGCTAGACGAATGTCTGGGCTTTCTACTTGTAGCAAGATTGCTATCTTAGCCCCAAGTTGAGCTTGGCTATTAATGGCGGTTAAATGGCAAATTATAAGAAGTCATTAAATTATTAAACAATGGTTGCCATAAAGCCATCTAAAAGATACTAAAAAATAAATTTTTTCAAAAAATTTTGCTTTTATGTGTTTAAAACACATTTATATCAATTTCTGTAAGAAACAAGAAATTGAAAAAACTGACTTTTTCTCACATTTTTGCAATTATCTCACTAACGCCTGTTGCAACATAAGCCTCCTTTTTGTCAGATGGGTCACATATTATCTAGTTAATGTATGGTTACACTTTGGACTGATATAATACCATTGCATGTACCTATAGAATGATCTTTTGTACAACTTAACAATGCTTATATTGTTACTTCATGGTTGTTTCTTTGTGATAAATATTTCACACAACATTGCACAAGAAGTCAAGAAAACCTGAAGAAATGTGCAAATGATATGGTAAACAAGCATTTATTACAATAGTTGGAAATTCCATCTTGAAATATGTTACCAGGATTTAATCCTTTTGGTCTTACTCTTGCATGTCTATTTTGAATTATTGTAATCAGTTACTAGTTGGGGCTAATAAACAAAAAATACTATGATCAAGACCAAAGAAACTGCAGATTGATCGAATAACAACAAAGATAACTGTTTAGTAATTTAGTAGCTGCTTGACTGGTTTTACATAGCTGCAAGGTTTGGAATATTGATATGTCATGCAACGAAAACATAAATATATCTGCAGTGTAGGACCTGTCGTTGAATTGCTATATCACAACCAACCAACCTAGTGATGCCCGACTGCCTTAATTACTCACCGCTAAGTAAATGAAAGTCAATCAATGAAGTGCTATAGTACAAACTTGATCAACAGCTGTTGGGAACAAACACTAGTAATGATAGAATGTACTTTAGGCCGTTAACTCAAGCATTGTATTAGTAGTTCATATAGCATTTGTGCTGCTACGGCCTATGTCTGCAACCTATGGCAGCAAAATGAACTGCTATTTCCTCTACATGTTGCAATGGTAACCAAATCATGCCAATTGCCAAATGATATAATAAATAAAATAAATAATTACTGATCAAATATACCAAACAACTCTGTTAACCAACTGAAATATAAATAAAAATCATTAAACTCATATATGCAAGGTTACTGACCATAGCGTGGCCATATGAACTTCTCTTCGCTGTGTGCTTTCCGATTTGTGCTGCAGCTACGACGTAACATTGGTTTTCAATTGCTCGACATCGAAGCAAAGTCTGAGGAAAAAGTTAGTAATTACTTAAGAGTCAAAAGCCATCGACAGTCACCACAGAGCAACAACAGCAAAGTAGCAGGTCAGAAGATAAACACAAGAAGCATTTTGAAAGAAATCATGGAAGTCCAGTGGATCACAAACCAACTTATTTTATTATAATTTATTATAATATTACCTGAAACTTGATCAGACTATATGCTACTAAACAACTAACATATTAATTGGTCATGGTTTGCGTTGTGACATTTCAAGAATATCAATAAACGAATATTTATTATTATTAACTTCAAGTAACAGTTTAGTTTATATGGTAAGTGACATAAATCATAGATTTGGATATATGTACTACACAATTCCCAGATATTATCATTCATGCCTCACGTCTTATGGGTTTTCTCACTTCAAATCACGTAATACCAGATATATATGTTTTAAAAAAAACAATAAGAATTTTAAAGACCTGAAGAAATTTTATGTGACTGTTTCTCCAGCCATTAAAGCTGATATGGTAGTTTTATTAAGCACTTTACCTCCCAGTGAGCCATTCCAGTTGGAATTGTGAACGCAGATGGATATGTAAGTATTTCTGCGCCTTGATTGCGAAGAGCAGCTGCCATTTCAGGAAATCGCATATCATAGCACTTTGATTATTCTTACGTCACGGAAACCAACCATAAATCAAACATTAGATGTCTAAAAACACGTCTTCTGAATTAGAGCATTTGTCAAGGGGTATATACCCTTATCTGAAGGTGCATCTTATGCAGAAACAAATGAATAAAAAAAATTATACCAGTATCTAAATGCAAATTATTATCATCAACATATCCATAGGGGACTATAGAGTAATGGGGGCAGAGCTGAAGATCCAAGTTCGAGACCTGCATCCCCCGTAAGGTTAAATAGTCCTTCCTTTGCAGAGCGGTAGTTAAATAGTGTAATGGGCACCCTGTGTGGCTGCCAAAAGTAAATTCGTAATAACTTGTCACCATTCGCTCATACTATGGCTGTAATCATACTGTGGTTGTCAGTTTGAAAATAAAAATGAAATTTTTATCCTTATCCGTCTGATTCAACTTCTTTTTAAATTCCAAGAGCTGCCATTTTATCGTGCTCTCACAGTCAATTCAGAGAACCAAACAAGAAGAATGTTTAGAATGTTTATGTTGATATCAAGCAGAACATTTCTGCTTGATAATATTCATTAGCACTACAGAATAATTATCAGGAATATGTTTGAGATAATGAAACATAGAAGATACGATAGCCATTCCGACTCTGCCCACGGGAGTGACAACTGGAGGCTCAATCGTTGCTCCTGGCTTGACGTAGTCTGATTCACGCATTGCTGCACCACCAGGAACATCAACATCAAAGAGGTGTGCCTTTCGATATACACCCTTCACATCACCATTGTTGTCAATCACCAAATGAGTATTATACACATGTGATGCATCACCCAATTTAGGCTACAATGAAATTATAAACAAGCTCCATGTATACATACCAGTAATTTCATATCAGTCCAGAATGCTATCATATCGTAACGCTAAATGGTGAGAAGTGAGCAAGCATTTACTGTTTTGCTTTTCATATCATACAATGTGTTAAACTATCCACTTATTCAAGCAGTTTTCCTCACTTAAGATACACTCTTCCCCCCTAACCTACTGAAACTCACTTCTTACGGGCCTCTCAAAACAGCGTCTTTCCTCCATTCAATCGGTCTTCTTCAGCTGGGATCATAGCCTGACACCCTCACTTTGCTCATATCTCTACATATAGGCTTGAAGCCTTGCACTGGCTTCCTGTCATTGCATGTATCCACCACAAGATCCTCTTTCCAGTTTTCAAAGCCTAGCTATGCAGTGCCACAAGATATCTATCTCTCTGACTATTTATGAAAGCCATTATCTGTAACTTCATCTCTTTCGAAGCTTACACTCTGTTGATCGTATTGATCCTTTTGTTCCTAGGACTAAGACTACCTCGGCCCAACACCAGGCATTTGCTGTTGTGGGTCCATCTATATAAAATGACCTCCAGCACTAAGGGCTAAACTATGACTGACTTCTTGCTCCTTGAATGCATTTCTTTCTCCCCGGGGCTTCCACGCTGAGCGCCTCTGAATAGTTATTCTGTGAGAGGTGCTATATAAATCTAAAGAAATAATACGATACAAACTGAAATTTATGCACCCTAAAGTCTAAAGTCTATGGACTGTTCTAGATTAAACTGACCGATATCAAGTACCTGTACTTATGTAATAGATCAAGTTGCAACCATATAACCTAATACCTTCTCATGGAAGCCACCAACTGACAGCCAAACTCCCAATCTGTGAGCCAAATCCTTGTATTGACCTACAATGTGTCCATCAATGGGCTCAGCAAGTTCCACAGCCTGCGTACGATTCTCACTTATGTAATCGGGTGCTTCTGGCACAAATACCATCTAAAACAAAAGCAACTGGAACTTACTATTGTACGAAATCCACATTAGTTCCAATAATTTGAACGTTTCTGCGCTTTATTCACCTGATCCAAGTTGCCAAGCAAAGCCACTTGATCATAAGTTTTTGTTGGCATATCAGCTAGGAACTCTCTAACTCAGGAATGAACACACAACCATGATTGTCTGTTCCAAATTGTGTCTGTGACAACTAGCATGTAATGAATATTTTCACTTCAATTTATGCATTTTAACATTCTACTTTCTGGTACTGAAACTGGTGCTATGAATCCTTGTATGGCCCACAGTTTCAACCCATTGATGCAATCAATGTTTTATAGAGCTCTACCATTATTGACAAATCTAGAGAGCACTGTCCCATCAATCTGACATTGTATGAAAGCAGCTAGTGTCAAGGCATCATTGCTATAGGCTAAGGTGAGATGCATAGAATATGAAAACAAAAACCTGTGCTCCTCGTAGCTTAGCCCTTTCAACCAAAGCAGACAGCTGGGCAAATGTAGCTTCCTTGTCTGGGGTTGAAGTCATCTGTACCACACCAACGACTGGCTTCAGAACACCGAGATCTTTCAAAGATGACATCTTTAATGGTTTTTTATCAGCCTTGGTACTAAAAAGTCATCAACTAAATCAGTCAGATGTCAGTACATTTAAATGCAACAACCGTCATATTAATAACGTGGTTAATGTTATATTTAAGCTCGAGTATCAATGGCTTTTATAACCAGAGCAATAGCTACGGCTAGTCAAACAAAGAAGACCTGGATTGAAGATAATGAAATAGAGACTGTCTCGTTATCTTTAATTAAACTTTTGATATCTAACATTCCACATTAGCATGCATGATAACTTTGAACATGTAGATATACCATAAAGCAACTGTTTGGCATAAGAGTCATCTGTTGCATAACCTATGCATTGCAACAGTACTGCAGCATACAGGTCTAACCTGCATAGAAAGATAACTAAAATATGTTGTAGTTGGACCAAATAGCTCAACTAATCCTTGTTGAGTAATGAGGATCCATCTCTGATCTTTTGCTTCTTGCTTGAAGACTTCCCTAGTGTCCCTTCTTTACTAGTGTATGTAACCTAGGTGTCACCATGGACTCTTCCTTACTTTCTCTGAACATATCGCTAACCTCACATAAAAATACTAGAGATGAACCAAAACTCGGCTCGGCCCGAGTTTTGCAGTACTTCGCATTACTCAGACAAACAATGGGTCCAGGTAATAATCTTTCCAATTCCTACAAGTTACAACTTCCTAGTGTAAACTAAGGTAAAACAAAAATTCATAAAAGTTGTACAAACTGCCAAACTAAAAATCAAGAAAATGAAACTTTCTTTAAATATACAAAACTCTGACTAGACAAACTTGAATTCGCACTACTCATTACTTGAACTCGGCAAAAAATTCAAACTCTGTTCATCCCTAATGACCACTGCTGTGAGCAGCAATATTTAAGTTTTTAAAAATAAATTAAATAGCAGAGATATTTCAACCCCATGACCATGTAACTCAATATAACAGTTAAAAAGTCACTCCAAAAATTAGCATCAAACATTTATATTAAATAATAATCTATCAGAAACAGATCTCTATACCGGATTTCATGTAAACATGCAGCACTAATGAGCATGCTCGTGCTTTTTGCTTAGCTAAAATTGCACAGCATTTAAAAAATTGTTTTAATTTACAATTCTGAGTTGGTAATAATTTACTCTATGTCACGTAGGTAGTTGCGTGAATATAGACCTCCTCCTACATCCAGGCTTAGAACTGGCACTGACAGAGTGCAACCAGCGGTAGAGTTTGAATGTCAGGGCAAGGCCCACAGTCTTTTCTAATTGCTAGTAAGTAAGTACCTGTAGCTACCTTTGGCCACTATATGCTACAGAATTGATCTGCAGAACAGTTCTCAACTGTCTCAAACAACATTGGGTTCGTAACTGCGAAATGAGCCACATTCAGTGATGTCCAAATACTTTCATCTGAAAAACCAAACAATTCTTATGATATGCAGACAGGAACTCACTCATGCGATATGTAAGTTATGCGGTTAACGGAAATAGGTAACAATACATGCCCATATATTTCAGCATAGTATTTTCAGGTAGATCTACATCGGATAAGGTGGCTGACCATGCACCCAAATGCGTACAGTTGTAACGTAATGTAATGAAACATTTATATAGTTCACAAAGGGTGGGAGTGACATGATCACTTTGCAGCTTGATGGAGAACAGTGGTGAAAGGCAGGAGAGTTGATGCAACAATCATTAATGCAGATGATCAAAGTCTAATCTGTGGATACATTTTTCGTTCAGACTTTCCTGTATGCGTTTGAGGTGGAAGAAACAGGATTTCTGTTCTGGAGGATATTTGATGTTTCATAGAGTGGTTTAAAAACAGACTAAACCTCTTCTGAACCACTTTAAACCCTTGCTATGTAATGCTATGTTATAGAGAGCTTTATCGAGAAGAACAACATGGTGGGCAATATTACAAAGCACATACAAATTAACACCTTTAAAACGCTCGCTGCATACCCAAAATAAAGATCCAACCAAGAATTAGAGTAGATAAGCATATGTTTAACTAAAATTTAATGTTAAGTAGGCCTACAGCTAGCATCTAGGTACGCTCCCGGCTTCTTCTTCAATGTATGGGAGAAATTTGTTATGACTAGCATTCGTAGAATAATATTCACGCATAATACAGGAAACTTTTTTACGTTCGCTAACCAATTTAATTTTCACACAATCAAGTCAGTTTCATGTGTAACTTAGCGTACTTACCAGGTCAAAACCTACGGTCAAAACTCAACCCTATCAAAGGCTATCATGTACTTTAGCATACAAATAATAGACCCACATCAGTAATATATATTTAAAGGGATAGAAAGCTGTAAATTGTATATTCGGTTTGAAATTTTAAAAAGTTGGCGACATCTGTGCAATGATAGTAAACGCCAACGAGCTCGACCAGTGACTACATTCAATTTGCTGATTCCGATAATAGCTCCAACTTGCAGCATTCGGAGGAAATAATTTCATTTATTTATTTTGATTTCGAAGAACGAAAACGGTAATTGAAAGTTAATTTATGGATAACGCTTAAATGACTTTCACAGAAATAAGTTAAACTGCCTAAAAGAGTATCAAACACGAGAATATATAATATGTTTCCGCAATAAGCCTTTGGGGGTTGAGGTAATTCGTTTGCTAGGTTTGCCTGAAGCTAGGCCTATTGAAAAGTATAGCGTTATATAAATTTGAGGTTACGATTTCTTTTATTTGTTATTTATAAAACAGGGTCATTATTAATAGTAATTAGGCCTCTATCGATGAGGATTATTTATGCATTGTTGATTGCTAATATTTGGGCCTTGTAGGCATATATATATATATAGAGAGAGAAAGATTCTGAGGTTCTGAACAATAAGTTGAATTGATCAAATTTAGTCAAGTCATAGTGGTTTTTTGTTCTGTAGCAGGCCTATATCGCTTTGTTTGAATTATTTAATTTAAGCTTAATTTGAATTGTTACAAATTTCGGGGCCAATTATTTCCAGGACAGTACGTCGCCACAATACATTGAGATGGTCCTTATATGCCCATGAGGTATACGACTCAAGCCATTCTTAGACTCAAGTTGTCTGAAAGAGGTTGAAACTTCTTTGAGCAATTTATTTATCGGAACTGGCGCATGAAAGGAAACGTCGTGCAGTGACACTTAATTAGCCTACGGTAAGCTCAGAAATTAACTCGTATCCGTCAATTAAAGGCTCACGAAAGAGTATAGGCTATGAAATTAAGCAACCACACAAATACCTAATTAGAGCCTACTCAAAGCACTGCCGTATGTATATCCTATACAAGCTTGTTGCCTATTATACTCAACCATTCAACTGCTAAATTCAATGCATGGCTCCAGAGTTTAACGACCGCTTTTGACAACAATGGCCGTTGCAGTCGACAGAAATTTGCTTGGCATATGATATTACAGCACTCACAGCTCAATTCTATTGATGCAAAATTCAAGTTTTCCTCTAGTCCTTTTATAGTTCTGTGGCGTTTTCGCCAGTTAGGCTTGGCAATCTGTGTTCCAACTGAGGGACGCACTACAAGGTAACAATTAAGGATCGAGGCAGAGATCTCGAGCGGTGCCAATTAGGGCGCTGCGCTGCGCTGCAAGAAGGGGAAGCGATGCAAGAGTAAAGCGCTGCAGCTCAGACGACAACGGGCTGCACGGTAAGAGAGATCCATGTGTCGACGACGATGCGGACGAAATGCTGAAGGTAGATAAATTATTATGTGCGCTTTGCATCGGAGCAAAGAAGATATAGGCCTAGGCCTAATGTGCTATTGTTGTTGGAGATGTGTTGTTGGAATGATGGCCAGGTCACGTGTCTTGAATGACTGGATCGCCAATCGTAATCTCCAAACTTATAAAGCGCCACTCGAAAGCCAAGCGCCGGGCACCAGCTTATTCACGAGCGCTGCGTCAAATCAGGTGGGTTGTCAAAAGGGTAGTTTGAGGAAGGGCAGAATCCGATCTCCAGAGGGTCAGAGGAGGCAGAGTACGTAGCTGTTAAGGGGGTATCCCTTTGGTTTTGATTTGAGGGTGGATGATCGGATGAGTCTTGGTAAGAATCCTTGAAAAGGTGAGACTTGAACTTCAAATGAAAGCCCGATAGGTTGTGGATTAAGGAGCCTGAGATTGATGATGGTGGGTGATCGACAATGATGTTACATAAATAAATATATAGCTGAATAAGTAGACTACGGAATTCAGGATGCAGGTCGTTCCATAGACGTGGTGCGGTGATGGATATGGGCTCAGTTGGAGAATTTGAAATGAGTGGGACTAGTGGTCGAGATATAGGCCTACAGAGACAGGAGGATGACCGGGTGTATAGTGCGGGTTGACTGGATGGGGAAGAGTTCGCTAAGATATTTGGGCTGGAGTATTGTATGGAGTTGTAGGCTAGCGATAGGACTTTGAAATGGATGGTATTTTAAGCCAAGTTAGTCAATTGAGAATAGGAGTGATGTGATGGTGCTTGGGTGTTCTGGTGACTGCTCTAGATGAGTTTTGGATAAGTTGTAGTCGCTTCAGTTGTGTGGCTTCGAGATTGAAATTTGTTAGATCTATGTGCATACTGGCGCCACCTGTTTCTACTGAAGGAACTGCCCACATAGTCCCCTATTGAACCCATGTAGACATATGCTGTCTTTATGGACCCCACTAAGATTTTCTTATGGGGCTTCGTTGTTCCCTCATTTAGGCAAGCATGGGTGAGTTTTTTCAAGCTAATAAACCGTCTATTTAATTTTATTGCCATAAACTTGTTGTTGGATCTGTTCACGGTAGCGTCTGTGTGTGTAAGCTATTGCAGAAACAGAGCATCCGCTGAATATAGGCCTATACGAGATTTCACATTAAAATCCAGTTTGGAGTAAAGATTTATTCTTACGCGGTCCAGCTGTAGGCTATATGTCTAATATAGAAGGCATATAGTGTTGATTTGACTGCATAGGCCTATAGACATCTGTCCTGCACGTAATGTAGACCTACACATTATAGACCCTACTCGAGATTTCTATCCTCTTATAGGCCTACATAGAAAATCAAGTTTGCCTTCTGGATGCAAGTCACACGTATTGTCACACCACGCTTATAATTTTCTGAAAGTGGTGTTCATAGAAGATAGATTGGTTAATTATTTTATCGGTTTCTCTATTAGAATCGGTTCATGAAGTAAAGTCTGTTCTAGACTATGATATGTACATAATGTTCTGATATGCAGATATGTTATAAACTTACATTTTATTCCAGCAAGATTTTTCCAACCATTTTGGGCCTACTCGCGATCAACTAGATTCTTCCAAGTTTATGTTTGCTTAGGGCCTTTACCTAAACAATTATTTCTGCCTGGTCATATATACAGACAAGGCATCGTGTGTTGGAAAATTAAACTTAGATTTCATGAAATTACTGTTGAAGGATGGACAATAAGTTGCATTTTACACAGTTTCAGACCTGGCTATTGTTGTCTATCCTTGCAATTTCATTACAGATACGGCTGTCAAAGTGATGCCATTGCTACGCATGAATGATAATTTTAATGACTGCGCATCTGTGTGTAATAGTGGAACGAAGAGCAAACTTTATACTAGGCTACAGAGGACTGAAAAGTTATAGTTCAATGATTTCCTATGCGTCCTATTAGGCCTACGTCGCATAAAATAAAAAATTGCTGTCTGTTACGCACTCGTCAGTTTAAAGGGCACACGATTGAAGGTCAAGAGTGGACTTTGAGGTGCAGACGAGGCTTTAGATTCTAAGGTGGGGGATGCAGTGGGGCCGAGTCGCGAACTTCAACCCTGGTTTAACGACAATCTAAATTGAGCGAGTATATGCCTATAATGATTGTTCTGGATAGTGTCTTCAGCAAGGAGTAATTGTCTCGCATAAGAGGATGAGTTGGCGGAATCAATTCCTATCGTCAATATGTTTTGAACAAAGAGATGAGCAAAGGCTTCTAAAATCCTATTCTAACAGTCTGTTAAGCTGGTAATAGAGGTATCGAGCGATTCGAGCCTTACAAGAAGATAATGGTCCACGACCAGTTTTGCAAGAGAGGTAGACGCACGATGGTGATGAACGCGGAAGGGGTATAGACAGCATATGGTGAAAGCCCAATTTTAATGGTTCAGGCTTAACTCATCCACTACTCGAACCCTGGTGTTGCTAGTCCCACGCGTCGCCTGCCTCCTAAATAAAGATCTTTGTTATAACACAGCGTCGTTGAACTGAAACTAAGTTAAAATGCCTTTGTACGGTTAGCGTTGCAGTTGAAGCATGCACACACACGCACATCAATTACATACACACACTTTCACCCATCCACACAGACAAACACACAAAACGGTACATATACATCTAATAATCAGTTAACACATGTGCAAGATGGTAGGCCTATTAGGCCTATAGGCCTAGGCTACTTGTGTGGTTTCAAGGAGTGCCAAACTTCAGACTACTTCTTAGTAATTAATGTTCTATGTTGTCGAAACATATTTTCCCGCCAACTTGCTCCCACCTCCAATAGTCGTACTATAGTAATACTCTGAGTACTCTCTACCCAGTAGGCAACTAATTGGTTTCTATTAATTAATCGAAAGCCATTTGGAATCGGAACACAGTTTTTGGTGCCCATGTCATTTTCACTCGATAATAGTAAGGAAGTGTATGGCCTACAGCAAAAACCTGAACGACCGAATTGGGCATTCGGACAATTTTCATTGATGATATGACAAAAAGGTGCGAGTTTGCAGATGACGTAAAACACCACTATAACGTAAACGATCGCATCATTTCAACCTTCTCTTGGTTAAATAATTTGCAATTGAATTATCTCAATATTGTATTAAAATGATGGCACTGAATAGTATTACTGCTGACAATGGTTGACTGGATATTATACTTAAGATCAGACCTCCAAGGTGTAGGTCTGAAGTTCTGAACAAATACTTATCTTAGAAGCACAGATGATCACTACGCCGAAGCAACTGGCAACTGTCAATAGGCCTAGATACTTTTTAATCGAAAACGGTAGGCCTTGAAACTAGATTGAATCCAGTTGGTGATAAAATGTAGTGCTGTTTAAAAACTGATGATGTTTTCAAAGATCAAGTCCCGAAACTAAGAGGTGAGTAGATGTTTACGACTTATTCTTTTCTAACCTTTGGATGTTATAACGAAAGGGTTCTGTCCTGGACTGTCCTAAGCCCCAAGATGTTTGATCTCATCCTTTATCTTGATACTTAATTGTCTTTACATATTTTTGTTTCATTCTTGTTAATCTTGATTTTTGCCAACTTTCGCGTGCAAATGCTGTCTTGTTGTATTTCAACCATATACATCTAACATCTGGCTCTTTTCCAGATACTTTCGTGTGTGACTTGTTTCTCCTCAAACTGGGCAATGAATCAGCAGCGGCCTTTTGTGGTTCCCATGCCAGCATAGCCAAAGCTTCTCAGACATAAACTGTTATTTATGCTACTATGAAGTGGACTTAGGCCTTTCAGAAGACAATAAAAGATGCCAACAAAAGGATACAGTGAACTTGTGCCGTGAATTACATGGTAGTGTCGTGACCATCAGGTAAGCAAGTTTTATGTAGTAGCTAAATTCTTCTGCTTTTAAAACATAAGATTTGAATACTTAACGCGATCCAATTTCGAAACCTTACATTTTGTAAGAGAGTTTAATGCCTTAAGTTGAAATCACAGCTGACAACAACAAACTTGCTCTTGATACATTGCCACACGTACACTGAACTGTAAATGTATATTGAGACTATTACTTGTATTAACATAGAGATAGAGGTCTGTGAAGTCTACTTGTATGTGAAAATCAACGCTAATACTGAATCTAGCCTTTCAGAAGCAATCTAACTAAGATGATCTGTAATAATTGGATTAACAGGGGCTTTAAGGTCTAGCGCGGCCGTCTGTAGGGCTGGTTTTAAACGGTTCACAGCCCTTTTTCTTCAAGACTCGTAAACTCCAAATTTCTATACAGCTGTCCAATGGCTAAGACAGGAGCGATAGCTCGCAAATGCAATCGCTATATAGCGCTACTCTGGAGCTAGTCAGCTCGCTAGCACTAGTCTGAAGGGCTATTCAGAGATGGTCAAGACAGGTTACCCGATAGACAAGAGTTGAGGAGAGAAAGCGAATTTAGCGAGGATGACGGCGTGTTATTAAAAAAAATGAGAAACGTGAGGCAAAGATTCATGCCAAGGTTGCCCACAGGCATTGAAAATTAGACACGAAGAATTGGTGGACAGCACGTGTTTGAGGAGTCAGAAATTTTCTTTTTTTTTCTTGAAGGCTGATTAGGGCCCTACAATAAATAATTTATTTGACATAATTAGGCCTATTATGGTTTGGCAGTATTGAGGCAAAGCAGCAAATGGGGCTGGAAGGCATCCACTTGGCAATTGGATTGATCACATCGTGTAATTGAGCAACCAAGGAGAAGACAGGGCTTGAGAAGAAGTAGAATTGTACACGTGTGTGTCATCTGGGCGAAGATGGCGATCAACAAAAGAGGATTCCATGAGATGGCTCAGAGGTTTAGTGTATGAGATGAAGAGATGAAGAGAAATGACCACACAGAGCGTAACATTGAGGAAAACATACGAGAGCGGTACTACGCCAGGGGTTATCATCAATAATTGTAAACACTAATCACTATTGGTTATATTCGTTATTAGTTGCTGACTTGCTGTTCACTAGGCCTATATTTGTTGGTACACGAGTTGCCTTCTGTTTTCAGACAAGATGAGAGTCGCTGTTATTGGAGCCGGTGCATGCGGCTTGCCAGCCATTAAGACCTGTTTAGAAGAGGGTCTTTCTCCAGTGTGTTTTGAAAAGAGAAATGAAATTGGTGGACTTTGGAATTACCAGGACACTCCGACTGAGGGACAGTCCAATATCATGTGGTCAACTATCTCGAACACAAGCAAAGTAGGTTTCTTCACTGTCCAAATATAAAAATTAGTGAATAATTCTTAGTAAGCTTCTGTCTTATTTGAACACACATCTGCTACGGTGCGCGACGTTTTGGCGCGGCCGATTTGGAGCATTCGTTTTGGTGCAGGGCGTTTTGGCGCAGGACGTTTTGGCGCAGCCGTTTTGGAGCATTCGTTTTGGCGCAGGACGTATGGCTGAGCCGCCTTGGAGCATTCGTTTTGGCGCAGGACGTTATGGCTGAGCCGTTTTGGAGCATTCATTTTGGCGCAGAACGTTTTGGCTGAGCCGTTTTGGAGCATTCATTTTGGCGCAGGACGTTTTTGCTGAGCCGTTTTGGAGCATTCGTTTTGGCGCAGGACGTTTTGGCGCTGTGCCGCTTTGGCGCAGGACGTTTTGACGCTGTGCCGCTTTGCGCAGGACGTTTTGGTGCTGTGCCGCTTTGGCGCAGGACGTTTTGACGCTGTGCCGTTTTGGAGCATTCGTTTTGGCGCAGTTTGTTATGGCTGAGCCGTCTTGGAGCATTCATTTTGGCGCAGTTTGTTATGGCTGAGCCGTCTTGGAGCATTCGTTTTGGCGCAGGACGTTTTGGCTGAGCCGTTTTGGAGCATTCATTTTGGCGCAGAACGTTTTGGCTGAGCCGTTTTGGAGCATTCGTTTTGGCGCAGGACGTTTTGGCGCTGTGCCGCTTTGGCGCAGGACGTTTTGACGCTGTGCCGCTTTGGCGCAGGACGTTTTGACGCTGTGCCGTTTTGGAGCATTCGTTTTGGCGCAGGACGTTTTGACGCTGTGCCGCTTTGGCGCAGGACGTTTTGGCACAGATATTTGATACAACACATAAAGTATGTAATCAATGTTTCATGATTTATGAAAATAATTACGCTGAACTGGGAACTGGTGCTGCGCCAAAACATCCTGCTCCGGGTCTGCTGGTATTTGCAACATGTACACAGCCAAGGTCAAGGTCATTTGCTGGCCAGGGAAAGCCACTCCAAGAATATCGACGGAAGAACAACTGTTGAAGAAAGACGCCAAACAATATCTATGGCAACTGTCAAGGATATGATTTTTTCCTTTAATCTCTGCATTTTTAATCGTTATGCCGAGTAGCCTACAGCAGGGACGTCATTTGGGAGGTGGCAGAGGGCATTGCCCTCTGAATTCCTGATTTAGATTATAGTGCATGTAAATTTCCATACGAGGTCATAATGTAGTAGTCATATTAATAAAAAAATCTCTTTGAATTTCATATAGATCTATTAACATTATATCATATCACAGATGCTTGAATAATTTCACTCTTTTGAAACTGTATCAGCGTTTTTGCCGATACAAGATTTAACAAATCAAATCTTTTGGTACCACTGAAAGTGCAAAAACAAACCAAAACAAATTTAAAAGGAGAAGGAGAACCCTTCGTCGCCACAAAATTCTCGCCCCCTCTGAAAAAAGCTGAAATGACGTCCATGGCCTACAAGCATTGAATTCAAACTAACTGTGCTATAATTATTTGAGACATATATATGCCCTACATGTAAGCCACGCTCGATTGCATTCCAACCGCGAGAGCATTGTACCCAATGCATGAAGATCGACCAGAACAGACAGGCTTATAATCAGAGTTGTATGGTCTCGAGACATTTTCTCGGTCTCGAGACGTATCGAGACAGTTCTTTAGTGTCTCGGTCTCGGAACCCTGCTGTCTCGGTCTCGAGTAGTGTCTCGAATTTTTAGAAACTGTCTTGAAGTGAATGTCTTGTTCTGTCTTGAACAAGCGGTCTCGATAAGTTTCGCGTTAACTGTCTTACAATTTTGAGCTAGAAACCGGAATTTACGAGAAACGGTAATTCTAGTTAACGTGCGAGTCACATGATACTGAAATCAATTCAATTGTCTTAAAGTGGAAAAATGTCTGAGAGCACCTGAAATTGTGAAGTTTGCGTTTACGCAATTTGAAATTAGGCCTATTGACAAACAATATATAGCTATTAGTTTTTATTTGATGTAAAACCACCATAAACTAAACGATCGGAACAACTTCGAGTTTCCCAGGGTGAGTAAGCATATGCGCAAATTTATTATTTCCTTTGATATTTGGTGTCGAACTTGCTTGTTTAAAATCGTCTAGAAGATTTCAGACGTGCTTTCTGTATACTATTCAGAAGATAGGCCGGAAAAGAAATATCGAAAAAGATAAAACTCGGCAATATAAAAACTGTTCTTGGGAATTGGTACGATATACATTATAATTAAGTTTCAAATTAAAATTACAAATTAACCTTATTCCCGAAAACTGATACATTAGTATTTCACAGCCTTTTATATAGGATCACTTGTCTTTTACTGTCTCGAACTGTCTTGAACTTAGTGTCTCGGTCTCGGCGCCTCACTCTCTCGGTATCTCACTGTCTCGGTCTCGTCTTGAAGTTTAAAGTCTTGCATAGGGCCGTTCACATATTATATAACGTTCAAGGGGTAGGTGGGTGGGTTCCGTTTTTGTTAGCGTTATATTGTGTAGGGTGGGGGGGTAGGTTGAAGGTTTTGTTATATAACAAACTTTTTTCAGCTTATGCTATTTTGCCTGTTTGCCTGCCAATTGGAAATTCCATATACCATGGATCTTCATTGTTTAATCGAAGTTGTGAACCAAAACTAGCACCAATAGCTGCCACCTGGCGAATTGATTTGACGTTCTTAGTTATTGTTTTATAAATCCACTTTTAACAATTTGCTGTTTACAATTTTAACAATTTCATGTGCATAGCTTTCAACGCTCTAAAATTCAATTCTGTGTGCTTTGTTTTGATTCTCTTTTAAATTAAAATTAATTCACTTGAATGATTATTTTGGTAGATATTATCATGATGTTTGACTTTATTTTCTATAGTATGTGTAAATAGTTTATGTTTGCTTAAATACCCAATTGCAATTGTAGTACGCACTCTGTATACATCATACGCTATTAAATAGGTAGAGTTGTACTGCGAAGTTATCGATAAATACCTGATAGTGCAATATTAAACCAATCCATTCTGTGTGATATCGTAATGCTCATTCCTAGTGCAAAACAGGAGGGAAACTAAAATGGTGCTTTTAAATAGGATGCACGTCACTACCATGTATCATCATGCTGTATTAGTAGGCCTATATGTAAATACATGGTGACAATCGTCGACTACCCAATTAGTTACCGTAATTAATACAGGTGAATTTAGCGCCATTAAAAGTGCGATTATTAAGATGCAGAGGAGCTTCATACATGCTGTCTAATCATCAATGGCACGAGAGACTACACAATTTTAAGATGGCTTTTGTTACATAGATAATTGAGCGTACGATGATTTCTACTGCAGTTCTTGAATTGGATAAAGGCAATTGTCAGTTGAATCACTACTATTAAAGTGCTAACTACCATGGTACTGTTATAAAAGTGTCAAATTGTGCAATACAATTATGTTGATTGTATGTCTTTTAATGTGCTTATAGGCTGGGGTGGGGTAGGGGGTGGGTAGCATATCTGTTATATAATATAGGGGTGGGGGGGGGTCACAGCTGCTGTTATATAACGTTATTAGGGGTAGGGGTGGGTCAAAAATTGGAATTTTTTGCGTTATATAATATGTGAACGGCCCCTTATTATATATCTTATTCACAACTATTGGAAACCTGCTGCAAATTATAAAAGTGGAAAGAGATTGTTCACATAATGATATCGAGAGACTAATTAATTTCGGAAGAATAGAGAGAAGTAGGGTTTTGTAAACTCAGGCCTACAGATGATTATGATTATGACGTTCTAGCAACAGTAGGCCTACTTCATTTTCTTAGTCTCAATGTATCACGGGTTGATCGGTATTCTCACTCCTGTCTGATTATCTCTGACGGAGTATACGAGATGCACTGTTATGCTTTTAAAGGGTTTAGTGGCGCAAACATCTTCTGATATCTTTCTCCCTGGCGAAGACGGGAATTTTGACTTCCAATTGATGGCCTTGCTTGCTAATAACTAGACACTCGCTCAGCCCAAATAAATCGTGATATGACATAGTGTTAAAACCAGCTCAGGATGGTTAAGGCGCTGGCTATCTGCAGCCTGAATCACCATTCGGCTGATTACCAGGTTAACTCAGATATCGATATCTGGTATTATTTGTATATTCAATATTATATCCAGTATTATTTGTACAATATCTGGTGAATAAATAACAGTTATTTCGACGATGAAATTAACGTTCTCACAGCACACAGTGGGTTATTTTCAGGAGACGATGTGTTATAGCGATTTTCCATTTCCGGACAATTTTCCTAACTTCCTTCATCACACGAAAGTCCTGGAGTATCTGAAGATGTACTCTAGTCACTTCGACCTGGAAAAGTACATCCGTTTTCGTACGGAAGTGGTGGAGGTCGTTCAATCGAACGATTTCGATGTGACAGGACAGTGGCTCGTCCAGGTTAAAGATTCTGCTTCAGGTAGGCTACAACTCAGGTCCACACATCGTAGAACTATGACGATTGCCATCATTGCCATTCAAGCTAACGTCAATAACAGCTAAATTCTATGCGAGAACTTCCACAAACAGTTAAGAGGTAGGTTTCTGCAGTTGATATTTTTGCGCCTCATCGCTAGGGCTGTACATTTTTCGCGGTCAAATGTTGAAAAACTCGCGGCCAACTCGCGGTAAAAAATACAGAATTCGCGGCGTGTTCGCGGTCAAATGTGTAACACAATAAATAAGTCAATAGCTTAATAATCAGCGAAGATTCATGTCAATAATGGCGGGTGCTGTTGCTGCGATGTCTGCCTTGCAAACAGCTGAATGAGCAGGTTGCAATGTTTCTCTTTCCGCCTTTCCACTCTCGACATTCTGTGCTTTGCGCTTGTGAACGATGCTTATAGAGGTGCTTAGGCCTAACGAAATTGTCCATGCGATTAAATTCGACGGGAACATTGCGTATTCTGCTAAATGCTATATAATAGATCGCCGCTCACCTGAAACGTATCTGGCTTAAACTGAACGTAGGCTTATTCCTCTAGACACCGAATGTTTTCGCAAACGAAGTCGTAAGTAACTATAATGTTTAGAACCTTTGCCTTTACCACATCAAAAACACGAGCAGCACGAAAAAACTTAGAAATTCGCGGCAAAAATTCGCGGTAGTATCTAAAATTCGCGATTTTTGCGAACCTCGCGATGACCGCGAAAAATTTACAGCCCTACTCATATTTCACAATAATGATGTTATTGATCATCCATCATAGCAGGCCTACTAACAAGTAACAACGCTTGCAACTCTCTATGGGGAGGTATTGATAATGCACACTCAAAACGGGCCATAATTGAATTGTAAGTCTAATCAGTATTTCAAGTCAGTGGGAAGTGTTATGTGGACCATATATACTGCAGCTACAGCTGCACCATCGAATAGTCGAGATGATCACTTGGTGGTAGGCCTACCTATGCAGCCGTCTGAATCGGAAGAACGAATATCCGTGAGATGAGTCCAGTGGCGTAGCGAGGCAAAGTGCCGCCCGGGGCGAAAGTTCAAAATGCCGCCTTTGTCTATTATTTCCATCACTTTATTCTTGTGCATATCCCGGGATATATGCACAAGGGGTATTGGCATACTATTTTGAGTGTTTTCATTATACTTTATGATTATTCTATTCAAATTCAATTCATTATACAGTTAGTAACAGCAACAGCATGCACTGTTAAAATTAAAACTTTTTGACTAATTAAAATGCGTTATCATTTTATATAAGAAAATAGAATAAGATAGTAGCCTATTAATCACGAAATAAATCATTTATAAAGAAAATAAAAATAAGCAAGCATTACAATAAAGCTACTAAACGTCTTGCAGGTTAGATCGACAATTTAAAGTTCACATAAAATTAAAATTAAACAGTAAATTTTGTGTATTCTTTCTCTCTACATATTGAAAAGATAGTTCTCAATAATGTAATTGAATCATGATGGGACTACAGTAAGCATACTAATTAGAATAGACTAGTAACTGCTAACTTTTCATATAGATCACGATTACGGTTTCATGCTTTCATTCTCACTAAACTAAAATATTGAACAAAATGGATATAAACTGTAGGCATTTGGCGCAGCGCAGTCCTGCTTCTTGGATACTTCCGCTACTAAACACAGCCAATTTAATCTAATAATGCAAAAGTAAAAAAAGCACAAAATACATGAATATTTTTCTATTTATAACCAAAGTTAGTGTAAATATATAACCAAAATTAGTGTAAACATATTTAGCCGGTGTGTTGAAATCAAGTTTAGATGAAAATAGGAAATATAAAAACAGCGCAGATGATCTTATCGGCTGCAAGTATGCATTATATTAATTGCAAGAGGACGTTAATAAATTTAATTTTGCCATTACTTTCGCACCTATCGAGTGAAATAAATATAATAATAATAATAATAATAATAATAATAATAGTAATAATAGTAATAATAATGTATAGATTCTCTTTTGCGCCATGTCTATCAGGGTCGGCTCCTGGCATAGGCAACATAGGAAGCCGCCCAAGGCGCCAAATTTAAGGGCGTCGAATTTTAGAAATAATGCAGTTATATTTTGAGGAATAAAAGTTTATAATGATACAAAAAGAAATTCACAAATTAGTTATTAAAAATTAGTTTAAATTTTAAGGCTAATTACAATTCCAACAACGATATTCGATCTCTTAACACCTTATTGAATCTCCCGCTCTTTCTCTATTAATTTTCCTATGCGAGAATCGTCTTGATATCTTGATAAAAAATATGTGCCCGGTGAAGTGTGTGCATGGCCTCATTTTTCTCATATCTTACTGTTTATTCAACGGGGGTGGGGCGCTCTTATATAGATGACTGCATGGGGCGCCAAATTACACGAGGACTGGTCTGGTGTCTATAAACACTAGTTGCCATTCGATCATTTCGATGGTGCTTCGGTATATCGTGCATGTTAGCTTTAAGTCGAGAAAAGGCTAATACGCATTGTGCCAGGCTTAGGCAAGAGTTACAAGAATCTTGAAAAACGCAACTTATACAACAATATTTTTTTAATTTTCCTCCGAAAATGCCACCCCTAGGACAAGTGCCGCCTGGGGCGGTTCGCCCCCTCGCACCCCTTCGCTACGCCACTGGATGAGTCTTGCTGGAAGTCGCTCAACCTGTAACCAATCGTCAATATTTTGGGTGGTCTAGCTGTCTCCTCTTAATTGTCAGAGCAGGGATGCACTGCTTGGCAGGTGGCGTATATATATGGATATAATATATATAATATATGTATATATATATGTATATGCATCTTGTGTATAATTTGTCAGATGAATTTGCGGATTTAGTGGAACGTTCAGCGCTTGTCAACTGTGGTTAACTATCCTATATGACTCTGTGTAAACTTGCGCGTCACTTTGGGGATGCATTTGGTAATTTCACTTGAGTGAAACGTATGACCAAACGTTCTATTCTTATTTTCGTTTGTATTTGGAAGGTACGACGTCTTCAGAATTATTCGACGCAGTCCTCGTCTGTAGCGGACGTTTCTCGGAGCCTTTGATGCCCCAGTTCAAGGGCGCAGCCACATTTAAAGGAAAGCAGTTCCATTCTCAGATGTACAAGACCTCGGCTGGATTTGAAAATAAGCGTGTCTTGCTCGTGGGACTTGGAAACTCGTGTGGAGACATTGCGGCTGAATTAGCACACGTCTGCAGTCAGGTAAACTCTTCTTACGAACTGATGCACAGTAGGTGACTTAGGTCTATCTTAGAAAACATTGAATTTCGACGAGTGTCGATTACATAACTTGAAACCTTAATCATAACTTAAGCATTTGACATTATGCCAGCTTGCTGGTACGTCGCGCGCTGTTGAATTGTGTAGGTAAGCAAGCAAACGCGTAGCTAGAGGTAGAGTTCGGTTAGGAAATCAGTTGGGTCTCGTCCCTGAGAGGGCACGAATTACGTTCAAGGTTATGTCTAGCATGATCTATATAGTGCTATGGTTCCTCGATCTCAGCAGATTGTCTGTGAGCTCACTGGTGGGCTTACTTGTGTAAACTGCGAGCTTTCATCGTCGTCGTCTTTTTCCCATTAATTTCTATTCGTCGTCGTCATCATCAGTTCCTGACACCAGCCACTGTTGACGGTTCAAAATTGAATATTAAGTTCAACTTTGGTTACGAGATAATACTCTCCACTTTTTCGCCTCTTTACTATATTTGGAGCTGAGCTTATGTTGAATCCGAGTCATTTATGTCCTCTTTTAAATTGTGGATTTATAGCAGTCGCGGTCTTCCATTGTCTCTCCATCGTGCGTTGTCTGGAATTCGGTCTTGTGGGAAATGAGTTTTAAGCAAGCGCAGCTGATGCTTAAAAAATCTTTACTAAAAATTGAGCAAAGCTATGTTACTGTGCTTCGCTTCCCTTTAGGTTTTCATAAGCACGAGACGAGGAGCGTGGATAACACCCAGACTAACAGAAGGAGGAATCACCCGAGACTCGGTGGTCAAGCGCCGTGTCACCAATGCCCTCAGCAACGCTCAACCTCGATTCCTCAAAAACTATCTTCTTGAACGTCAGCTGACCAAACAATTCGATCACTCGCTTTATGGGTTAAAGCCGGACCATTACTTTGACGCCCAACACCCTCTGACGAGCGACGTATTGCCACAGCTGCTTGCGTCCGGCCGCGTTGCTCTTAAGGGCGATATAAAGCTGATATGCGAGACAGGAGTAATGTTCGAGGATGGCTCCGATGAAGATAACATCGACGCCATCATCTACACGACGGGGTTCAAAATTGACTTTCCGTTCTTGAAGCATTCGAGTTACAAAGTTAACGATAACCTGACGAACCTCTACAAGTTCGTTTTTGCGCCAGACGTCAGTCCGAACACACTTGCAGTCATCGGTTGCATCCAGCCGTATGGTTCGTTGATGCCCGTGTCAGAACTACAAACCCGCTGGGCGATCGCCGTTATAAAGGTCGGGTCTCGATTTTCGAGTGATTGTCTTATATTTCGTCTGCTATTGGAAAGAGTTGAGTTTTCATTTAAAAAATATGTAAGAATCAGAGTTGTATGGGCTCGAGACAGTGTATCGGTCTCGAGACAGTTTTTCAGTGTTTCGGTGTCGGTCTCGGAAGCTTGCTGTCTGGTCTCACCTCGGTCTCGGTCTCGAGGTAGTGTATAAAATTTTTTGAAATGAGTCTTGTTCAGTCTCGAACAAGAGATCTCGATAAGTTTCGCGTTCACTGTCTTAAAATCTTGCGGCAATATAAAAACTATTTTCAGGAATTGGTACTACATACATTACAAGTTTCAAATTGAAATTACAAATGAACCTTATTCCCGAAAACTGATACATTAGTATTTTACATCATTTTATATAGGATCACTTGTCTTTTATTGTCTCGTACTGTCTTGAACCTAGTGTCTCGGTCTCGGTCTTGGTACCTCACTGTCTCGGTTTCGGCACCTCACTGTCTCGGTCTCGTCATGGTCATGGTTTCAAGTCTTGCATACAACACTGGTAAGAATATAAAGAGTTTGTTGATTCGTGCATAATTATGTTTATGATGTCGTAGACCCATTTTGTCAATATAGTTCCATAACAGTATTTTAGGAATTTTATGAGTTTACCCAATTCTAATAATTAAACACTTAAAGTAGGCTAGAATGTATATTCTCTCAGGGCGAGACAATTCTTCCTACTGAGAAAGAGATGCAGAACGATGTTGTGAAGAGGAGAGTGGAAATGGCCAGTCGCTATTTGAACTCGCAAAGACATGCCTTTCAAGTGGAGTGGATCGACTACATGGATGAAATCGCTCGAATGATTAACTGCAAACCCGATTGGGGTAAATTATTATCTTGATCTTGAAAACATTACATTGCTGGCATTCGGTGTTGATTTTCGCAATAACAATTAAGATCAGCTGTAATAGGCCCGTTCATGCTGCTGTTTTACGAATTGCAGTGGGGGAACAGTGGGGAAGACGATCAAAGTGAAACACATTATAAGGGGTAGTTTAATGCATGTGGGCCAGTTCTATCCAATGAGAGGTAAATAAGTTCAGTCTTTCCACAAATTTCATCCTGTTGTAAAATCACGTTATCTCCCTGCAGCTCCACCCACGGTTATATAGTATGCTTCCACATGTTACTAATTAGTACACTTGCTCATCTACATGTATTCGCATCCTTATGACCTATTGCCAACTGCCTGCTATCACTATGACAACTTATAAGCTGGTCTATGCATCTAATATTGATACTTGATTCTGCAGACGATAGGCTACATGCCGCTGAGCATGACGCTCTATTACCACTGTCATTCGAGATCATTCTAATTTAGCCTATTTGAAATATATCAATCGAACTGTTTCCACGATTGCTAGCAGTTCGGTTCTGAGTCTCAGTCAACAGTTTCTGGTTACTCATCTAGTCCTCACAGTCTCACATGCGGTGTTCCTCAAGGTTCTGTTCTTGGGCCTCTTTTATTCATTCTGTGCACGTCCCCAATCAGCAAAATCATATCCTCGTCTGTTGTAGATCATCACCTCTACGCTGACGCTACACAACTGTTTTTATCTTTCTCCTCTCACTCACTTACAGATCCATTAAATCACATTCAAAACACTCGCTCTTAAATCAACTTGGATGACAACCAACCAGCTCTGTCTAAACCCTTCAAAAACAGAATTTCTCACCATTGGCCTCCGTGAGCAATTGAACAAACCTACCTACCCCTCCGACCTTCTTCAAACAATCCCCACTCCGCCTGTGCCTTACTCTTCTCTTGTCCGCAATCTTGGTGCCACCTTCGATAAGAATCTTACCTTTTCTGATCACATCACCAAGCTATCTCAATGGCGCCCAATTCTCAACTACAAGACTGCATGCACAATAGCCACATCAATTGTTCACTCAACACTAGATTATGGCAATTCTCTCTTTCATTACATTGATTCCTCACAAATAAGACGCCTCCAAACCATTCAGAATGCTCTTGCCCGCACAGTCACTAAAACCACCAAACACCATCATATAACCTCTGTCCTCAAATCATTTCATTGGCTCAAAGTCCCTCAACGCATCAACTACAAAATTGTATCTATCACCTACAACGTACGCACTTCAAACCACTCAAACCTCTTACATTCGTCAACTCCTTACAATCCAACCGCCCAGATCAACTCGTTCATCGTCATATCTTTCTCTATCTCGACCTCCAGTCTCATCGTCTCTGAAATTCTGCAACCGCTCCTTATTCTATGCTGTACCAGCACTTTGGAACGGACTCCTAAAAGAACTCCGTCAGTTTGCTGATCAGCACATTCCACCTGCAAATATAACCTATCCTCCGCTTTCACTATCCTCTGCTACGTTCCATTCACGACTAAAAACCTATCTCTTCAAGGTGTCCTAACCGGATTCTACTCCTGCGCCGCCATCACCGACTACCACCGTAGCACCATGCAGTCGCCTCGGCTTGACTCCCAAGATTGGCTATTGCGGACTTGATTTGGTATCGCGTCGGTGAATAAGCTGGTGTCCCTGACGTGGCTTTTGTGACCGATTGATAACCCTTCTTGTCTTGGCTACGTAAATCTGAGTGAATCGTTATAGTCAGGTATAAGTATAATAAAGATAGCTTAGAAAACAGTTCTCCCTTGCAGCTAGTTGAACATCATTCCATCTGTGTTGAATTGTCAGTTATTCGTTCGTTTTGTAGTGAAGCTATTGACCAAGGATCCTCGACTAGCATTATCAGTCGTCTTTGGACCATGTATTCCCAGCCAGTACCGGTTGACTGGCAAGGGAGCATGGCCAGGTGCCCGCAACGCCATCCTCACCACATGGAAACGAATCCTGGAGCCCATGAATAAGAAGGGAGTGAACCACAGTGGAAACCAGTTCGCTGCGGTCATTCCGATGTTACTGGGACTTCTGTTGGTAGCATGCGTTGTGCTTTACATGTCCTAGACTGGGTCTACTTTTGCCCTGGTTGCAGTTGAGGTCGTGCTCCATATAAATGTCTTGCCAAGCAAAGATCGCGTTTTCCAACAAAGACTGCTTCGTGAATTTATTCAATAACGTGCAATTTTAAAATGAATAGCAATTGTATTGCGATCGATGCCATCTGTACACAATAACCTTTGTCGTTCAAATTGGCTAAATAATTATGCTGATGCATGCGCAAACGTAGCCTATAATCGTATGTACTGTACAGACTGCATCTAATTTTAAGAAAATTTATGAGGCATTAATTGGCATCGTTTAATATGGTCATGCCTAGCTATTATTCATACATGATGTTTCTAGACAGAGAAAAAAACTTTTAACATAAAATGTAACCCCTAACCATGATGTCTAGCTAACGGATTAAAGGATAATGGACAATCCTTTAAAGATAACAGATGTAATCCATTAATGAAATAATTATGGTCGTTGATAAGTCTAGAATAAGTATATTCGTCATACCTACTTCTTAAATCCCATGAAGAAACGACATATGCAGACTCTATTCTAATGTGTCTGCCTACAATGCCACAATTAAGTCAAACATGATTGAATTGTCACTAATTATGTCATGGCTCGAACAGCGAAAAAAGATCCTGGTGACACCCGGGGGGTGGAGGCTGACCATAGTGACCAATGCCCATGAAGATCAAACTGGATATATTATGGTTCGCAACCGTGGTCTGACAAAAAAATACGAGCTCTCGGATTTAAAACGTCGTTAAACCGACCTCCGAGAATCGACGTCTACACCTAAGTGTATAATAGTCTTGGTAAAGAAAATAATGATCAAAAAATGAACGCCAAAACGTTTGCGCCAAAACATCTTGCGCCAAAACGTCCTGCGCCAAAGCGATTGCTCCAAAACGGCTACGCCAAAACGTCCTGCGCCAAAACGAATGCGCCAAAAATGAATGCTCCAAAACGAATGCTCCAAAACGAATGCTCCAAAACGAATAATGCTCCAAAACGAATAATGCTCCAAAACGAATGCGCCAAAACGAATGCTCCAAAACGACTGCGCCAAAACGAATGCTACAAAACGAATGCTCCAAAACGAATGCTATAAAACGAATGCTCCCAAACGACTGCGCCAAAACTAATGCTCCAAAACGAATGCTATAAAACGAATGCTCCAAAACGAATGCTATAAAACGAATGCTCCCAAACGACTGCGCCAAAACGAATGCTCCAAAACGAATGCTCCAAAACGAATGCTATATAACGAATGCTCCAAAACGACTGCGCCAAAACGAATGCTCCAAAACGAATGCGCCAAAACGAATGCCCCAAAACGGCTGCGCCAAAACGTCCTGCGCCAAAACGAATGCTCCAAAACGAATGCGCCAAAACGTCCTGCGCCAAAGCGGCACAGCGCCAAAACGTCCTGCGCCAAAACGAATGCTCCAAAACGGCTCAACCAAAACGTCACGCACCGCAAAAATCCATTATTATTATTATTATTATTATTATTATTGTTATTATTATTTTTATTATTATTATTATTATTATTATTATTATTATTATTATTATTATTATTATTATGGTCTTCAATGTTAATTTATGGTGATGTCGTCTGGAGTAGCCCTGCTCGTTGGACTCCTGAGCAGCGAAAGTTCCTTTGAAAGCAACTGCGTTGTAGCGTTGAATAATCATCGAGATGCGCTGGTAGAGGAAAGTCGTCTCACTCTGCTCCCCAGTGACGGCACTCAGTCTGTGTCCCAGTTCTGAAAGGAAGGTTTGGCCTTCGAAATTGATGGGGCCAAAGGTTTCGAATGTCACCGGTGTGAAGACGTACGTGGGCTAGCTCGGCGTATTTCTGAGTTTTGAGGTTCGCCGCCCTCTCGGCCGCTGCGCCCGCTCTTTGTGATGTTTCTGGCAGACACGACGTTGCCATTGTATCTGAGACTGTCGCGTCCCATATTAAACGCAGCCCCGCCCGCCATGGTATATGAGCGAGTCCGTCTGGTCTTTTACCATCAGATCGGGTCAATCCCACCGGCTCTTTGACAGTGGGGATCCCTGCACGGATTAAACTTCTACAAATAAGGTCGTTCAGAGCCGCGTGTCTGGGCCAGTGTACCAGGCCCAGGCCACATGAGAGACCGTGATATCCGTTTCCCTCGACCAGGGCACCGCATGGGCAGCAATGAGGTAAACAGACTGGTAACCCAAGTCTGTAACCCACCGCCACCCTCAGGGACTCATCGTCAAGTCTCAACCCGCAGTATGTAATCGGTAGGGCTAAGAGCCAGTCGCCTGCGTGTGGTGCTGTCACTGCTCTAAGACGTGCCTGATTCTGAGAATCAGGCGTTCTGGAGGCGAGGTCTGCCACTCCGAGCTCGATCAAAGAGGGTAGTCCCATCTCGATTGTTTGTGCGCCCAAGCTTCTTCCGGCTCTGGTACTCCGCTGGTTTCCCTCCATTTGGCCTGAAGGATCTCCAGGGCAGGGTCCTGTTTAGGCTTTCCTCGCAGAATCCTTATGTGGAGTATATCAGTGGCTGCGGCCGATGCCAAGAAGGCTGGAAGTGCCAGCGAAACCACTGATCGGATGCCCAGTCCTCCTCTTTTGATGGGCAGGGTGGCTTGGAGCCATGCCTCGTCGGTGAGAACAAGATTGAGCACCTCAGCGAGGCCCATCCTCAAGCCTTGTCATACTCCTCCAGTCCTTTGTGGCCTTCGCATTGGCAGCTTCTGAAATAAATAAATCCATTATTTTTATTATTATTATCATCATCATCATCATCATCATCATCATCATCATCATCATCATCATTACAATCTATTATTATTATTATTATTATCATCATCATCATCATCATCATCATCATTACAATCTATTATTATTGTTATTATTATTCTTCTTCTTATTATTATTATTATTATTATTCATCATTGGCATTGCCAACGGATCTGTCATCATGCTATCTGGGTCGCCGCTTGTCAGTGGACTGTAATCTTGACATGGTGCCCTGAAAAGCCACTGCATTGAAACGTTGGATCAATGCCGACAAGTTCTGGAAAAGGAAGTTTGTCTCTCGGGTGTCACCGTCTAGCGGCGTGGGTTGCCGCCTCGCAGCCTCCGGGAACGCCAACTCCCAGTTGTTTAGGGGTTAGGTACGGCGTGACACGTGGGACGGCGTATGCGTTGGCGCATTTAGATGCGAGTCGACGCCACACGTATCCAATGGCTATTGGTCTTAGACCACCACAGCTTTTACGGAGGGCGAAAAGAGTACCTCCGAATAAGATGGGCCGTACCTCTTGAGGGCAGATGCCGGCCAGTAGTAGATTGATAAGAGCAGTCGTCGCTCTCAGCAGCCCAGGTCCCGCGTCTGGATCTCCAATCAGTTCCGCCACGTGTTGGGGGCGCAGCCCATCAGGGCCGCCGGACGACCCCATCGGGAAAGAGCGCATCATTGTGCGAATCTCCAGCTCTGTCGCCTGGAAGGGTGCGCTTGAGGTCGATCGAAGGATGGCTGGGCGGTCACGCGGCGGGGCAGGATGTTTTTGGCATAGAAGTTTCAGTGTCTCTTCATTAATCGGCGCTGGGGTGTCGCCGGAACAAAGTATGCGAGCTGCCGCACTAATGTTTCCATCCTCCAGTTTTGCGGCTACCGCCGCCGCCAGTGCCTGTCTTCCATTCGAGCCCGTAGGCCTCTGCCCTTCGCGGGTGTCCGCGTCTGGTTGGAAGATAGTGTCGGCCAAAGTCAGCCATTCGTCATAAAAATCTGCAATGCGCTTCTTGACGATGGACGTAAGATTGCGGCGTCGGCCGCCCCTCAAAGGAGTTTCCAAAGTTCCCGCACCAAAGGCGAGGAGGCGCCGCCATCCTGCGAGGTTCGTAGGGTCCACCAAAATGGACTCCATAATGTCGGTTAGAAGGCGGCCAGCTCCTGATCTAGCTCCTTTGGGAAAATGCCTGAGAAGACCTCGTGAGAGGCAAGGGTGTCGCATTGACCTGACAGGTCTCGGGTCCGAATTAGGGGCGGCATCGGTCGTCCGTTCTTCGTCAGTCGCGATTTGTTCGGGATTCGCATTTGTCGCGACGGTCACCGAGCCAAAAGGTGCCAAAGGGAATCCTGAAGATAAGGGTGGCTTATTCGAACCCGGACATGGATTGACCCTGGGCCCGTGTTGGTGGACCACGCCGTCCTTGTTATGGAGTTGGCGAACTGAATGACATACATTGCATGTCCCTTGTGCCTTCTTCTGTTTAAGTTCAAATGTCCCTACCAGGGTCGGTGAATCCGTTCCCTTAGTGATTGTGCGATGTGCTAACTTGTGATTTTGATTCATTTGAGAATTTGGGAAACAGTGATATTGTTTTAATCTTCTGGTTTGATTTCTAGAGATTCAGTTCAGTTTGTTTACAGTTGCGCCGCCATTTAAAAAATAAACGTTGCGTTGCCATTGACGACTGTGACGCAGTCGGTCTTTAAACATGGCACACGGCCATCGGCGTAATTATTTAAAACTGCGGCCAATGTTGGTGTTGAAAATAAAGTTTAAAAACCCAATATTATTGAAGACTTAACTGATCAGCTGTAGTTGAAAAAATCCATCGGGTCACGAGACGAAATTCCGTTAGAAGATATAAAAATCCAACGCTGACGATAACGCGATCCGTAGTATTTTTAATTTAAAAGTGGGACGTTTAAAATTTGCCACCTACAGCGACGGCTGACGTCATTCAATTATTATTATTATTATTATTATTATTATTATTATTATTATTATTATTATTATTATTATTGCAAGCCTGGCCTGCCCCATTTTTGATTATTTTTATTTATTTTTAATTATTTGATCAAGGTGCTATTGGCTGCTCAAAGCGTTATGAGGGAGGGCCCAGTCGAATAGTTGGTCCAACGTAACTTGTCTCAGTTGGCCAAACGTAGTTTGCAGTTGGCCCAATGCAGTTGGCCCAACGGGTTTTGCTGTTGGCCCAACGGGATTCATAGTTTGCCCAACGGGATATAGCCCAACGTAGTTGGCCCAACGGTTTTGGCAGTTGGCCCAACGGGTTTTGCTGTTGGCCCAACGGGATTTGTAGTTGGCCCAACAGGATATAGCGAAATTGGCCCAACATAGTTGGCCTAACAAGTTTGGCTGTTAGCCCAACGGGAATTATAGTTGGCCCAACAGGTTTGGCAGTTGGCCAAAAGATTTTGGCAGTTGGTCAAAAGGTTTTGCAGTTGGCCCAACGGTTGGCCCAACATTTGGCGGGGATTGGCTGACTGGGCCAATATTGGCGCGAATTTGGTTGACCCAGAGTCGAAAAATTGGCTGGCTCGGGCCAATCTGTGTAAATAGCGGAGCCCAAATCAACCGTCAGAGCAGTCCGGAGCAGTCAGCAGAGGTAACCGTCGCAGAGAGTCATCGAAAGAGCAGTCCAGAGTCAGCCAGGAGCAGAAGCTACAGAAGAGTGCAGTGCATCCGAAGGAGCAGAGAGTCATCGAGAGTGCAGTTCAGCCGAAGGAGCCGAGAGTCATTGAGAGTGCAGTTCAGCCGAAGGAGCAGGGATGTCGTTGGCTCTGTCTGCCTCTCCCGTCACAGACGTCTGCTGTCTGTCGTCGGTCGTCGCCGTCGCCACACTACGAGTGTTGGCCGCCGCCCTCGTCTGTCGTTGGGCCTTCGTCGTGGTCGCCGGTGGACTGCGTGTTGCTGGCGCAGCTGTCGTCGTCGTTATCGTCGTCGCCACACCAGGGGGTGTTGGCCGCTACCGTCGACCATTCTTCGTGGTCGTCAGTTGACTGCGTGTCGCTGACGTGGTCTTAGTCGTCGTTCGTAGTCTACGACTGTGATTCGTTGCCCGCAGTCATCGTCAGTCGTCGTCATCGTCGTCGTCGTCGTCGTCGTCGTCTCAGAGCTTCGTGGAACATTCCAGAATAAAGGACTTGGACGGTAGCCGTGGTAATTGTGATAGTCTGACATTGAACTCGAACTCCAGTTATAATTACCGATGGGTAGTCGGTTGTTTGAGTTGCAATAAAGAATCAGTTAAACGGAAGAAGTCTACTGGCATACTCCGGTAGCCGGACCCGTTCGCCAAAACTAAGTGTTGTCGTCATCCTGGTCGTTGTTCGAGGACACCTAGCTCATTGCCAATACCCCAATAGTGAGGAGGACGTCCTTAGGCAGTTAACAAAGGGGGTGTTCCGTCACATTATTATTATTATTATTATTATTATTATTATTATTATTATTATTATTATTATTATTATTTTACTATTATTATTATTATTATTACTATTATTATTATACATATATGTTTCACATTATGCTGTTATCGCCCATGATGAGCTAATGGAGTGTTATTATTATTATTATTATTATTATTATTATTATTATTATTATTATTATTATTATAAAAATTCTACCCTAGGTAAATACTGATCCCTCGGGCTGATAAAACTAATCTCCGGAGAGAGACATATGGTTTTCTGGAACGACTCATCCCTCTGCAAGATCTGGCTGCACATTATTATTATTATTATTATTATTATTATTATTATTATTATTATTATTATTATTAAACAGACGATTTTCAAAGCGCCATAGCGCAGCCATGCCGCTACAAGGGCGCTTTACAATGACACGATCAGCAAACTAACAAGAAAAAACAATAGCTATGTCTACATCAGTTCAACAGGGATATGCCATCCGGAACAGGTAGGATTTTAGTCGTGCCCTAAAGATCTTAATCGATGATGCAGAACGCACTTCAGTGCCTCAATCGAGCTAAGCGTAGGTTGACTAATCGAACAATCGAGCTAATCGAATTAATCGAGCAATCGCGATTAATCGATTAATCTATTAATCGATTAGTAGGCGACTAATCGATTAATCGAGTTTTATTTTGACCCTCGATTAATCGATTAGTAAAACTCAATTAATCGATTAATTTGCCCAAGCCTAGTCCTCAAGCAAGAAGCAACGACAATAATTTTATTTCAGTTCGTAACATTATTACGTCTTCGAATCATTAAACTGCGTTAAATATATCATCCTTGAATGAAAATAAGTAAGTATCCGTTATTCTCATTTAACTGTACAACAAAATATAATTTTTCGAGTAAGAGCTTTGAACGAATTGAAAGTTTGAAACTTGTCCCCAACTTGCTTCAACGTATAACAACTCTAACCGAAATTCTCAACAAGTGTAATGTGCACTACCGTGCAATGATTTCTGGACGTGGTTAACATAGGAACGCCAAGAATTTGTATTCCGCGTGATGTGCGCGATCGCAAATAATAGTTCTTTGCTAGAGTCGTAAGAGGAACCAGCGTAAATCAAATGAGGAGAGATATCGTGCAAATTCAAAGATGAATTTACGAAGTATGATAACGTACAACTTCATGTGTGAGGTAAGTTGCAACATGACGAGACTGATTCACATAAAGTGATGAAAATACAAAATTTACCGAATCCTCTTAAACAAGTATTCGTATCCTAAAGACTATTACAAAATAGACGGTCAATATCCGTAAGATGATGATGATGATATGAAAACTTGATCTAGCGCCTCTTCAAGATATCTACTCAGAGGCACTCACCTGCGCTAGCCAACATTTCAACGAGTGTTAAAACAATTAGCAAAACAGTGCACATTAAGGTAAAAGAGGGGCCTCTAATTGAAAGGCTAAGTGTTTGTGTTTAACCATATCAAAGGCCTTGCTAAAATCAAGAGATAGGAGCCTAGCTTATTCATTCTGTACTTCTCCCCACTCAGCAAAATTATTTCCTCGTAGATCACTTCTATGCTGACGATACATAACTATTCTTATTTTTCTTATTATTATTTTCTTATTATTCTTCTCAATCACTTAACAGATGCAATAAATCACATTCAAAACACCATCACCCTCATATCCACTTGGATGACCACCAACCTGCTCTGTCTAAGCCCTTCAAAAACAGAATTTCTCATCATTGGCCTCCGTGAGCAATTGAACAAACTTACCTACCCCTCCGACCTTCTTCAAACAAATCCCACTCCTCCTGTGCCTTACTCTTCTCCTGCACTTCAAACCACTCAAACCTCTTACATTCGTCAACTCCTTACAATCCAACCGCCCAGATCAACTCGTTCATCGTCATATCTTTCTCTATCTCGACCTCCAGTCTCATCGTCTCTGAAATTCTGCAACCGCTCCTTATTCTATGCTGTACCAGCACTTTGGAACGGACTCCTAAAAGAACTCCGTCAGTTTGCTGATCAGCACATTCCACCTGCAAATATAACCTATCCTCCGCTTTCACTATCCTCTGCCACGTTCCATTCATGACTAAAAACCGATCTCTTCAAGGTTTCCTATCCAGATTCTACTCCTGTCCCACCACATCATCGACTGCCATCGTAGCACCATGCTGTCTATTTGGCTTGACTCCCTAGATTTCGACCTGGCACCAGAAGGAATCGAGAGGATTTGCTATTGGGGACTTGATTTGATATCGCGCTGGTGAATAAGCTGGTCTCTCTGACGTGGCTTTTGTGGGCGCTGAGAAATTTTTGAGGATTTACATTACATTGCATTACTATCTTAGGGTTCCGATTTTGAGCGTAGATTTAAGTTCCTGGGTTATGGAAATCAATGCAGCAGAAGTTGACTGAAACAGTGAAAAGAAAATTGGTCTGTAAAGATCTGGTCAGTGATAAATGAGTAAAAATAACTATGTACATTGTACAACCATTTTTTCTCAAACATGAGCATGGAAGTGATGAATACAGGTCTAAAATCTGATTCTTTAAAATGGCACGCAATCTTGGGCATAGGGTTATCATGCTGAGGCGCGATTGTAAAGGGACATAAGAATTGGTAAGAGAACATGTTTACAAATCAGCAACAGGTTGAGTCAAGAGATGTGCCATGGTAGGCATCAACCAAGATGGCAGACCATCACAACTGGTAGAATTGCTTCAATTGCCTTTTACAGAACTTTGCAAGCAGACCCGGTTCTAGTTTGCCTAACAGACGAACTGGCCCTGGTTGCAATTCCTTTATATACATCACACAGATAAAAATTAACTACATGGGCCTGTGAAATTCTTTGTTTATGGGGAGGTGGGATATAGCAAGGACTCAGTGGAGATGTTCATATAGTGAAGGTTGAGCAAAGATAGTGTGAATGACACAATGTTGTTAGTGGCCATAAGTAGTTGGTCTCCATCCCAGATGGCAAACCTATATCCACAAACGATGAGAACCTCGCTTCAAACTTATAAACGACTCAGAATTTGCAGCAATGGTTGTTGCCTCCTCAGAACAATGTTTTCTGAGAACCTTGCATCTTCTTTTTGGTAGATATCAGGTATGAACCGAGTGTCAATTTCCTGCCGAGTACTGAGTTTTATGAGTTGAGTTGTACTGAGTCCAAATTTCGAATGACAGCACCAGATTGTCTATGATAGAAAGGAGGTTGTTGACGCTGTATCTTGGCATGGGTGGATGGTATATGCTTCCGTCAGGCTTTCTCCAAGATCTCCTTTTCGCTATCTGTTCGAGATCTGGGCCTCTTTCTTGACCCTACCCTTTCCCTATCTGGCCACATAAATGCCCTTTCCTGCTGCTGCTGTGTCTATCACCTGCACCAGATCTGCTCCATCAGACAATCGCTCTCATTGCATGCTATGTCCACGCTTGTGCATGCTCTGATCTGTTCTAGGGTCAACTGGACTCTCCTCTCCTCTTGCAACATATCTAAGCTCCAGTCCATCCTCAATGTTTTGGTTGCCTGACTGATTGGTGGAATTCCAAAATTTGGTCACATCTCTTCCTTCATTCATGAATTCCTTCACTGGCTCCCAGCACCTGAACACATTTGTTTCAAGACCCTTGCGTTGATGTGTAACTGTCTCCTTGGGTCTGCCCCGCCTACCTTCTGGCTCTCTGCACTAGGGTATCCTCTATTCCACACCGGGTTTCCCTTCGTTCCTCTGCCCGCGGATTTCTGGTGGTTCCCCGCATGAGCTCTGCCACGACGCAATCCAGGAGCGTCGCCTACCTGCGTCCCACCAGCTGGAACAACCTCTCCCTTCCTTTTTGGAAGGAGCTACACCCTCTCTCTCCTGCTGCCTTCCAGAAGCGCTTGAGGACTTTCCTTTTTTTCTGTTTAGCTTTGTGTTGAGTCGTGAGTGCCGATGATTTGAGTGGCGCTACATAAGTGCTCCATTACATTACATCACATTACATTACATATCCAACTCATTTAGTAATAGCAGCAGTATTTGTTCCGACTGACTCTGCAGCAACACACTTTCCATCGTTTGCTTTCACGGTGGTCATTCGCCCCGGTTCTTCTGGGGTGACAGTCGCCTTCTCTGACGAGTTCCTTGTCCAACAGATGGTATAATTTGAAGTGCCGCTTGGCGAAGTTTCACGCTTGAGGGCTTGAAAACTACACTACAAAACGTCTCGCACGGCTGAGGATCGTGACTCGTGTTCAATGCATCTGTTTCGTTCAGCCGTGAAGGGGTTGCTACTGGAGATCTGAATCCGGCGTCTTTCCGGCGGGTGATAAACGACGGACCTGGTAGGGGAGTGGATAACGTCTCAAGCTTGGCTTCTGGACTCTGCCGAAACTTTCACTGATTTCTTTGATCAGAATCATGCCTTTGATTATGGTGTGTAACCTTGACATTGTGCTGGAGTCTTGATTTATCCATGAGGTGCCTTGTCGCAGTCAGCTGTTGCTTTCGTCAGCTCCGTCTCATCAGGAGCTGCATAAAGTCCTTGCCTTTCGAGGCCACCAGAGCATCCGTCGCTGCTTTCATCATCTCTCGACTCTCGAGTGGACCATTACAACAGCGTGCTGTGCTGGCTGGCACTACTGGGTGTCTCCTGTACGGTCTCCAGTCGGTGCTCAATGCGCTGACAGACTCCTCATATAAGTTGTTGTTACATTATTATTAACAGCGGCTTTCGACTGTAGCAGTAATTCACAGTGACTCAAACTCAGCAATGTACAGTGTTTCCAGTCCGAACATAGTTGGCTTTAAAGCAAGTTCATTCAGATTTTATGACTTTGTGATGATGTTTCTAGGGGAAAAATGGTATTAAACTAATAATAATAGTTCATTCAGAGATCTGGGACAGAAGTTTTCAGAAGAGTACTTTTGTTTCTTCATGCCTAGTAGCTTACATATAACTAAGGTAGTGATTAGAAGTATCACTGAGCAATTAGATCTATTAGTTCCAAGTGCCATACATTATTTTAGGATTAAATGTTTACAGAAAGGTGATATGCGCATTTTCCTTTCAATAAATATATATGACTTTACATTTTGCAGGACAAATGTATGTAAGAAGATTGAGGCGAGCACAGTTAATTGACAAATTGACAGACATTTGTTAAAATACTTGTGAAGATGATGCCAAGAAAGCTATGGGAATTCACAGGTTTCTGTTGTGGTTTTGTTGTTTTATGGCTTTTCTTCATTTATGCGTTTAAAGACAGTAAAGATAATGTTGTGCTCAGTAACAGGTCTATTAAAAAAAAACATTACGAATCTCAAAGTGACCGAACTTCACAACACAGTGAGAAAGATCAGCCAATAAGCCTGCTAAAGCTGGAAGGTGTTCCAAATGTTAAGGTCACTGGTATCAATTGTGCTGCACTATTTGATGGGGATGAAGCTGAGCGGGTGAGAGCTGTACAGCTTTATGTTACGCAGTCAAGAAGTCCTACTTCCAATAATGAAATTATATCAATGGCACAAGACTGTCAGAGCTTCATTGAAGAACGACATTATATTACAAAGCCGGTGTCAAGTGAGGAATTTTTGTTTCCCATTGCCTTCAGCATATTGCTATACCGGGATATAGAATTGTTTGAGCGCCTGCTAAGATCCATTTATAGACCCCAGAACATCTACTGTGTTCATATCGAAAAGAAAACATCCAAAACATTTAAAGATGCCGTCAAGGCAATTTCTGATTGCTTTGAAAATGTTTTCATCCTGCCAGTCTCAATATCTGTGAAATGGGGACATTATTCTGTCCTTGAACCAGAGCTTGCTTGTATGGAAGAGTTATGGAAATGTTCCAAAAAGTGGAAATATTTTATAAACTTGACAGGACAAGAATTCCCATTAAAAACCAATGGAGACATTGTGAGAATTCTAAAAATATACAATGGAGCCAACAACATGGAAGGAACAATACTTCGGTGAGTAAACAGTTTACCTTGAGTGACAGCAGCTTCCCGTGAAATACGTGACTAGGGTTCAATCCGGCTATAATACTTAACTTAACATCTTGCAGCAATGAGTTGACTAAGTGAAAGAGGTTTTTCTATTTGTATACTAATTTTCTAGTATTTCTTTATTAGCAAATGAGTGTCACATTGCACTCAGATTGTCAATTTTGCATAACCACTTTTGTGCTTGTAAATACAAGCTTCTGTCTTTAATTTGGTTGGGTACCATAGTCTTAATTAGTGAAGATTCAGAGCATCTGAATAAAATGTTATCTATAACTTCTATTTCTCGAGTGCTTATGGAATAGTTATAAGAATAATAAGAATAAGAAAAACAAGCTTCCTCTTCCAAAGCTTGTCAACAATGATCCAGCGAATCAGTGCGGTGGCTTTCCAGGACACCATGTCAACTTGTCAAGGTTGCTAGTACCTGATGAGCTGTCTACCCAGGGACCCCAGAACAGATGTCAATGATGAACAATAACAACGGTATAATAATAATGGTTTAATAACAATAATAATAATGGATATTTAAATACAAATCTTGAGGTGATTGCTGTTAGAATCTTTTGGTATCAAAACTGTAATGTACCACAATATTAATAATGAAGTTCAATATTTTTTTAGCTTAATTTAGCAAATCCTATTGAGATAATCTAGAATTGGGTTTTTGAGGTTACGAAATTCAGAGGCGTCCAGATAGGGGGGGAGGGTCGGAGGCAAATGCCTCCTTTTAAGTAGGGGGGATATATTTTGAGTATTTGGGTGGAATATCTTTGATTCTTAACAAACTTTGTAAGTTATCGTAACAATATATAAATAATAAAGCAAGGTTACATTTTAATAAATTAATGATAAACTAGTTTTATTCTCAGTTTCCATAATTAAAAATTAGCAAAAAATGTACACAAACATTTATTTTGCTAATTTTTCATTACGCGAAAGTCAAAAATTTTAAGCTTTGCATGCGAATGCTACTCGCCAGATTGGATTGCCCCTGCTATTCGGTTCATACCCAGCCCCGCAAATAGTGCACATCCAAATATTCGGTACTCGGTGGAAATTGTCTACTCAGTTATGCCCTAGTACTGCAGGTATGCTTGCGAAACATGGACATTAAAAAGTAGGATCGGGTCAAAGAACTGGTATTTGAAATGTACTGCCATAGTTGAATTTGAGCTGGACAATGAAGGTGACAAATAAGGAGGATAGAAGAAGACTGGAAATAGGGGAGGATTGAATGCAAAAAATAATTAGAAGGAAATTAAGCCTCTTTGGACACATATGTAGAACTAGCTGGGGAACCCGGCATTGCAAGGGTTGAGGCAGGTTTTTGGCCACGGAGAGCAGGAAGAGGGCGACCGCGGGTTCACCAGCCCCTCTACTGGGTGTCCAGTTGTTCCCCGAGCAAACGGCGAAGGTTTCGAGTCAATTGCTGTAAAAGTGTGCAAATGCACAAACGGATAGACCTGCTACCTGTACGATATCTCCCAAAGCGTCCATTCATTCATGACGGTGTAAAAGAGGAGGAGGTGTGGCAGACAGATATCACGTGGACATTAGGGCATAACCGGAAATCGCCTCGGACATTCGCCTCGGCCGAATATTGGACTATTCGGAAGTATTTGCCTCGGCAAATATTACCCCCGCAAATAGCTAAAAATAACTGTTTTCTAAAAAAATAATTTTTGATAAAATAATAGTTTTTCATCAAATAGATTTAGGACTAACCGACTTACTTCTAAGCTATTGATTAATTAAACAAGAACTTAATGTTCAATTGAATTTTCTTTAGAATAATGATGTTAATTTATGCATTTTTATTTCTTTTGGTTGCATTCACCAAGTTGCAACCAAATCAGTAATTTTCTCGTGTGAATTGGCTCCACCCATTTTTCGGTAAACAGTAGATTGTAAAGACGTTGTTGATACCTTCATATTTCAAATTTTATAACAAGGTTTTACAGTTTTTTGACAAATAAAGTTATTACATAATAAATATATTGTTATAGCCTAGAGTGTGCGAAAATACGGTATATAAAAGATATTGCTATAGACTCTGCGTTGACTATAGATAGTTCTCCGTAGCTGTGCGCATGGCAGGTTAACTACACTTTGCCTACGGATGGTACTCGCTGGTAGTGGCAGCCCTGCACGAAAGCAAAATAGCAATTGCAAAGCAAAAGAAAGATAAAAGATCAATTTTTTTTACAATTTTGTTTTAAATAAACATCATGTGCGGAACATGCGTATTGCCGCTATTGCATACCAAAATTTCAAGGCCAGCTATTTGCTGACCAAATTTGCCGCTACTATTCGGTTCGTACCCGGATCCGGCAAATAGTTCATCCAAATGCTCGGATTCGGTACCCGGTGAAAATTGTCTACTCGGTTATGCCCTAGTGCACATACATGTCAGCAAATGTGCAACAGGTGTTTCGTCGACACGCTTCTGGCAACTGAGAAGGAAACTTTCCTTGAGGGGTCCTGAGACAGGTTTTTGGCCTTGGCGACCTGGAAGATGGAGGCCGGGTTCACCAGCCCCTCTACTGGGTCTCCCAAGTGTTCCCTGAGCCAACGGCAAATGTTTGGAGTCAATAGCTCTAAAACTGTGCAAATGCATAGCGCAGACAGACACACACAATCTTCTCTTGATATATATAGAAAAATGAGAAAAGGAAAGTAAACACTGTGATGATGGGAGTTATGGAGGAAAAGGGCGACATGGAAGACCGAACGGTGAGTGGATGGGCCATATTACGGAATGGTGCAAAATGGACCTTCAAAGTTTAAGAATAGTGGCTCAAGACAGAAAACTGTCTTGGAAAAGAAAACTGGAAACAGATGATAAAAGTTGCATTGGACACCTATGTGTCTTTGACCCATGGACCGTGATGATGATGAAAAGACTGCCTATTTCTTTTGTGATGAATTTAACAATGAAATCTTGTGCCATGATTATGCATATTCTGTTTAAGAACTGTTTTAAAAAAATTTAAGAGTACAATTTCACAATAGTTTCAGGCTGTAAGTTAATGTAGCATTTGTAGAAGAAGTAAGAGACATACCTTGGCTTTTTTGAGTTCTTGTTTATTTAACGCATATTTGGAAATGAACAATTAATAAATACCTGCATCGTATAATATACCACACAGTACAGCTACAAACTAGTTGCCCAGTGCCCACTGTCTACTTTGTGTTGTAATATCCTTATTTCTCTGTTGCAGTGCCTCTGAGATGATTTTCTTAAAAATAGGGTTAATTTCATGTGTGGAATTATATAAAGCTGCATTCTGACTGCTGGTTAAATCATTTCTTCAAATTCCAATCTTTCTTAGTATGTCGAGCAACAACCTACATATAATTTAAATTTTCATAAAGAAAATGCATAAAATCAGTGTTTGATTTTAATGACTTAAACATGCAAACTTCCAACCTTGGAACTGTGTTCTTTGAATTTTTTCTGTCTCACAGCTTCTTGAGAATTTTAAGTATACATTTACTCAAAATTTTTGCATCTAGATTTTCTTTTTGTTGAGGATATTGAATTCACTGCTGATTTAGCTGAATGTTTAAAATATGACTGGTGAAGGAGTCACTCTTGAAGTAACTTATGTTTGCTTTTTGTCTTTATTAACTCTCAGTCAAAGTGCAGCATTGAGAAGCTTCTTCTCTAATCCACCATTTGGCATGACCATCACAAAGGGGTCGGTTCACATAACTGCCAGTAGAGGATTCGTCGATTATGTCCTACATAATGAAACTGCACTGAAGTTCCGTGAATGGATTAAAGGCATACCAGTCCCAGATGAGTTGTTTTTCTCATCGCTTAACTACAATCCTCAATTAAATGTTCCAGGAGCTTACAAAGGTCAGTTGTAAAGTGTTGTTGCAGAATCAAGATAGACCATGTGAATATTTATGGCTAGTGTTCATTCCCATAAGGTAATAACACCCTGTATATCATGGGTGTGTCTTTTAGCAATCCTTTTAATGGCCAGATGTGCATTCCTTATTAAATCATGTTACAAGTTGGCGATTGATGTTTTAGTGATTTGTACTTAAGTACTGAACACATACTGGTATGCAACAAACAGACAAAAGGAAAACAGACAAAACACAACAGTGTAAATTTAACATGTTTTGACAATGTATGTTTAGTCATCAGGACACATAAGCTTAATGACTGTTCTGTGCGCTCAAATTTTTCGTAGGACTTTAGTCATTAGGAATTTTATGATGACTTTCATGTTTCCTGAATTCTTATTTTAGGAATACCAGAGACAGACACACGTAAAAATCTTTTCATTACACGTTTCAAGAACTGGGGAATGTGGCCATTTGTGTGGCCATGTCAAGGACTTTGGGTTCGACAGATTTGCGTATTTGGGGCAGGAGATTTGCCATTGCTAGCATCAAGGCCAGAGCTGTTTGCCAATAAGTTTCACATCGACTACCAACCAATGGCTTTGGACTGTTTGGAGGAAAGACATTTTAATATGACACGTGATGAGTTACAAGGAAAGCATACACTGAATCTCAAATTCTACCAAGAACTGGACTTTGTTCAGAATCATGTGTGACTTAATCCTTGTATGGCTGAACATTGGAACCTACAAGTTATCCCAAGTGATTAGTCCCACTACTTCATTTGAGTTACTGAACTTTGTGAAAAAGTTCTGTACAGTGTCCCAAATTGCTTAACTCAATATTTCAGGGTGACTGTGTAATTTTGAAATAGTCTACGTGTATAACCGTGTTTGTGTAACACATATGTTTGACAATTTATGTAGTGCAATTTTCATGAGGCACATGATTTGTGTAAACCTTCAACAGCACAATTTTGACAAGGTCATTGCTATAGAAGAATGGTTATCCCTGGCTAGGTAGCCATGGATATGAAGTGTTAGTGATTTCGTTCTCTTCTCGGCATATGAGGGTGGGTGGCCAGTCCTCTGTCCCTTATCTCTTCTTCACACCGACAGTGTATGGTCAGTGTACTCGTTATAGCTGAGTTGGCTAGGGGTGCATGTGGAGCAGAAATCTGTCCTGGCACTGTCTTGAACCCCAACCACTCGATTGATACTCCTTCACGTTAACCGCTAAACTATGAAGCCCCCAATTGCCGATTTAATATGTTAACTGTAAAGTTTTGGTCTAAAGTTTGAAGCACCAAGTTGGTTTTGCTGCATATCATTATCCAGTAAAAGTGGGTGGGTGGGTGCAATGAGCTAAATGGAATATTTACCTTTATGAATCATGTTGGCATGAAATACATCTAATTTTGTTGAGACTAAGGACCATCACATATGACGTTTGGGCTGAATAATATTATTACAGTAGCCATTAGTGCTTACATTTGTAGAGTGCCCAATATCAATTATATGTTATCAGAACAAGCTAGTTTTGTGCTCTTAAGCTATTGAATGTGGAATTTAATAGCATAGCGCCATGGTATAGTATATGCATCACTTTAAAATCAATACAGTTTACTAGAATTCCACTGACAATACAATACCACTGATATAAATAGTTGGCTGTGGTCCATACATGGGGACCTTATATAGTCCCAATTGAATGTGCAGTGGTGGTGAAGAATCTTGTCCAATCAATTCTGTGAACAATGAGCTGAGTCAAGGCCATACTGTTGCCATTTTAAAAAGTGTACATTTACATTTTGTTATCCTGATCAAATCCAAATTTTCTTCACGAGAAAATTTCTTTACAAGATAGGAAGACATTGGAAGAGTATGGGTCATCAGTATTGGGTGCTAAGATATGAAGTTACTTGAACATAAGGTCTGTTCAGAGAATTCCAGAATGTAAATTTTACCATGAACTTAGTGCTAAGAAGCACACTGAAACTAAAGAATTATAATGAACAGCATATGTTGACTGGTTAAAAATAATCTGTGGAAGAAAAGAAGTAAATAGAAAATGGCAAGTGTGCACAAGAGTCAGGACAATGTTTGTTAACCATTATTAATACCCATAATAACGACAACACAATTCTGAAGAAGACTATTAATGCGGAAATGAGCATTCCAAAAGTCAATGCATTGCATCGCATACATTCCATATGCAAATATTTTACTGGTCGATGACATATGAGATAACCTTGTTTTACATTATTTTGTTGTAACTAAAAATACCTCAACTGTAAAATTTCATATATGGGCTAATTGCGTAATGCCAAAAATTACTGCTTTTGTTTGTCCAGCCCTGTGGCGCTTCGTAACGTTTCCATAGACCTGTTACCCACCCCAGCATTGAGTGTATTGTTATAAAAATCAGTTCAGTTTACTATGTCAAGGTGTAATTGTATTTCATACGATTTCTTTTAGTTAAGTTTGTTTTTAAAAATGCATTAAAAATGCACTTTAATGTATAACAAATTAAAAATTTGTTAAATTTAAAATGCATTTTAAAATGATTTAATGATATAATTGCTTGTTTTATTTTCTTGTATAGCAAATTCTGAATTTGTCCTGGGGTTTAAATCATCAATGGCAGATAACTTTGAACTTCGATTGCATCGTATGTTTTAAACACTTAGTGTTAATTTATATACTATTGCATATTTTTTTATGCATCTTTTAGTTAGTTTAAATCAACACCCATGTAATGTTTTCTAGGAATATCGAGCGTTACCAAGCGATTTTTTTAAAGAGCGTTACATAATTCAACACCTATTGTGTTGCATATTAGCTGTTGTTGTTTGTAGAAAGATAAATATCCATCCATAAACTGCTGCATTTTAGATTCTTGTTAACAGAACTAATTGCACTAACATACCTGTTTTTAATTATTATTTTGTAATGCTGTTGAAATGTATAAATGTATTGAAATAGTTGATATGTAAATAAAATAAAACATGAATTCTTATATGCCCTCCACCCTCCAACAGTTTCTAATACATACATGTATTAACCATCCACTGACACCACTGTAAAAAAACTGGTCCCACAGTTGCAAGGAAATTGTATTCCAGACATAAGTTTGAAATTCCAGTTATTGGAATATATCACCTGTTCGACCTTAATATATGTTTGTAAAAATGACCTCTGTACTCTCTATCTGCATTTGACATTGCCCTCTGCACCCCAAGAATCGTTTGAATTGCTGTGGTTGGGCTGGGAGTGATCTCCTTGACGGGCACTATATAAATATTACAATGAGTGAACCGCAGATATAATTACCACAATAATGCCTACTTAAAGGAAGTACTTACTACTACAAACAGGAGCCAGAGGAAATCTTCTGAATACCACACATTCCCCATTCATCTTAAATATTGCACCCATTAGGATTTCCAATACAAAAAAGTCTTGCCTATTCAACTAAATTCCTACCATGATCAATCCGTTTGACTGCCTTCCGATATCTCTGCCACTGCTAGTACTCGGGCACTGCCGGTCCCAAGCCTGCATAAAGGAGAAGGGCGACGTCAATGATCTTTGCTATCAGTGTCGTTAAACTGTAACCACCACCATCTTGTCCTAAAAGCACCAGCATCTCTCTACAGTCTGAGACTTGGATCTTCATTTGGTATTTCTGACACAATGCAGTGCCTCCTTCACAAGACACATAATGGATTGACTATAGAACAAAGTTCTGCTTCTAGTCAGATACTAAATTCTATAAAAATTCTTCTGGAAAATTTAAATTACATGTATCATACAACAATCTAGTCAGATACTAAATTCTATAAAAATTCTTCTGGAAAATTTAAATTACATGTAGCATACAACAATATGATAATAAACAGGAATTTAACAGAAACACAAGAAGAGTAATCAGATGTATTTTATTGGACAGAGAATTATCTCGGAGGCCGTGGAAAAAAGAATGCATGTTTGTACAGAAATTAGAATTATTGTGTTGTTATACTTTTTAACAACAAGCTGCATTGTTTTCTCCGTTACTGTTAGTACACTACCCTTGCTACAGTCTGAACCATAGCTGGTTACATAATTTGTAAAATGTTATTCTATTAGAAGCCCTGCTATGTCCAGCAAGGGGTCTGTACAGAATACATGGACTAAAGTTGGTTTCAGAGGCACAGGCTATAATGAAACAATAGATCATATTTAAATTAGGACATCTGCCATGGGCAAAATCCTCTTTAATGTCAAGCATGTACTAAAAATGACTGGGAACAAAAACAGCTCATCATTACAGAGTAACAGTATTGGTATCTGTATTGTTTCAAAATGTATTCTTGTTAAGCCTTTGGCTGTTTCAAACATCTTTGAAAACGGTATATGTTTCTTGTACATTTTGCTGAAAACAAAATTCACTCGCACATGTAGTTGGTAAGATAACATAAAACTCCTAGTTATTAGTTTTCTTAAAACCAGTGAAGTTAAATTACAGTACCATTAAATACATGAAACAACAAGCAGAAATAAAGATATATAATTTTCATATTGCCAAATTCTTCAACATTCTGTGCCCATAGCGATTTCAAAACGGCACGACAATGACCCACAAAAATCTATGGCAAATATTGTCATAGTAGTTTTGTCAAAATTATGGTATTGCCAAACATCTGCGTGAGACTTCAGTCACAAACATGATACGGTATCAGCATTTTCCAGGCAGTAATACAGATTCTTTATTAGCAGTGGCAAATTCATCACACACAGCATTTATGAACAAAAATAAAAAATACCATAAAACCGTTTTAAGTTCCAGAACCTCAACTTGAAAAATAAAGCTTCAACATTTACAAGTGGCCTGGTTTAGTTGCAAACCCTTAAAGTTTTAAGAATTAAATTTAGGACCCAAGTGACTGTCATACAGCATGTTACTTAATGACAAATTACATGATTGCAATTCTTAAACTAGACAACATATAAAAAATCCTTCCCATGTATGTTGTTTAGAATTAAAATGTACAAAGAATGGCAGATATCTTAACATTTCAAACCAAGTAATATTAGAGTCAGAAAGCTTTGATAATGTTTCTTCTATAAAAATTAATTTCCCCATAACAGTTAAGCTGAGAAGACAGCTTGTAGCCAATCTGAAAGAACTGAATGAACTGGTTGTAATTATTCTAACATACAAGAAGTGAATCACGATCATTTCAAGTTTGATCTGCTTCGTATAAACTTTTATTGACAGAGTTAACTAGTAAATACTCAATCAACTCTCGTTGATCTCTGAGAACAGAATCTAAAGTTTGGTATGTTTGGATCCCGTTATCTGACTTGCACTGTCCAGTTGCTTATCGAGAAGAGAAAGCTGCAACACAAATTCAATACATGTAAAGCCAGATATTGATTGACCATCAGCTTACCAGTCAGCCAATATTGACCACCATATTTCCCTTGTGGGGCATGATGGTACATGATATAAGCTAAGTTTTCTAATGGTTCGGCCGGCTCAGTGGAAGCTGTGTCACAACCCTGGACAACTAATTTGTGTACCGTCCCCAGCTGGTGAGAGGAGTTTATGCTAGTTAACGAACCGGCAGTTGGAGGTGTTTAATCCGAGTATGTAGAGATTAGATAAGAGCACACATTGTGCTTAAAGCCCAAGTTTTTAAGGCGTGGTCTAATGAATACCTGCCACCTGCTAGCTACCAATCAGATCTCCCCAAAGCATCTCATCCGCCTGGGGTACAATTGTCAGGTGGTGGACTTAAACATGGCACTTCTTGACTGTAGCCCCTCTCAATGAGTTCAGGTTTGATTGACAAGCAGTTTATCGCAAAACTGACCGCCCAGAAAACTTCGCCTTTAAATATGGCCAAACAAGGAGACTTACAGATCTCTAAAGGTATATCATCCCATATACGGGCAGCAGTAAATTTTATGGAAAAAAGACGAGCATTAGCGCGAGCAAAAAAATCTCGTCCTTAGTAAATAAGTTAACTATTACTTAGAGCAATAAATAAGTTACAATATAGTTGTGAAGCTATTAGGCCTGAAAGTTGGTGATCTGTACATTCCTTAAATGGACTGCTAGAGTTACAGATGTCACTTATATCCAGTCATGAGTAATGCATGTTATATGCCATTTTGTGCAATACTCTGGCAAAGAAACTTTTGGCAGCATCCATGACCTGACAATTTATGTATAATCAGTTTGACAAACTATCTGTTTATACTGTCACCATATGCTAATGTAATCACTTGCAACTGGAATTGGAAGATTTTTCATTTGAGAAAGCTACTATTAATAATCAAAACAAGATGACTAAGCAATTCACCTGCTGTTAATCAAATAGTGCCATATGTTAAGAGTAAAAATACAGACATTGCAAACAGTATTTGCTATATGCAACAAAGAAAGCAATTTGTAGAGATTCATGTGTTCAAACTGCATTGATCAGTAGAGCTGTACCGATATTACTTTTTGCTGATTATCCCGATATTGCGTATAACTTACTATTTCATTACAGATACCAATTAAAAAAAGACTAGTTTTAATAATTAATAGTAGCTTTCTCCTAAACCCTGGCCATTATTCAAATAATTTAACACTGCTGCCTTTTTGTCTGAGTGTCTACTTTGCTAAATGATTTATCGTCGGACCTAAGCACAAGAACACGGCAGTGTCGCATAATGTATGGAGAAACTATGAATTTGTTAGCTTGAGAAAATAATGTTGCAGTCATCATTTTTATAATTTTCAATATTGGCACTGATTATCACAACTGATAAAGATACCCCCGATTGCTCTGATAATAGGCCATATTCATAATTTGGCCTTATCGATCAGCTAGGGAAATTACAAACCATTCAGTCCATTGATCTGAGAAGTTGTGTGAATGTTGAAATCGGACGACAAACTTTGATCTTTCAAAACAGGAGCTGCAATGGACAGGAAAACATTGCTCTTGTTACAGATGGATGTTGTGCACAGGCAAAATAATTTTTTTGTCAATCAGTTTAAAAGGAACAGCCTTCCCTTTCACATTTCTCTGCTATGAAAAGACCGATAAACGACCCAACAGTCCTGAGATACCTTGGTCTCTTCAGTCTGGCAAATATCACGGGCCTATTGAACTGCACATCATGAGTGCACAGCTTAATGAGTCTATATTATGTAGACTTGTTAGAAAGGGCACTCATAATGTGCAGTTCTGACTGTGTGCCTCCAATATGCTGTGGGTTAACGGTGTTTCACTCTATATGGGCATTTGCATAGCTCCATGTTCAATCATCACCTTCCAGGCTGATCAATCAATTGTCTCAAATAGATCCCATAGAGTGACTGGATGAATATTGATTTCGTTAAGCACTTTCCTAAGAACACCACCATCGACTAAAAGTCAATAGAATGCCAGGAACAACTCTGCAAAGGTGCATAGTACTTCTATAACAGCAAACTTGATCAAGCAGGAACTGCATAAAAAAAATACAATCGACGTTTGACAGTCATTAGCCTAGCAAAACTCAACATCCATCCATATTCAAGTTGAAATGGAGATGTGTTATCAGCTCAAAGCAAGAGACAGACCTTGCAAAAGATACAACACAGAAATTGCCAGATAAAGTTTATCTGGCAATTTCTTTTTTTTTCCATATTGTTAATACAAACAATATTGAAAAAAAAATCAATCAATGCAGAAGCAATAGTTTCCTAACCAAAATATGGATGGTCCATTGCTTCTCTGGCAGTCAGTCTTTCCTGGTGATCGTATCGTAACAGTTTGTCCAGAAAGTCCAATGCTTCAGGACTAACCAGGTGCTGGTTTTCACTGTTCACAAACCTCTCCAGACGCTTTCTTGAGTGTCTATAAAAATCAAAATAGATCAATTGTGATATAGTAAAGCACAGCAAGAAGAATCCAACCGAAATTCGTTTTTATTGACTCCAAATGCAGTAATTATTAACAGTACATACATACAACCATTTTCAGTAAAAATAAAAATAACACGATGGAGAAGAAAAAAATGTCAAATGAACAACAAGTTGCTTAATTAGTTTGGTATTGAGGTGGGAGGCAACTGGGAAAGAGAAATCCCCAAAGGAACCGTATGGTTCCGCTAGTAGGGGACACCCTTTCATATAGTTTTTGGGCAGCAGATTGAAGAAATGAGGCAGACAAATGCGAGTAATTTTAACTTAACTAGTTAACTAACCCAAGGAAGTGTGACCAGTACACGTACTCATTATGAATAGTTTAACAGATACATTTTAAGTCTAGCCTTAAACAGACGGAGACTACAAATTTGTCGTATAATGACCGGTCTAGCATTCCAAGTCGATGGACCAGTATATTTTAGGGAGAATTTACGCGTATTTGTTCGACAGAGGATGGGTCTGTAATTAGAAGAGGATTGTATATTGTAAGGGTTTACAGTAGGCAAGTTTTGATGATATGATAGCAATATGATCTTTCCATGAAAGAAATTGATCAACCTGGACTCCAAGAAACTTGGCTGAGGAAACACTGGTGATTCAGAGCTCACTAACATTGGCAGGAGCCTTCTTCCTATGCAATCTAAACAAGATGTAACTAGTTTTTGATAAATTCAAAGATAACTTATTTGTGGCGAACCAATCATTGACATAGGAGAGTTCATTGTTAATCAGAGAAATTAGGGCTCCATAAGAGTTGTGCGAGGCGAGTATAGACTAGTGTCATCAGCAAAGAGAAGAAAGTGCAGGAGGCGGGAAGCATGGGGAAGGTCATTGATAAATACCAGGAATAAGAGTGGTCCTAATATTGAGCCCTGAGGTACTCCAAATTTGATCAAGTTAGGGGTGGACAATGAGCCATTGCAATATACTAGCTGATACCGGTTACTAAGGTAGCTCTTAAACCATTCTGACGCAACCCCACGAATACCCATACTTTGTAGTTTAAGAAGAAGTAGGCTGTGTTCAACCGTATCAAAGGCTTTGGCAATATTGATGAACACAACTATTGCGTATTCCTTGCGATCGATTGCCTCCGCTATTCTATCCTGAAGATTAATAAGGGACATCACTGTGGAGTGCCAGGGTTGGAAGCCATGTTGGGTTGCACACAATATATTTTATTTCACGACAAAGTCGTAAAGTCTTATATGCATGACTTTTTCAAGCAATTTAGAACAGTAGGATAAAATAGAGATGGGTCTGTAATTTGTTATGTCGTCTCTTTTTCCTGCTTATGAATAATTTGGAGTAATTTTAGCAATTTTAAGGGCAGCAGGAATTATCCCCATAGCAAGAGTACAGTTAATGATTTCAGTTAATGGATTTACAATGAATGAAAGTACAAAACTAATTATACAAGGATCAAAGTCGTTAAGACCTGCACTATGAGTTGATTTGAGGGAGTTATTTAACAGAAGTACTAGTTTAGACTAGAAGGATCAAGAAAACTAATTGGGTCCCTACTGTTTGCAGGAATTTTGCAATCCTGTCCTGTGCGATCGTGGAAAAATAATTGTTAAACTTCTCGGCAATGGAGTTGCTATCGGTAATTACCACATTGTTGAGGGTTATACATTGGAAAAAAGAATCTGGCGTTTTTGACTTCAGGATTGATTTAATGGTCTGCCAAGTTTGCCGTAAGTCATATTTATACCTATTGAATTCAAGTTGATAATAGTCTCTTTCAATTTTGTTTCGTAAGGACTTAAATTTATTTCTATATGTTTTATATTTATTATTAGTTACCGTGGAGGGGTTCCTAATCAAAGCAGCATGAAGTTTCGTTTTCGTTTTGCAGGACTTTAGGAGCCCTGCTGTCATCCATGGCTGTTTATAAGCATTGGCTTTTTTGGTTTTTGGGCCCGTTTTGGAAAAGCATCATCGTAGGCCATTTTCACTTTGGAATTGAAATGGTCATAAGCAGTAACAGGGTCGTTATTTTTGCATGCATTTAGCATAGTAGACCATTCAATCTGCTCTAATAGATCCTTAAAGCGACATTTTGACACTTCATCATATTGACGGGAAAAAGAAACGGTAGGGTATAGCTTATGTGCGGGGCAAGCTCTGCCCAAATTAAAATAGGAAGGTGATCAGAAATATCTTCTACAAGTATTCTATTCAAAACAGGACATGTAACAGTAAAGGTTAAAGCAAGATTATAAAAGAGAGCTCTTACCTTCCCAGAATGCTATTGAATCGTGGATCTAAAACGATTTGGTATTTGTCAATGTATTCAAACAGTTCATCTGTTCCTAAGACTTTGGCAATTCGAACCAACTACAAAGAAAAACCTTCAAAAGTGGCTTATTAAAACCACTCCATAAATACAAGCAACAAAATTTATTTTTTAATGGTTGTAAATATATAGGAATGAACGATCAGGAAATTAAAAAGTTCAAACAAAGGATTTATTAATTTCAAATGAATTGTAAGTAGATGAATTAAAGACATAATCCTAGTCTTATTTTCTGGAATTAGTTATTTGTGTATAATAAAGAAGATAGCAGTAGGAATTTTCGGTCCAATCATTCATGAACCCTGTCAAAGCCTCCCTTTTTGGCCATGAAGATAGTTGGGCAGCAAGGAAGTAGTTGCCCTATCCAACAACGACACAAATACCGAAGATCCACGGGTCCAAACCTGATCGTAGTTGTCATGACCATGAAAAAATGGTTCTTTCTTGAAGATCATGCTGGCAAACATACAGCCAAGGCTCCACATGTCGAGAGAATAGTCGTACATCTGTAACAGCACGCATTACAGTCAATTATCACTTTTATCATCATTGTTAACTATTATGTTCACCTTCATCATTATTATTGTAGTTAACTATTATGCACTATTTTAATATACCATCTTGAAGTGCTCAGTGAAAAAAGGTGTAGAATTACTTCAAGTACAGTCTAAAAATGAAAGTATACTGCAGTCTCCCTGTGCTGTTTTCTGGGAGTCAAACGTACAACACTACAACAATGACATCCTGTTCTAAGACTATTTAAATGAGGGACCCACGTGCTGACTGGGTTATATCAGAATTTGTGACATAAGGATGCATGTTGTAAGCAAGTTTTGGTGTCTTGTTTACACAAGCAGAATTCACATCCTGGAACAATAAGAATATTGCAGGTACCGTTAAACAGACAGATGACTACAATCAACAGGTTCTATTTGCATGTATGTTAGCACCTGCACAGGTCTTAATTTATTGTAGCCCAAAATGTTTACCGAGCATTAGCTGGAACAGTTAGGATTTCGAGCAAAAAGATAGTTCAACACATTAGAAATTTCTGGTTGTATTATTTTGCGATTCAAAGGCTGCCATATTGAAGAATTCGAATCCATTTACCATGCTGGCTAAACACAAAACAGTTCAAACTGGCAAAAACAGCTATAGAACAAATAGTTGATACCTGATAATCGAGTAGAAGTTCAGGGCCTTTGAAATAGCGTGATGCAACACGGACATTGTACTCTTGACCAGGATGATAGAACTCAGCTAAACCCCAATCGATGAGCCTCAACTGATTCCAAATAAACAAAATCCATGTGAAAACCAATACATCTAAAGCAACCAGTCAATTAATACTTTAATAATGAGAGTGCTAATAGCGATGAATAGCAAACCCATCGTTAAAGTGTTAAATGGCAATCTAGTTAGCATATAATCATTATCTAGAATCCAACATTACCTCAACTAAATGACCAATCACAAACTCACATTTGGTACTGCACAACGGATATCTGTTAATAAGTTAATTTCTCAACTCATATAGCTCTCATATGAATTTTACAGTTGATACAACAAATAATGATAATAATATAAGCAATTAACTGTAGTAGTTCTAAAACATGTCTTAACATCGCTAAAAAACAACTAAGTCAGAAATTGCGACTATTGTTATTATACAATACTTGCAACTTTTGTCATTGCTAGTGCATCGTAGCATCGTATCCAAAGATATATAGCTTGTCTCTCACAGTATTGACTTTTCAGGTGCTTTCAGTGCAGAAGCCCCAGGCAAAAAGAAACACTTTGAGAGAGCAGGAGTATGTAGAAGAAATCTTAGACCAGAGCTTAGCCTGTGATGGCATTCCACGTAGAGCTGTGCCGATATCACCTTTTGCCGATCATGCCGATACCAATTATTTTCGATTATTCATTTGCCAATACCGATTATAACTAAACTAAAACGAAAGCCATTTTACGAATAAAAACTAAACTGAAACTAAAATGATTTTCAGAAATGGAACTAGAACTAGAACCAAACTGAAATGAATCACACCAAACTAGATAAAAGCTATAAAAAAATGATTTTTTTGAACGAAAATAGCACTGTTTCACACACTCAATGATGTTCCTGTAATCATTTTGCTCTTAAAGACAGAAAATAATATTAAAAAATAATTTTTAATAACAGCATTGATATTATTGCTGATATCTGATACCACCGATATCTTTATATTGGCCCCAATTATGAGTGCTGCTGATGTATCGGTACAGCTCTAAATCCACGTGAAAGGATCTGCCAGAGCAAATCCCGGCACTGAGGCAAGGCAGACCTAACACAAGGGACAGAGATATCCAAATGGTCAGTAGAGCACAAGGGGCTGGTCAACATTGCAGAAAGAGGCTTATGCATAAAATCAGATATCTATTTGGGGGCAAGTGAGATATCCAGAAGGAGGATCCTATATCAATTGGCTATGTATGTGAGGTGAATGGGAGTCAGTGTAGGACTTCAACCCTATAAATGGAAATGTGAGTGAACGAAGAAAGGCATGCTCTGAGCCTTAGCAGCAGCAATACTTGGTATCACCAATACATCTATCAATATCGCAGGGAGTAGCACAATAATTATTTTGCTGGTATTGCATGTGTATCGCCAATACATTTCTTTAGGCTGTCAGCGATACTCGATATCAATACTTTTCCCCAGTGTAATTTAAATGCTTTCTCATCGAATAAGTCGCGATCATAAAATATGGCAAGTCAATAGTTACACTTCGAAAAGCGCCTTTTGGCCATATAATCTTCGGTGCAAACGGAAGGAATTTATAAACAGAGAAATGACCAAAAGTAGATTACAGTAATAAGTACCAAAAGTAATTATAGAGCGTCTGCAAAGATAGATGATATTGATCATGAATATAGAAATGTAGAAACCAAGATTGCCAATGCAACATTAGAGCAGGGTGTTCGAACAGCTTGCCTGAAGGCTACTTCAAACACATTCACATTGTCCCAAGTGACTCCATTGGAAATTTCCTATAATTATCGGTGCACGAATTTTGCCAACAGCAAATTCTGCAAGATTATTGAAAAGTATTGATAAAAGCATTGCATTACTATTAAGAAAAAGTATAGGTATTGCCAATACTTTTACTAGGGAGTGTTGGTATTGCTATTGTCAATACTTGTGTCCAGTATTGTTAAGGCTGAGGGCAATCCTCAAAATCTCGAACACTAGAAGAGTAAGTAAAAGAGGGTGTGCCTTATGGTTAGACATATCTCTGCTGCCTGGACAACCGATTCACTCGAGGTGACATTGATTAATGAATATACCCTTGATAACAGCATCATAGAACTCCATAGAATAGATCAGATTACATCATTGTTCATGTCAAACTCTTTTTTAACAAATAATTCATATGAGTGCAGATTAATCCTCATCATTCCAGCATTTGACCAAAAGTGCTTACCTTTCTGTTTTCGTGATCGATCATAATGTTGTGAGGCTTAACATCGCGATGCATGATGCCCATACTGTGGCAGTAATCTAACGCCTAAAAAATTACACACATTACGTCATCTGAAAGCAAATTATCTACAGCTTGTCAAATCAGAAGTCTTTAGTAATCTTGTCTATCACTCATAAATAATTATAAACCTGTACTTCCAATAAAAACTTACAGAAATTCAAAAGGCATGTACCCCCACTGTGTTAAAGAGAAGCATAGAAAATTTTATACCTCTGTGTGCACATATCAATTGGAACAATACAAAGTCCCTTAAATATGCCTGATTTTTCAAGAAGAAAAATGAACACGAGAAAGAGTAATCTCTTTACCTTGATAGTTTCCAGTGTGTAGTAGCGGATATCAAAATCCAAGAACGTCTGATACAGTTGCTGCAAATATACATATAAGTGTAAGTATATATGTATAAGTATACCAGTATACATGTGTTTACAGTTGCTGCAAATATACATATATATATATACATATATATATATATGTCTGATATGAAAAAACAGTTACAGCTGTCTCTTAAACAGCAGATCAAGCTTTTGAGGCTTTGAACAAGCAAAATGAACCAATAACTTTGTCACGTAATTGGTGAGCGAAGAACCTGTCAATGGAGGGAGCTGTTTCCATAATACAGAGCCAATGAAGGGGAAGGTAAGTGTTTTAGCCATATTAGCCCTCTGCATGAGTAGATATGAGTTGGTAATAAAGGGCATCTGGTGAAAGATTTGAATCAGAAGAATGAAGTAATAAGCAAGGGTTGTTTCTGAAAGCTTAACTAAAGTCAAGGCAAAAAAAGTACTAACTTAGGAAGTTATTTGCTAGAAAAGGCAATAGAAGTAGCAAAAGCAAGATGGTCACTAAGATAAGAATCCTCAGTTGAGACATTTTGATTAATGTTAGTCATATACTGAGTCATCAGATGATATGTGTTAACGCTTGTAGCAAGCGTGGATCAGGCAATGTGCTGCCTTACATCAAAAGAGTTCAAGAGTGCCTCAATAAGTTAATTTATACTTTGTTTGTATACATGTGAATATCATTGCAAGCAATGAACATATCAGTTGGAGAAGTTATCGCCTGAAAAATATCTGTGAAACTATATCAAAACATTTAGTAAAATAGATGGAGATCAACATAAGATCAGAAGTGTCACAAATGAATGTTTACCTTGTTTTCAAAAGCTTTTAAATATCTGTGAAACTCAAAACAAAACATCAAAAACAATTCTTTACCTACCTTGAAATCTGTGTTATTAATGTACTCGAATATTAGAGCTGGCGTGCGGGACTGAAAGGAATAAATACAAACACAATTAGTGAAGCATTTAGACATATCATAAATAACTGAGCACTGGATAATTTTCTTTACAATTCAATATCATAATAACTCACAAACAAGATCTGCCAAAATCAGGGAAGTGGTCTCGAGACCACGGTCTTGGTCTCGAGACTGGAAAACTGCGGTCTTGGTCTCCAATGCGTTGGTCTAGGTCTTAAAGGAACTGTCTTGGGATTGGTATCTGTCTTAAATTAGCGGTCTTGGTCACTTGCAGTATTAGAGCAATTCTGTTGATATTTGTCGGTGAATTTCGATTATTAGAGACAACGGATGTGTGGCCCTATGCGATTGTTATCGATTTATGGTGTGCTGACCAAACCTCTGGATCTTTATATACATGCAAATATGGACGGAGAAAAAAATGCATTTGTAAAGGAGCCAGTTATTTAAAAATTTGATTTTACAAATTTTAAAGGTTATGGAATAATATAATATGTGGTCGGCCACGTGTAGACGCTATTAACCTACAATTCCGAGGCTTACTGTACAAGTACACCATTCAAACGGAACGTTAATCTACTTGTCCAGATGTCTTAAAGTATTTACCTATTGTATAGTGTAAATAAAATATCTTTAGCATGATACTCTTAGGCAAAAGCCAAGGGCTGAAACCGCAAAAGTTCAAAGTGGCCCGCAAAACTGTTTTCTGGACCCTTACTAAGATTAGTATTCTTCAGCAATAAACTTAATTTTGAAAGCATTTTATTAAGTTTTAACATCTTAATAAATTGAGATGTTTATAAAAAGAGGATAGGTCTTGGTCCTGCTATTCAATCACTCGGTCTCGGTCTTGCACCTCTTGGTCTGGAATTTTTGGTCTTGTTCCCATCACTGGCCAAAATATCTATCACCAAACAGTCAAAAAAAATCAAAACTGTGTAGCTGCACATAACTTACATAGTTTGATCAAAGAATGCATTACTAACCCAGATATCGGGCCCCTCGCTCTGAGGTATTCGCACCTAACATTCTCGTCTTCGGTCACAGACCTGGGAGTAATCTTGGATCCGGACCTTACCTTTGTTCAGCATATCAGTCAACTCTGTCGTAGCTGTTACTACCAGCTTCGGCAACTTAGGGTGGTATCCCGCTCCCTCTCCCAAGATGCTGCTTCTACGCATGTCCAATCCTTTGTAGTCTCCTGTCTAGACTACTGCAGCGCCATATATGATGGGCTCCCGGCTTGTCGGCTTAAATGCCTTGACAGGGTCCTGCGCTCAGCCGCCCGACTGGTGGGCGCATCCCTAGGTTTGACTGAGTCTCTGGATACATGCTTGATGTCCTGCATTGTCTCCCTTACCCACAGCGCATTGCCTACCGTGTCTCTGCACTGGTACGGCGCTGCATTGAGGGCCTGGCATCCCTCTACCTGATTGAACTTTGCTGCCCCACTGTCACTGTTGAACGCTGTGGTCTGTTGCGTTCTGCTGCGCAAGCGGAGTTGCTTGTCCCCCGTGCGAGGACTGCTATCCAACAGCGCCGTGCTTTTTCACTGGCTGGTGCGGTGACCTGGAATGACCTTCCAGTAGCATTGCGTCTCACACCTATAGGTCAATCTGCTCTGTTTTTCTCTGGCCTTAAGACTGTCCTGTTTGACCATGGTTGGGCTGAGAGTGCTTCTGAGTAGAAGAACTTGAAGGGGCGCTATATAAAACTGTTGCAATAATAACCAAATAAGTTTTCTTGAAATTTAACCAGCCTATCAGATCTTAGTATAAATAACTGTCAAATCGATGAAATATCTGCTTACTACTGGATCTTTGACGACAGCCAACAGATTTATGATGTTTGTACCACCTCGGAGGTTTTCTAGGATCTTTATCTCACGTTTAATCTTACTCTTCTTCACAGGCTGAAAACATTCCACAGATTTAAAGAACTCCGTTTCACATCACAGTTTAAAAAAATTTCTAATATCTACATTTTCTAGAACCTTGCTTATAATATATCATTGTACCATTTGTCTTTTCAACATCAATTTTAATGACAAGCTAGGAGACATATATGGCCATATTATAAGACCAAGCATTTATTCTTGTAAAAGAGGTTTATATGGGTCCAAACCTAGACCAGATTTACTCACAGGCCTGCATACAAGCTTCGAGGTGCAACTAGCATTCCTACTTTTGCTCAAAATATAAATCCAATTTACATGGCTCAGATAGGAAACTACTGGTCTTAGTCATCAGTATCTGAGAATTATGGTGTTCATCATATTAGATGAATGATACCTCAGGCATGTATCATGTATGTATTATATTTATAGCACTTTATTTTCCATTTTATTATTATTACTTTGTAATCTAGCTTTAAAATTCATCTCTTTTTACTCTGGTTCTGATCATTATGCCATATTAACTGCCATTGCAATCTTTTGTCTAATGTATAGTTGCATACTATAAAATTGTTTTATCTTAATTGTCATCAAGATATAACCATTTCACAGTAATGCTGTACGTCAACTAGCATGGATCTTTATGTGACATTTAACATTGACTGAAATGTGAACCAGTTACATGGGGCCAGGGTTATATAAGCATTTCTGGCATCCTGTAGTTGCTCTGCTTCTGATATGATATGCACCACTGTCTTTTTTTTGTCACCTTCCGGCAAAATAAATAATTAAATTTAAAAATTTACTCTGTTTCTAATTGATAGTTTTATTTTGACAGCCTGCTGGCAAGTTTTCTATTTGAACCCAAGTCTGGTTGCAAGACCATTAAATTTACTTAGTGAGGTATTGGTGAACTGTAATGTAATTCAATTGTATATAATTTTAGCTTTATAATCTACTTCCAATTTAAACTGATTTGAGAAATCATCAATTAGATTTATCATGCAGCAGTTTTCAAAAAAGTGCATTCTGTCAGTTCTTTTATGTCTCAGAGGTAAATTTCTAAGACTCATTCATGTTAACTTCAAACACAATAGTTTTTATGTTTTGATGCATTAAGCATTCACATGCAGGTGGCATAAACGAACATAGGATATCACTGAAAATGTTAAATGTAATTTGATTCAAATTGTAAATTATACGACATAGGTACCAGTAAGCAAGTTGTAATTGTAATCGATTAAATTAAATCGATTAAATACAAAAATAACTCAAATTTAATACTGAAGATGTGTGATTCACCAACATCTCAGCGAATATTAGATGTTAGTTTTGTATTGTGTTTCACAGAAACAAAGCCACCATTCCTCCATTTAAATGTGAAATTAGATCAATATTGTCTAAATAGAGATGCCTGAACTTTTTTAAAACTTTATTGCCTGAAGATGCCACAAGTTCGAGCACAGTGAAAAAAACCTGAATTCGAGTACTATCACTCTGATCTCAAATAACTTCAGACTACTCTGTTCTAGTATTTGCAGCTGCAAAACTAGCAAAAGAAACTCTGCTTTTCAAGATATACATAATTATATTAAACTAATATTGAAGTAATCAACCAAATATTAATAATTGTTGCGATCATTTTTCCACTTATTTTTAAACTGTTTATTCAAAGTGCATTCAGTTTGAATTCATGTTACCCACAAAAACAACGTTCAACTTACGCATTGATTAATTTCAGGCATTCATACATAGTAGCTTTCAGGCAACATTTTCAGCCACAACCACACATCGAAAATGTCTCAGAACATTGTAAAAAGCTATAAAAAACCTGAAAACAAACCTTTAGGATTTTGATGACACACTTTTCATTGTTACTGACATTGATAGCTTCAAACACTTCGCTATACTTTCCTCTTCCTATTTTCGTCACAATCTGATAATCACTTTGTTGCCTGAAAACAAATGTGAATTAGCATGCAGATCATGCAACTGAAACAGAATAGCTAATCATATATATATATATAATGCAACAATATGTTTTAAATGAACATCATGTGCAAAACATGTGTATTGCCACTATTGCGTACCAAATTCTCAAGGCCAGCGCCGCCACTATTTGCTGGCAGGATTTGCCGCTACTATTCGGTTCGTACCCGGATCCGGCAAATAGCGCATCCAAATACTCAGATTCGGTACTCTGCGGAAATTCTCTACTCAGTTATGCCCTAATCAAAAACACTGCTGTCTAAACTTCAGATCAGAAAATTGAAGCATTGTGGGCTGTTTAACAACAGATGCCAATAAATGGAATGTTCAGTTATAATGGGACAAAAAGAAATCACTGAAGACTTTTTAGTTCACTAAGGCAAACATCTGTTGTTAGCTTCTGATGGTACAAGTGTGTTTTGTCCGAGCAAGCATGCAGCACACACTATTGTCATCTAACTCTATACCAGCGTCTGCCTAATCACAATAAGCAATTCAACTCATTCTCTCACTATTGAACTTTAGTGATGCTAATGACATGTTTCCCATATCAAAAGGAGCACCTTTTGTGACAATTCATTCTTTCATTATCAGAAGAAGAATCAATATTTTTTTAATTTATTTGATAACTTTCTTAGTCAACAGTACATCACCTTCCTGCTGCCTTATTTAAATTCCATTCTGATTGGGGTCTTTTTATAGTTCAAGAACCTTCACTAGGATTGCATTTAAGTAATCTATATTAAAATTGCATAGTCAGAAATAATACAATGTTCTCAAATTTAAACATATGTGATTCAATACAGGGCTACAACATGACAAGACCACACAAACAGCATTTGCCAATTCACTGATTACCTCCCAGTGAAACATAACCATTCACTACAGTACATTCATTAACAAGTTAAAAACCAAATAAAGCCACAAAGCTGGAATTGGCTTCTAATGGGAGCAGAGCTATGCAAAAATGAAGCTGAAGTCCTAAAAAAACCTGTTTCAAAGATGATAGCGTGAATTATCTTACAAGTCCCTGTTCACTTGAATGGGAAGCCAAATATACATTAGGACTGTTATGAGAAGGTTCCTACTCAACCAAACACCTGAGACATCTAGCAGCTGATCTGCTTGCACATTACATAATATTCCGCAGAATAGAAATATAGATGGCTATGTGATCAATCACGATTGAATAGACTATTCTCAGAACTGTACATGAGCTCAATCTTATACTCTCTATACCAGCATCAGAATAAACTGATCATTATTTATTCTACCTTTCTCACAGGTATGCAGGATCTGACATACGAATTCGTGTATGTAATTGGATGTCACATGGATGGATTCAGCAATCATTCTTGTGAAAAGAAATTCTTTCACTTGCTTTCCAGTCAAACTCCAACCAGACTATATGTGACTGTCTACGATGAACAAGCGGATGAGAAACCATACAGATTATTCCAGACAGTTTCACAGCTTTGCTTAACTACATCAGCACTGGCGACCTTACATACACATGTTGCAACAACAACCATCTTATACGACGCAAACTGCACCAATTCCATGAACTGCATCAGAATTCATTTTCATTTCGTATACTTCACAAGATCTCAAAATTCAAATGCCCTGACCAATTGTCAATACAAGTCAAAGTTACTTGATTGGAACATTGTCTGTCATTAATTTAAACTTCTTTCACTGCTCTCCCCATTGATATAGGTCAACAATGGCAACTTATCCCTACATAGGAACTATGTCCTTTCTATGCAGGTTTGCACATTGGGTAACACATCTCAGTTTTTCCCCATAGCCTAACCCTAATATTACTGTGTTACACTGATATGGACCATACTATAAATACAACTACCATATACACTTAACCCTATCTAGTAGTGTTAAACCTAGACAATCAAACTCATCCTTAATCGATGAATGTGAGCACAAGGAAATCACAATAGTGGAAGCTACTCAGTGGATGCTTTGGTCTGAAGGTTGTCAAATAGGATGATGAAAATAATTAGTCAACATTAGGGATGAAAAGAGTTTGATTTTCTTGCCGAGACCGAGTTTTATGAGCTGAATTTTGCCGAGTCCGAGGTTCTAATATTTAAAATCTGTCTCATTCTCTTGATTCTTAGGTTGACAGTTCATACAAATTTTATGAATTTTATAGTTTTGCCTTAGTTTTCTGTAGGATGAAGTAACTTGTATGCACTAATATCAGCAGCATTTGTTTTTTACTTAGGTCGATTGATGTTTTATAAACAAAAAATCTGATTCAAGTTTCAAAACATAAAGATTAAAACTCGTACCCATTGTTTTGCCGAGTCCGAGTTTTGCTGAGTATTACGAAATTCAGCTGAGCTGAGTTTCCAAACCAAGTTTCGGTTTGTCTCTAGTCAACACCAAGGGGCTTGCCATAAGGATCAGCAATCCCAGTCATAGTTGGAAGCCTGCACTCCACAGAGGCCAAACTGGTACAATGGTGTGATTAATTAGTATCATGAGTTATTTCTCAAGCACTCATTAGCCACCTGACTGCTGAGTTAACAGCATGAAGACTAGGCTGAGTTCGAGGATCTAGAGCCGTTTATGTAAGCTGCATTTTCTTTAATCACCAGGCAAAGCAATCGCATGTTGGCATGTCACAAGCAACTTTAGGTCAGATCAAAAACAATGCATACTACCATTAAAGAAACAAACGGCTGATCTGGAGGTTGACCTGGAAATGCTGACACAGGCAGAGGTGGCTCAAGTGATGCCTGCACTGAAGAATGGTAAGGAAGTTGTTATAAGTAAAGTTACTCAAGATATGCTCAGATAGTGGAGAGGGTGGGCTCATGTTGATCACACAGGTGACAAAGGGCACCTGGAATACAGGAATGATCCCAGAGGACTAGAGAAGAAATATTTTACAATTCATATTCACATCCCATGTGCATTATGATAGTCCCTACTCAAATGGTTAGCATCACAAAATTTGCATCAGAATATTCATGTTAGAATATCAATCACTCAATCAATCAATCAAACTTAATATAGCACCTGTTCAAGATATCTACTCAGAGGCGCTCCCAGTCCGACTACGGCTAAAAAGTCCAGTTTTCAGTAATGAGTAGAATGCAGATGAGGTCTTGGGCAGAAGGTGAAGCTCTTGGGAGCCCATTCCTTGTGGTTGATTATAGAGATATCGGTGGCATCGGATATCGGCGCCGATATTAAAAATTTCTTTTTAATTTTATAATATTATTTTTAGTCTATAAGAGGAAAATGACGACAGCAACACACGGAGACGCCTAGGCTCTCCAAAAACCAACTAGCACTAGTCCACCGGACAGGCAGGCGTAAATCCACTAGTCCGGCTTGGTGAAGGACATAGCAGGGAGAATTAAAATGGCGGCTGAGACGTTTCGATTGGTTCACTTTGACGAAGTGTTAGATGTCAAGGAGGCTTTAAGAGAGACCATAGCCTACTCTGCTATTGTCGGACGACGAACTTAATTTTGTTCTTCGTTTTTGACATCATAATAATAACAGTGATCTTCGTTTAATTGGGAGTTTTAACACTGGTTGACACATAGCATCGCTGAACGTGGCCTTTAGTTTTATCAAAAGAAGCAACATTTCTTTTTACATTAATAAAAATAGTAACCTGTTTGGTAGCCTCTTTGTCAATGAAAATTCAAGTAAAATAATAAAATCATACGTCAATGCATAAAAAATGTTGGACAAATAGAATTGTAAAAATTACCAAAAACTTTAGAATAAACAAAAATAAATACTGCAAATTAATCAGATCGAATCTGAAATAAGCAGATAAAATATCAAGGGCCATAAATCGGCAAAATAGTGCCAATCAGCTAATCTCTAATCTATAATCATTCTAAGAACATCTACAACGGATATAATCTGTCATTATCAAGTGTAATACCATAAACATTTTTCTTACATGCAACTTCAGAGCAATCATCATAATCAAACAAAATACAGTCTAATCATACTTACCCCCATTCTACAACATGGGATTCGTAGTCCCAATAGTCTCGATTTCGTTGTAAGTTGACATCTGCATAAACACGAGCTCGACTTGGTGCAGGCATTATTGTGTGTTTAAAGCGGTGGCTAGAACTGAACACGACAGTTCCAAGAGCTCTCAACAGTAGTGTTGTTAGAATGGTTGCGAATTAAGTTCAAGCACTCCGTGTATTACTTTAGAAAGATTGTACCTAGTATTCAGTTGAAAGAGCCAATATCTTCGATTGTCCACCATGAAATTCTACAAGCAAAAATTTCAAGGTAAACAGAAGAAAAGAACCAAGTCACATAATTACCAGACATCACTGAAAAACTATTACACTCAAGATGAAAAAAGCAAAAATGATTCGCTCCAGTAACCGATATCAAAGTCTGCTGCATGTACGTTGACAGTGACTTGCATGCAAGACTATTAAGAAAGAATATCTGCACATTTCTACAGCCCCTCAAATGCATTTATGTATTACTAATGTTACAATTCATTGCAACTAACTTTATTATTTATGTGCATTGCTATTTACACAATAATTCCGCAACATGCCAGTGATCATTGCTAAAATTCATGAAGAACAATTCTTTTAGTAATGCTTAATAAACAAGTACACATTGATAAGCCGTTTGCTGAAACTTAGAATCTGCTGGAGAGACATTTTAACAGATTAATAGCTTACAAACAGAGCATTCCACATACAGTTCATTCCTTAATATATTGGTTTGTGTCCAACGAACTGACTTAAGAATGATGTTGCAGTCTCGCCCACAGTTAAACAAGTAAAACCATAAAAGTGACAAGTTCAAATATGGCGGCTTGCTTTAAATGCGACTACCAACAGCACTTCAAGTCCAACAAAACCCATCATTCAGTACCCTTTGACTCTGAACAACCCGATCGACGCCATTCGTAATTGAAATGTTATACTATACTAAACACAGTAACCACGAGGAGTTCGGACATAGCCGGTGTCTAAACGCCACCGGTTCATTGAGACGAATATGTATGTCTACTTCATAGATATCTCAACCACGCAAGTGACACACAAACAACTCTCACCAAACCAATACGCCATGAACAATTTATAAATAATACGCGTCTTAGATAATGGAAGCCATAATTTATGGAACGAATACGGTAATTACGTGTAATTCTGTCTTTTCGTTAACAGCGTCGCCCTCTTTGTGTTATCTACTAGCCCAGAGCACTGATCCATACAGATTTTACACTTTATGACGTAAATAAAGTATCTAGCTTGAATGTATCAACTTTTCGTCGACACGTAAAATGTTCTTCTGAGTTCTGATACCAATGTTGGAGTATAAATTTCTCTAGCGCCTGGCAGTCAAAATTAGTTGTGGGAATTGGGTAACAGCTCATCACAGGCGCTTGGTCAATCATTATATTTGATATTAATTATTTAATTTCCGAACTTCTAGAGCGCCACTCAAAAGCCAATCGCAGGGCACTGTCTTTTTACGAGCGCTGCATCGAATTAAAGAGGTTGTCCAAAGGTTATCCCGTGGGATAACCTTTGGACAACCCGTTATTCACGAGCGCTGCATTGAATCAGAGGGGTTTTTAAAAAAATCGAGAAGCCCGTGAAAAGTCAGAGTCCGGACGGTTTACAGAAGATCAGAGGAGGCAGAGTAGCCTAGCTGGTAAGGCGGGTGTCGCTTTGGTCGAGGATTGGAAGGTGAATGATCAAGTGAGTCTGGGTCAGGTTTCTTGAAAATATGAGACTTAAGTTTAGGATGGAAAGCTCGAGGGGTGTTGGGTATACAGAAACCTGAGACAAATGAAGCTGGTTGACAGGCAGTGATGATGGAGCAATAGAAAAGTACGGAAAATATCGAAACACAAACCAAATCGAAACGAAACATGATTATAGGGCCTACTCTAGTCTGTCTCTGTTTAGATCTAAAGTGAGACAGATGATCAGACGGCTAGCTAAGGCGCATGCATGGTACGCCTATAGATTATTAGCTTAAACGTTTAGGAAGGATTAATTTCACAAAAAATAGTGTTAGGCGGCCTAGGCTATAGCTATCTAAAATGGAAAAAACCTTCAACTGTAACTAAAGTGAACTCTGTAAAGAGAAAATGCTATAATAACGTGATGGTCCTGATGGACACTGGACAAACTCTCGATTTGACTTGGCAGCGCCAGTAAATAAAGTGAATAACGCATTCAAATTTTCCCTTTTTCAAATACCGGAGATGGCGCCAGAAGATTTATTTGGTCATATTATGTAACTGTCAATGCCAAGGTGATGGTAAAAACCATTGATGACGTGTGTTTGACTATATTGTCAAAAATTGAAACTGGTGAACGGCAAGAGACACGCTAAATGCAGATTAGAATCGACCATCTCGCTCCCGATTACCATCGGCTTCATAGTCGGCATCGGCCTGCTACTAAGTAGGCTTTGTCACGGAGATCAACACCCGTACAGTCGTTTAGTTAATTAGGTAAGTGCTTGAAATTGCAATGTTTACAATAGTTGGTCTTACACCAGGTTCATCTCTGCGATCCAGACGATGACGACGATCTTCATCTCAAGCTGATTTTGCTATGTATTTTCGAAAGAAAATAATCTGACAAAAGCGCAGGAATGCTAGCATGTGTAACAGTGAACAATGAAACTTTTATAAGAGTAGCTTGAATTGAATAACAAACTAGTAAATATTTGTATATAGTGATCTGTGGAGAAATCGTGAGTGGTCTTTAAGTGGGATAATAATGTTTATGTACCCTGTGTCTTAAATTCTTAATTGGTTAATGAAGAGGGACGTAGTGGAAGTAGGAATTGGTGAAGGACATCTATTGGGGTTGTGTAAAATGGAGAAAAGGAGTTTGGCATCTGCTATTTTAACAAGTTTAGGGACTGTTGGGAAGGGTTGTTCTAGGTAACCTTGACATTTGGGTAAAACCGTAGTTTAGGTTGCTAAATTATTTTCATTTTCTAAACCCTTAGTTTAGATTGCTTGAAACAGTTTGGCAATGGTAGTGCCTTTGGTTATTCTATGGAAGACAAATAAAGACCGTGGGTTTGAGTTTTTTGACAGCACCAGAAGAGGAAGGGCATGTTGACCAGTGAGATTTTTTATGTGGCCTCTGAGTTTGAGGTTATGTTGAAGGAAGACACCCAGTATTTTTGCAGTTTTAACTCCGGTTATATTACTAAGTAGTTGAGGGGAGGGGTGATTGGTGTTGAGGGTGGAAAATAATGAATTTCTTTATATTTTGATGATGATCACTGCAAAAACAGCCTTTCATCATTGCACTTTTTAAGTTATTGCTGCACATTTTGTGCATCACTATGCATTGAAACAAAGTGCACTGATTAGAGGCTGATTGGAGATGCGAAGACGACACAATGAAGATGGGAAGAAGACGCAAAATTCAGGACTTGAGAAAAAGGAAGACAGAAGATAAAGGGAAGAGGCAGTTAACGGAGGAGGAAGACGAAGGACGTGGAGAACGATGGAGGAAGACGGCTTTAGTGGTTTTCACAGAGAAGCAATTCTCCTGAACCACTATCAATGTCAATTCTGTTAATGTTAATCCTTGTCAATCGCATAGGCACCTACTGCCGCTTTCATTGCAAACTAGATATAATATTATTTTTTTATCACATCCTTTACATTTTCAGTGCTCTATTCAGGTAGATTAAGATGCTAATTTTGTTTATTGTCCTCAGTCAGTGTAATTATAAGGAGTACCATTATTAATGGCAAGCTTTAATGCTGAACTCTTTACAAAATTTACGGACCTTTTGTATCGATTGCCTCTTGTGTAGATGGTGCACAGAAACAATGCTTCAGGAAGATTTTGCAAGTACTTCTGGGTCCATATTCTCACAATGAACCCATATAATACCCTTACGGTCACAGCCACTTTCATGGGGTAATGGGAATACTGACAAAAATATTTGATTTAATTGATTTCTGCTTTGAAGGCTGTTGTGATGCCTTTGGGAGGAGGTCCTCCATCACTCCAGCTGTCTACAGCAATAGCCATCTCTGGAAGTCTTCTTGTGCTTGCCTGGTACCTCATGAAGAAGAAGACTCTGAGGAGCCGCCCTCCTGGCCCAACGACCCTTCCAATTGTGGGGAATCTTATCCAGTTCATCAACAACAAGGAATGCATTCCGCAGTTGTTCAATCGCTGGACAGACACGTATGGTCCAATATTTGTGATTCGGATCGGTCAGGTGGATGCGATTGTCATCAACACAATGGACCTGATACGAGAGGCATTCAGCGTGAGGGCCATGGTCTTCTCAGACAGACCCAGCTCATTGCCACTCATCAAGAAAATCTACCAAGGAAAAGGTATTTTATATATATATATATATATATATATATATATATATATATATATATATATATATATGCACATATGCAGTGCTGGGGATGGGCTTCTCTTGCTAAGTAACTGAAATGATGTTCGGGGTCTGGTCTTGACTCCGAGCACTTTCATAGCATCAATGGTCTGTTGCCTCTTACAACATAGAATGCAGAAAAATATGCTATTTCTAGTCTTAAAGCTGACAGTAGAATTTTACCAATTAAATAGACCTATGCATTATCATGCTGAGTACTGAAACAATTGGCGAATTCTTCTAATAATCGATGTTAGTAGCTATTATTGGGACCAATGTCGGAAAATTTTTTCTTAGTTTTTACAGCTCGCCACTCCCCAGATGGCAGATGAATTAGTAATACCATATACTGGCCGTCCACCTAGTGACGTCCCACTGTGGTTAGCAGGAAAATAATTAAATTAATTTGTTCCTTTTTTGCACATTAACTGTTAAAGAAAAAAGAAAAAAAGCAGCAAAAATATCAAATTTAGAAATTTTTGCTTTGTAATCCATATAAGAGATTTGAATAATAGACTATACCTGTTATCAGTATGATTGGCAAAAAGTGATATTAGTACAGGTCAAAGGTCAATGTCTTACATGCATTGTATAAAATATCTATTTTAACATAACATAACAACTGGCTTTTATTGATCCAAACAAGTACTACAAGTATAATTCAAATCTAGTTTTTTAAGGAAAAGGAGCCAACAAGGAAGAAACCCCAAAAAGGACACAAGTCCCGTAGTCAATACGGAAAGTAATTATGAAATTGAAACATGGAAAAAAAATTCTTAACTAGTTAACTACATGCATAATTACAATATTTATATATATTGATAATGGATTAAGTACAGTACATAATGGTCTGTATCTGTATTGTAAGCCAGACTATAGTTTTAAAGGTCAAGACCAAGACCACATGATTAAAAACCAAGACAAAGACTTTTAAACATAGACCTAAGCATCAAGATCATAACCAAGTCTGAGTTTCAATGACCAGAACCAAAGCCATAGACGTTACAGAAATTGTGGCAGTGTGTAATTCTGAATTTATGGCAATATGAAGTTATTGAATCGCAAAGAAGACAGTGAATCAATCTACAAAATGATCAATCGCATCATTAAAATTAGATGTGTGCGATGTTTTACAAATGCATAATCAAACTGGTCTCTTTTGTATTTGTGTGGCAGGCATGGAACAATGTACCTTGTTGCATTAAAGTTATGAATAGCATCATTCATTGTAGGGTTGGCATGGCAGAGTGGAGATCAGTGGAAGCAACTTCGTCATGCTGCCAGGAAAGCCCTCAGGTGCTGTGGAGTGGGAAACCAGTCCCTGGAGGAGCGGATACTCTTTGAGGTGGAAAAGCTCATCAACGAACTGTCGATTGCAGAGGCATCTGGTGACGCGCTTGAGCCATCAGAGGTTTTACATGAAGCAGTTACTAACATCCTCTGCTCTGCCATCTTTGGCTGCAGGTTAGTGTACGATGGTTGATCTGCGCTATAGGAAAGTATTTCCTTTTAAACAGTTTCTTATGGACAGAAATATCAACTGAAATGTTGGGCTTTTTATTTCAACATTTGAAACTGAATGCTCTTGAAAGGGGCCTTGGTTCCCAGTGTGTGCAGGGGCACAACTAGGAGGGTGCTGTGGGGGCTTGAGCACCCTCTGGACCAAACAGTTGACCCACCTAATTCATTCAAATCCGATGAGTTTTTCTTTTTTAAGGAGTGTGGGTACAGGTGATATCAGTACACTGCGTCGTGCCTACGGCGTTTGCACTATCAGCACCCCCAACGAAAATGTTCTGGTTGCACCTCTGAGTGTGTGTATTTTGAATGTAAATTGATAATGTGATGTATGTTGATTATTAACTTTGAAAGTAGGTAAACTATAGTTTGTTGGCTATTTGATCATAGCTGTTAACTCCAAATTTCTAAATCTCTACTCTGAGTCTAGCGCAGAGCATCATCTTATGGAGACACTAAACCTCTTTACCATGAAATAATTTTTTTTAGGTATTCTCCTATATAATTGTGATTAAAGGACGACTGATAGGCCTACTTATAAGTGTAGTTATCCATTAGCCTTTCTTTACTCTGAGAAACTTAAAAGTCAGCATATTTAGTAAAAATAAGCTCTAGTGATGAATTTTATTATAATTGTAAAGCAATAAACGATGTATTTGTCGTAGCGTAAGCAATGCTTGTGACCCATCTTTTGACCACACGAACAGCACAAGGTTTTCGGCTATCTTTAGTCTTTACTGTTGTCGTTGTCTTTCTGTCACAATGATGTAACTAGAACTAAAATTTACTTTTGCTATCATTGTTATCACTGTCTACATCATACAAACTATTGTCACTTTCAAACAATGAATGATGCATTTCATTGTTATATAAACCACTCTTGCGACCCAACAACCTCGCACAGACTAGCTATTTTTAGTTTGAACTAAGTTTCTTATTCCTAAGAATTGTTTGAGGGTAAATAAACAGGACATTCTAAAGGATCATTTAGCACATTTGAGAATTTTTTTTAGAAATTTTCATATGGCAACCATATAGCAAAATCCAGATACACAGATCCAGATACTTTACAGATACATGTACCTGGATTTTGCTATACTTACTTAACTAAGTCTAAGTAAGTAAGTATAGCCAAATCCTGGTATATTTATCTGCAAAGTGAGAATTTATCTATCATGAAATGTTGTCCCTTCTGCATTTGCTGTGCGTTCTGATTGCAACAGGTACAAATATGGAAGCAAACGAATGAGGAGCTTGGTGCAGATGATTCATTGCAATCTCAGCCACTGCAACATCTTCCATTTGGCCAATATCTTGCAGTTCGTCTCAACGAAATGCGACTCTGAGTTCGCTGTAAGTTGTCTGACAACAGTAAACATATTTAGTTGTATTAAGTTCCACTCTGTAAATCTCTTATTACAACTCAGGTGCCTTAAAGGAATATTGCCAGTGGTTTGAAATTTTTATTTACAAGTTTTGAAGTGTTGTTTTCTTCAAACTTTCCCAAAATATATTAGTTAGAGACATTTGCTAATTAGTATGTTTGTAATGTCGATGAAACTTGTGTCTAAGGCAAGATCTGTAGTGTCAGGGCATCAAGTGTGGCTCGCCAAGACCAAGGGATAAGGCAAGTTAATATGCAGATCAGTCCCTGAAGACAAAGAAGCAGCTTGTTGTGAGCAAGCAATAAGATTAAGACTATAAGAATAAGAGAAGGTGTCTTCATTGGTTGAACTGCGCATTCAGTGGTGGCTGATCTTCAAAGTTTGCAAAGGTGACTAATTAAATTTTTCAGCTAACCATAAATTTTTATGATGGATCTCATCTGTTAGGTGGCAGATCTATTAGTTCAGGATGCAGATCTGTTAATTAGTTCAAGTTGAGGATTGAGGATCTAAAATCTCAGATTAAGTGGAATCCAGCTGAATTTCAGGATGAGTAGCTCAAAATGACATGCATGACTGAGCAGAAGAAACAGATACATAAAGAGTGCTGAAACAGCCGATACAGATTATATAGCATATTATAAAGTCGATTATTTAAGATTTTGTTTAGTCAAGATGTTTGTTTCCTATACGTATTACGTAAGCTACTAATGCAATGCAAGCACGTTTTTTTGCTTATGTGATAAAAATACAAATAGTGAGTGTTTGCGCTTGATGGTTGCACTGATTGACATACAATAATTACTATATTTGCACAGATTTAAAAAAAAAATCTTTTTAAAACGTTTCGTGTTTACGAGTCTTAACGTTCTCTGGCATCATTGAATATCACGGGCGATGGAAAAATGTTTCTAAGGTACCTAGTAAATAGTATAATGTTAAATATGAGTTTGTATTAAGAAACAAAATGTAGATATTTTTGCTCTTTTTCTTTTTGTCCAATTATTGTGTGCAAAATGAATTTATTTAGACATTTTCACTATCCATAGCGGGACGTTAGCGGGACTATAGGTGGATGAGACAGTATATTGTATTGTTAAGCCATCTTCTGCCATCTGGCGAGCAGTGAGCCGCCTAAGCTAAGGAAAATATTTTTAACATCAGTGCGGATTATTGTTACTGATAGCAATTATAGCCAATTGTTCTACTAATCGGCCCAGTTGAGCTAATCCGTATCGGTACGGCTCTATCTCACAGTGTACACCAATCAGTGGCATACCTGTGCCGACTTACAGGTGCCATTTACATAGTTAGTGATAGATATTTTAGAATGGAATTAAAAAAGTGTCCAAGTAATGAACAGAATCAACGAACTGAACGAGTGAGTATCCCAATGTCAATGATTTAAGCCCTTTGAATTTCTTAAGTTGCTGCTGAGTGTCCTATAGTAGGGTTTGGGGTTAACAAGGATCTTTGTTCACCATCCAAGACCTCATCTCATCAAAGGCAATGAAGAACAGCACCACAGCTGAGTAACATCAAAGGCAATGAAGAACAATACCACAGCTTAGTAACATCAAAGGCAATGAAGAACAGCACCACAGCTGAATGACATCAAAGGCAATGAAGAACAGCACCACAGCTGAATAAGATCAAAGGCAATGAAGAACAGCACCACAGCTGAGTGACATCAAAGGCAATGAAGTACAGCACCACAGCAGAGTGACATCAAAGGCAATGAACAATAGCTGCACAGCTGAGTGACCTCAAAGACAATGAACAATAGCTGTGCAGCTGAGTGACATCAAAGGCAGTGAACAATAGCTGCACAGCTGAGTGTCAAACTGTCAAACAAGACATAAATTTGTGTATTGTCAGCATATTAGCCATATCCAAAGGAATAAATTGTCAAACTGTGTTCCTAGAGGTGTGGTGTGTGGTAATACAAGCGAAAGAGAACCAAGCATGGAACTGTCTAGAATGTAGCACATCGACAAATCATTTGTTGAATTACTATCAATTACAGTTACTGATCAAGCTCACAAAAAAGTATAGGTAGCAAGCTGATTATTATGGTTGGCCATAAATTGAGGGTTGGCAAAATTTACATTGAATCTTTGTATCGGTGTAGCAATTTCCTTTGCACCTAATCTAGCATAACAGGACGATAAAGCAGAATATGCTGGTGGTATTAGAAGTTGTTCTTTGTCTGAGGTGATGTTTTGATTGACATTTGCAGGCAGTACCATCACATAAGGACGGCAATAAGCACTGCATACTGGAGCCAACGGACTGCAAGAGTGTCGAGGATGATCATTCAGATAAGGAGGCAAGCAGCTACTACTGATTCTTAGGAACTCTTTTTCAGTTTGCTAAGGCAATAAGTAGATTGAGAAAACGGGGACTTCACCTATCATCAATTTATTTCTGTCTCGCACTTGATGGTTCAATGTAGGCCCATATATCAAAGGAAGTTAACTACATTGGTCCAAAATTGAGTTTGTGATTTTATCGGATACATTATTTGACTGAAAACTTTAGAATAGCCTGTAGATTCACTGAACTTATTTCAATGCTTTTAGTAGTACTGTTTTTGAATTTATAATTATTTAAGCATCTTCTGTGTGTTCTTTGTCTTCCTAAGATTTCCTCTGCAACAGAGAATGCTAAAAACATCCTGAACTTCATCAACGAGGAGATTGATAGACACCGGGAAGACTTTGATTCGAATAACATACGCGACTTCATAGACGAGTACCTGGCATCAAGTCTTGGTGGACGGTGCAAGAAGAAGCCTCTTCATAGTAAGTGAGCAGAAGAAATAATAATAGTGTGTCTGTATATAACGCACCTGTTAGACACAGCCTAGCTATGGCATATTGATATTAAAACTGCAGCAATTAAATGTGAGTGACAAGCTACTCACTTCACTAATGGAATTTGGGGTTGGTATAAAGTGATGGATAACATACTGGAGTGCAGAGCAGAGGAATCAAGTTCGATTCCTGTAAGCCCACAAGTTTGACTAATTCTTCTTTCACTAGGCATTGGCAATGGTGATTCAGATGTATAACGTGTTTGGGACCCTGCATGGCTGCTGTTAGTAAAATTCAAAATTCAATTGCTTTAATAACTTGTCGTTATCTGTTTATGCTATGCTTGTGATCGTAAGTGCTACGGTTTTTCAGTTTGGAATTTAATGAAGATATTGTTCTAATATTTCTCAGGAGCAATTGTCAATGGTGCATATGTTATGATTAGTTAAGACACTTTGTTGCTTTAGCCTAAATTGTTAAAGATATAAATATCTCCTTGTTCTTGTGGTAGCCATGTGCACTTTTATCATGGCCAAATACTTGGGCTTGAGACTATTAATAAAGTACTGGTACTTGGAATCTGAGTTCCGGTACTTGAAACATTTGTGGCTGATTCTACTGAGAAAAAGAGTTCTGTGATGTGTGTGGATGTTTAATTGAAGGACAGAACATTGAAGCCACTATAATGGATCTCTTCACGTTTGGCACTGAGCCAACAAGTGTTGTACTGCGATGGATCGTACTTTGTTTGATTGAATACCCAGAAGTTCAGCAGAAGTGCCATGATGAAATTGACCAGGTACATATTGTAGCCATGTTTTCATCATTACAAGCTTTCCTCATGAGGCATATCCTATAAAGAAATTACGTTGCTTAGGCTTCAGTTTACAGTGTTGAAAATCATGAAATCGAGCCTGCTTTACATTTCAATGTATCTGCAATTACAGAATTAGTTTCTTAGAACCACCTTCATTGAACAGGTATAATGAGAATAATTCAGTACATTGGTTATTTTATGGCTGAACCAATGCTCAGCTCGGAAACTCAGCTCGGCCGAGTTTTGTAGTACTCGGCATTATTCGGACTTGAATAAACAATGGGTCCGAGTTTGAGTAGAAATAGGCTTTCCAAGTTTCCGTTTTGAGAATAAAAATTGGATTTTTTATTCACAAAATGACAATCGATCTAACTAATAAAATAATTACTGTTACTATTGGTACTTACTAGTTACTACTTCCTAGTGTACGCTGAGGCACAACTCGTAAAACTCGGATTCGTCAGGAAATTGACACTCTGTTCTGTGTTCATCCCTAGTTTATTTCAATGTCCTGCAAAAATGAGTGACACATTGTTATTTGTTGCGTGCCATAATTTACTATCGACTATCTAGGGATGAACCAAATTTGAATTTCTTGCCGAATCCGAGTATTGCAAGTTCAATTTTGCTGAGTCTGAGTTTTGAAATATTTAAAAAGTCTCATTCTGTTGATTTTTAGTTTAGCAGTTTGCACAACTTTTATGATTTGTTTGTTTTGCTTTAGTTTACACTAGGAAGTTGTAATTAGTAAGCACTAATAATAACAGTATATTGTATTAAGTTAGGTCGATAATCAATTTGTAAATTAACAAATACGATTTTCGTTTCAAACAGGCAATCGGAAAGATTAATACTTGGAGTCTTGGACCCATTGTTTGTGCGAGTTTGAGTAATGCCAAGTATTACCAGACTTGAGCCTAATTTCGGTTCATCCCTACTGCTATCTCTAATGCCCAATATAGGTAAGTTAGGAATCAGAAGAGGTGTACAAGGAAACTGTCAAAATGAATCGTATTAGTAAGCATTCAGTGAACATTACAAGACATATCAAGCAAGATTAAATTCGTGCTGAAGATCTGTCATCATTTTCTTCATGTCAATAGGTCATTGGCTGTGGAAGAACCGTTACTTCTGAAGATGAACCCTGCTTGCCGTATGTAAGGGCAACACTCCTTGAAACTATGAGACGATTCACTGCCAGTAAGTTAAACAAACATTATAACCATCATCATTTAAGTCTGCACTTCTAAATACCATTTTTTAACAGCTAGATGTAACTGAAGTGATGTAAAGGGTCTTATCTATGTTGGCCTCTTCCATTTGTGTGGCACATTGGCCGATTGGTTACCGCTCAGTGTGCGCTGAGTGAGTGGATTCGACCCTCGTCCGAGGCGTCAGTCACTGTGTAGGGACCTTGAGCAAGTCCTTTGCACACAATTATTGCTCTGCAGTACAACTGCAATTGCACTGTCGAGGCGTGTGCACTTCTCAGCAAAAGATGTTGGAAGAAGGGCAATATCAAATTTCAGAATATATAAAGTTCATTGTTTAACAAATTCTTCAATGTTTAAGGACCTGTCGTGCAGAGTGCTGCAAGAGGTGCGTTACAAATGGTCATACAATAATAATAATAATAATGATAACGATATTAATATTACTAATAACAACGCAGTTGCTTTTAAGGGAACTTTCACTGCTCAGGAGACCAACGAGCAGGACCACTCAGGACGACATCACCCCTAATTTACATTGAAGACCCTGAGGGATCATTAGTAATTTATTTATAATAATAATAATATTAATATTAATAACAATGATAATAGTACTGTAAAACCTTCATATAAATATCCCTGACATTTATTTGTACAAGTCGCTTTTAGCTCTTTATCAATATCAGAGACTAGTGCCTAATAAAGTCAGATTCAGCTCTTGGTCAAGACCTAAGAGTGAGGCAAGTGGACAGTCAGATGGCTGAGGGATGTTATTTGGAATTGGAATGGCAAGAGAGGTTAGGGAATGAGAAGGAATCAGGAGAGGATATGATGTGGAAAAGGAACATTTAAGTTTTAAGTGATGATCTGTGAAAAGGTAGCAAGAGGTGAAGCTTTGATAAGTTTGTAGAATGGATAAATTAATTGTCATGCTTCTGGCAGGGGATTTCCTACAGAGGGGTAGAACAGCTAAGATTATTTCCAACGTTAGAGATGAGGTGATGGAGGGCAGAGATGTTTTAAGGTGGAAGAGGAATGGGTAGAACATATTGATTGGATTGTGAATAATTGATGATTATAGGATGGGAGGATTGGAATGAGTTTGTATGTAATTTTGAGGTCTCTGCAATCTATTTGTCCAGTTATTTTAATGATAGAGGTGATGTGGTGGTGTTTGCGAGTTTTAGGGACAGCACAGGTGAGAGCATTCTGGATAACGTGAAGATGATTTATAAGAGTAGTTTTTATTCAGAAAATGTAAATGCAGTAGCCTAGTTTGGCATGGACTGTTAATGTGGTGGTAGTAGATTGGTTGGGAGATAAGCATAGGGTAGTATCTGTGAAGGTCATTGATAAGCATGAATCAAGAGTGGGAAAGATGGGTGATAAGAGAAGCTGAGTTTTATTTAGAAATTCACACCCATGGTTGGATTAAAGGTACAGGTTGAAGGAAATAAAGGATCCAAATTTTTCTTGAACTGATCTTGCAGATTTATGAGGGTGAATTTGGTTTTAGATGGATTCAAGCACAGAAGAATAGATTTCATCAGGGAGGAAGTTCGGGTAACTGCACAAAGAAGATGAGCTACAGAGTCAGTGAATATAGGAGGAAAAGACATTTTTAGTTGTGTGTCTTTATTTATTTTATTTTTATTTATTCTGAAATTTGATATCACCCTTCTTACAAAATATTTTTCTCAGAAGTGCACACGTCTTGACGACGCAATTGCAGTGCAGAGCAATTGTACACGAAGGACTTGCTCAAGTTCCCTACACAGTGAGGCCTCGAACAAGGATCGAACTCGCTCACTCAGTGCACACTGAGCTTTACTGGTTGACCGCTCTAACCAATCGACCACCGTGCCACACACTTAAGTCTATAGATGATGAGCAACTGAAGAAGATTTTTTAATGAGTGAGCTGTGTGAGGTAGTGTGAAGGATGAACAAAATATGTTACAACACACTATATAAAAAAATGTTGAGAAGAAGAGAGCTTTTAGGGATGATAAAGAACAGATGCATGGATCTGGCTGCTGAGATAAGTTTTTGGCATGATGGTTGCAGATGATTAGCATCTCTGCTGGTATTTCAAAGTCACTGCATTGGTATAAACAAAAAGCATTGTTTTCCAGTTGGGTGAGCTGAGTTGCTGATCTCAGATATGTGCTCTGCTGCCAGAGAAGCTTTACAAGTTCCTCGCTTCTGCTCGTTGATGTGAGCTCATCGGGCTGCATTGTGCAATGGATCTTCTCTTGAACATCTTCTTCTAAATATGTGCTGTTCAATTGATTTAGCTGAATACACATATTCTGTTTGCCTAATGTTGTGCTTACAAGTGTAAATCAATTACCGGTACAAAGCCATGCCAGAAGTACTTTTGGGAGGGGCTTGAAAGGCACCATATACTTGCATTTTGTAATTTTATCTTATTCTTTGGTGGTTTCCCAAGTCATATTCCAAGGTCAAGCTTAATATCTTCATTTGGGGTTCTGCATCATAGGGTTATGGTTCGATTTTATGATCGCAATGCCAACCTAGATACTGTACATTGGTATACACACGTATGAGTGAAGATGTATTGAAGCATGTTTGACTAGATGCTGCTTAACTTGGGATGATGCATCAAAGGCAGGACTTTTCAAATGAGTTCACCCACTTCATGATTCAAACATAATTTTGTTGCTATTGTTGTGTGTGGAATTAAAAAGCAGTTTAATAATACAATTGCTAGAAACAAACAGACAGAACTAAAAAAACGTGTAGGCTAGAAACACAGTGTTAGACTGCACTTCTTTGAATTTCTGTTACAGTGCCACTTGGAATACCTCACCTGACGAAAGAAGAAACAATGCTTTGTGACTTTGAGATACCAGCAAAGACTCTGATCATCTGCAACCATCATGCCGTCCACATGAATGCCCACTATTGGACAGATCCATGCAAGTTCTGCCCCGAGCGTTTCCTTGACGACAACTCTTGCGGTCCGGAACTCAAAATAGCAGACGCCTTTATTCCATACGGAATTGGTTGGTATCACTAATATTAGTCTTAGTCTTGTACCATTAATTTGTAAGCATTTAGTTGATGAATTGCTAGTTTTCAGTTTAGGCTAAAGTTTTTTGATATTAGACTTTCCCAAATTATTGTTTGAAATGCTGCATCAAAATTTCATCAATTTCAATTATTTTTACCACAGCCTACGATTTATAACTTACCTACACATTTTAATGAATCAGTCTTCCTCATCAGAGCTATGGTTATTGGCTAATATGCAACTGCTAAACTGGCTATCTTAGAGTAAAAGGTTTGCTTTGTCAAAAACATTCAAGGGCAATTTCTGCTTGCGCCATTCAATTATTGCATTGTATTTAGGCATTTGTAAAGCGCTTCTAGTAGGGTGGACCCTTCAGTTGCACTGCCAGTGCGCAAGGCCTCACAAGAAGAAGCAGGTTTTGAGAAAAGCAAAAGAGGATGAGAGCCTGCCAGATAGAATTGAAGAGTGAACCAAAGTAGATAGTGTGTTTCACAGAGGATTTCAATTTGAAAATTGAGGCAAAGGGTCGATGCTGAGCCATGGCACTGTTCTAGAACAGGAACCAAGAGGTTAAATCTATTGAAGGAACAAAATGGACAGTGAGAGGAAACTGACTTAGGCCAAAGTATTACGTCAGCCAGATATTTCGGAGTAAGACCCTGCTGAGCCTTGAAGATTAGAATGATTTTAGATTGTATGCGGGCATGGAGAGGGAGTCAATGAATTAAGCAAACATAAAAGTAGAGATGTGGGAGTACCGAAGAAAGCGGTTTGGTTATCAGTCTTGTAGCCGTCTTGAGTACTGACTGCAGAGGAGAGAGACGAATCTTAGGAAGATCAATGAGAAGGGAATTGCAGTAGCCAATTCAAGAACATATAAAATTAAAGTAGTGAATGTGGAATGATTTAACATAGATGACAGTAAGTAAAGCGATATTACATCCATTTATTATTGTTAAAGTTCACTATGACTACGGAATAAATCTGACAATTGATTTTCACTCTGTAGGCCATATAAAAATTTATGGTTTCATGAGACTCAAGTTAAAGATGTTTTAAGTCAAACAGAGAAGATGGATGGGACACATAATGAGAGGAGATTCACTACTTAAAAACATCATAGAGGGGAGAATGGAAGGGAAAAAAACAAGAGGAAAACCAAGAACAATGCTTTTAGACTGGATGATGGAGAAAGGTGGATACGGAAAAATGAAAGAAGAGGCTCAACACACGGAGGAGTGGCGTCATTGGTCATATGAACCTGCCTGAAGGCAGAGAACCAAAAGAAAGAAGAAGTCAAATTTCATGTTTAATGCTGCTTGGATTTGGATATAATTATTACAATTTGGAAATTAATTGTCATTTATAAAGCTGAAATTATCTGTTTTCAGGTCCACGATCGTGTGCAGGGAGCAGCCTAGCCAGCAACATGCTATTTCTCATACTCACCAATTTGCTCCAGAGATTTGAGTTTGCAAAAGCATGTGAATGTGACGAGAGTCCGCCTTCATTTTATGGCACATTCGACGTCACTTATTCACCGTTGCCTTATAAAATCAAGATTCGTGTCCACTGAATGCTTGGCAACATCACCAGCAGCAGATCCCTCAATTAATCTGTGGGAACTGTACTCACAATTGCTGAGCAGTTGTTAATTTCTTTTCTCTTTCAACAATTTCATAAGTAGGTAACCTATAAAAAGTAATTGTTAAAGTAAGCTCTAACTGTTTATTTCGATTAAGACAAAAAACTGAATTGTAACAAAACTTTAAACTAAGAAGCATCAAAACTTAAATATTACCCTTGCTATTATATACTAAGTGACTGTTGTAATATCATAACTAGCTAGAAGAGTTATACCTTAATCACTGTCTAGTATAAATTAATATCATACTTATGCATAACTGCTTCTACATGTAAAGCCAGGTATTTGGAGAGCACCTATAAATTAGGATGCTTTAAAGCATTCTACTGTATCCATGCAGAATTTTTATGTCTTGGAACTTTTAATCACAGCTACAGTACTATACCATGCCCATGTCAGTTTTAATTTTGCTGGCATTGCTTAACTCTCTCTATAGGCTCAAAACCAAAGGGTGTCTCTCTAAATAAGCTGCCGTAAAATCAGATTGAACAAAGATAGAAAAGCCGATCAATCCAACAGAAAAATAAGCTAAAATATGGAAGTTGTATGCCAGCAAATTATTGTTCTTGTATTTGCAAGTATTTTAATCTTATTTGTGTCAACCGAACAGATCACAAATACTCGTTGGCTTTTACTTGTTTCTTTTGCTCTGCATTCAGATAATGGTTTCCTAGAAGGAATTCACAAGATTCTGATTAGCACAGTAGGACCCGATTGGAAAGGCACCTCTTAATCTGATTTAATTGAGTGTCAGCACTTCATTGTGTAATTGTAATTTGACATTTATAAAGTGACACTTTAAAAAAAAACTGATCAGTGGTGTTCCAGACCAGAATCAGCATAAACTTCAGACGCTTCAAAACTGTGGAAGGGACAAACTGAGGAGCTGAAGTTGCAGTTGTAGAGAGAGGTGATTCCAACTGTAGGGCCTAACATAGACAAAGCTTCTGGACAGAGCTGCAGCGGTATGCATACTAGGGACAGTCAGGAGTCCATGGTAGTTGACCCAGTCATGTTATGACATGACCTGGGGCCAAGGAGACTGAAATGCTTTAATTCATAAGGTATTATAAAGCATAGCCAGCAAGACAATTTACACATATGGTTCAAAATCTGAAACAACTACTGGATGGGGAAACAGGGCAAAGTATTCCACTTAAAGAAAGGCTTAGTACCAAACCTGAATGAACTGAATGAAAATTTAAATTATATGTATGCAAAAACAATATATCAATATACAGGAACTTTGTCAGAAAATGAAATGAATGAAAATGAAGAAGTGAACTACATATGTACTATATAACCAAGAAGTGTGCAAAATAACCAGAAGTGCTACTTCCAGTTATAAAATAGGTAGTAGCATTCAACAAGGACTGGAGGTGGTCAACTGACAAAAAAAGCAAAACAAGCCACAACTAGGTTTGATGGATCAGCGGTTTTATCGGCTTTAAGACAAGTGAGTGCTTAATCGTGTGGACCTGTTGTCAATAAAAGTATGCTGACAAACATTTCTAACACTCCACTTCTCAGGGATATACCTGGGTTGCAAATCTCCATGGGAAGCTAAGTGGGGTGCATGTCTTCCTGAGTACATGGTGTAGGAGATGCACCACATGCAGTGATGGCAGTAAGTGTCATCAAAAATCAAAAGCTACTGGTGTGCACCATTACTGGAATTGCCCTGAAATTTCCATGTGCAATGCCAGCAGCACAAACCAGCAGAAAAGTCTAACTGATCATCTGATGATCTTCAAGCAGCATCTATTCATTCAAATCACAAAAAACTGTTTTGCATTTCTGTACTGTATTATTATCAAACTAGCATATCTACAAGTTCAGAATTGTTTATATTTGTACAAGTAGAAACATTGTACAAAAAAGCAAAATTCGTTACACATGAATGCTGTAGTTCAGTAGTATTCCATACTTGCACATTAAAAACTCGGTTCAAGTCGCAAAACAAATGTAGAAAACCAGACAGTCTTCTACTACACGATGTCATAATTCTGTGACAATACCACTTGACAATAGCACACTACATTCATTAATTTTCAATGTGCAGACTTAACTACTTCATCCAGCAAGTAAGACGATTCTTGCTGAAGAACCCTAACAATCATCTCAAGTTAAAACAATGCAAATATCTGATCATATGCTACCATTTCATCAGAGATGCGTCAATTGATAAGCTATCAGCTGTAGCAACTGTCTGGTTTGAGTTCAGTGGCACATCTGAGGAAGCAATGAGTATCTGAAGCTGATCTTCAGGCTGTGATGTCAACATTGATTCAACCATTTCGATGTGGTGAGCTCGTTTAACATGTGTCTTCAAGTTGCCTTTTTGCGTGAAAGCCAAAGCACAGAAATTACATTTATATGGTTTTTCTCCACTGTGCTTCTTTATGTGAATCTGGAGAGCATTCTTCTGATTGAAAGCTTTATTGCACAACTCGCAAACGAATGGCCTTTCACCTGAAACAAACCAGCATGATAATTTAAAAACATGTCTCAATGTTTATTATATAAATAATTAAACTTCTTTAACTTTTCATGTCTACTTAGGGTATAGTGTGCTGACAGGATGATAGTTTTATTCATTAAAATTTTTTTAAATTATTTCGTTGTACACTCAGTTTACACAGCTGGCCAGGAGATTCACTCAGGTTTAAAATAAACATGGCTAGCACTCTAGGTATTTTAATGTGGATGAGTTGACCACCAGTCCTCAATCTTTCCCATGTATGCCCTGTCTTCTTACTAAAGATCGTTGTGGCCATATTTGGTCTCTGTGAGCCAATGTGATTCAATCAAGCAGTGAATAAGATCCTACACTTTCTTTCCATCCATGCATGCATGCATGCATCCATCCATTCATCGCAAGGGAAGTCAGTATAATGAAGGAGAACCAACTGCTTCATAGCCGAGTTGTTTAACCATTTGACCAGTTAATGGATGTTGTAGATAGTAAGCGCACCTGTATGTACACGTAAGTGACGTTCCAGCTGACTGGGTTTGCTGAATGCTTTTGTACACTCTCCACACTTGTGCGGTGTTGCTTTCTGAGCTGAGGCAGACAGAAAAGCAGCCGCAGCATTCGCGCTGTGAGTAGCCATGTGCTCTTTCAGGTGTCCAAGCCTCTTAAATGACTTATTGCATACCTAAATGCAACACAAAATTAACCAGTCAAAACTAAGGCAGTACAAAAGTACCATCATTAAAAAATAACTAATCACTCAACAGTGGTCACTGGTCATAATTGGCATATAACAAGACATCACAGTAAGCCATGCAATGTCAAAATCAGCAGCAAAGTTGGTGGGTCTGTGGACTGTGCAGTGTGCATTATCAGTCCATCATCATTTCATGGTCAGTAAACAAGTACCAACAATACTTGGCTGGTGAAAACAGTGCCCTGCTCTCTGATTGTGGTCAGGTTTGCTCTTCAACTGAAAGATTCTTCAACTGCAGAGCCATGCATTTTAGGTGTGCAAGTGGATGCGTGTGCTTTACTTTCTTAACTTTTAACTTCACGTACATATCGGAATAAGTTCCAAAAGTGCAAGAGAACTCGAAATAACCATTCCATCCAAAATAGCACACACAACAGTTAAGCACACTTCTAGACAAACTGCACATCAAGTACAAGAAATATTTGAACCAACACCAACTCAAACTGTGCCGCTGCTAGCCAACTAATTGACACTTCAAATTACCACAAAACACAGAAGCTCACATTAAAGAATAATTACTGCCATGTGATGCAAAAGAATAAATATTCCAGCTTCAGAAATTGAGCTGCAAGTATAAGCAACACAGAGGAACAAAGGAGCATGAAGAAAATACAATTCAACAGGGTGAACAAACTATATTTAAGCTGGCAAGAGATAACAAAGTCAGCAGGAAGTCATGCAGCAGAGGAATATAAGAAAAAAACGAAAACACGCACTTGGCAAATATGTGGACGAGAATCGTTGTTCTGGAGCTCTTGAGAAATCCCAGTTGACTGCTGATCACTTGCCTTGCTCATGAACATGAACCCAGCATCAACAAAGCCTGACATGTTGTCATCGTTCATCGAATCCTGCGTCAAATTAACTCCATCATCAAGGTCACTGCTTTCTGCATCCTGCAGCATTCCGTGTTTTGACAAGAGGTCCTGAGATGTTGCATGGGTAAAGAGCTGGACAGGAACTGATCTTGTTTCCTGGTGTTGCTGCTGGTGCTGAAACTGTTCAATTGTCTGGTCACCATTTTCCATCGTCATAATTGTAGGCAACAGTGATGAGCTGAGGTTGAGACTGACGAGCGGCTGCAGACGGTCCCCGTCCAGAATCTGGCAGTTATCCAGAGGCAACGACCCTTGTTCCGATGCATACGACTGAATGAGAACGCCGTGGCCATTGCCCATGGTTGAAGCAGAGTCGCAGTTGCTTGTAACATCCACTTGATGTAGATCCGATTCATGCGAACAGATCGTAGTCTGTTGATGGGAAGCACCATTCTGGTCGACGACTTCTGAGTTCATCACTTGTTGAGAGCTGATGACCGTCTGTTGTTGAGAGAGGGAGGTTGGGTCGATGATGTTTGGACTGATTGTAAGGTTGATGTTACCCTGCTGCAGCTGCTGCATCAACATTGCTTCAATTGGAACTGCCTGAGACAACATCGATGGGTCGATGCCAGTGATCTGGAGACTCTGGCCAAGGTTTCCAGAGAGGTGCAGCTGGATTCCCTCGAGACCCTGGAGGAACTGAGTGGCGAGCTCATTGTCGGCAGCATTACCAAAACCATCCGTGATCGATAGCGAAACTGGAAGGATGCTCTGTCCACCTTGCAGTTCAATATTAATCACCTGATTGCTAATATCTGCTGACTCAGCAGAACCAAGCATGGCTTGAATCTCATTACCATTGACCATCATCGACTGTGGTGAGCCAACGTTATCGTTGCCGAGCATCAGCTTACGACGTCTTGTCACAGTCGGCTTAAAATGCTGTGTTATGTGGCTCTTGCGATGGCCTGATGTTCGGAATCGTTGGTCACAGTGTGGGCACTTGAAGGGCTTGGCACCAGTGTGAAGACGCATATGCACTTTGAGGCTGCCTTTTGTTGAAAATGGCGAAATGCACACGTGGCATTTATACTTCTTCTCTCCTGTACAGCAATAAAGGCATATAATACTCTTTATTTTTTTATTTCAGCAGAAAGGACTCCCAGGAAAAAGGAGTCACTTCATTACATGTATTCATTTATTTATGCAATAACCTACACTCATCTCAGACTATCAGAGGAAGCCAGAGCCTCTTCCTAGACCTAGATATTAAAGGAAGATGGTTCTGCAACCCATACAGGTAGAAAAATGCTTCTACTAGAAACAAAGTCACAAATTAAGAGAAATGATGGGATCAGAAAACATCATCAGAGAGAGAATATTGAAATGGATTGGACATGATTTTTGCTTAGATGAGGATAGAAGAGTCAAACAAGTGATGTCCTGGAAATCTGGAGAAAGAAGGAAGAGAGGATGGCCATGGTAAAACCATCTAGCATGCCTTGAGCTGGTAATGGACTATGTACTAATTAAGTACATTGGACACCTCCTCCCTGGATCTTTCCAAGTCGATATCCATCAAAAGACAACATTGAAAGAGTGCTGAAGAAAGGTCCCAAGGAAAATTCTTCATTTGTAGGAGACACAGATACACAAGATGGCAAGTCAAGTCTAAAGCAAAGCTCCTCTGTGCAGGCAGGTAAAATATCCAGCAATGCTTAGTAAAGCATCCACGCCAACATTGGGCCTCAAACTCAGTTGCAAGCAATTGCAAAGACTGGCTCAATCAAGCCACCTCATGTACCACAGTAAACAGTGTTGTATCCAAGACACTTTGACACTCCAAGCCCAGGACAATGGAATTCCAAGACTGATACCAAAATAAAGAGTGTAGGAGACCGTGACTCAGACAAGACGAAGACCAAGACACAAGGTCAAAGACAATATCAGAACGAGGCTTTTCAGAATTTATTCCACAAAATAAAACAGACCAAATTATATAAAAACAACCAATGTACGTCATTCAGCTTCCCAAAATCTCTTACACACACGTACCATTACATTTTCTGAATATGAGATCCTTAAGCATGTCATCATCATCTACATGAATTATCTGTTCATATTGATACTTCTATCTCAAGACAGAACAACGCTTTTTATTTCAAGGCAGTTTCTAAGAGTCAGGAAATAACCTTAAGACCAAAACTGAGACCAAGGAAATAGGATACCAAGACCATGAACAAGATTAAGACATTAAAAAACCTTTCTCAAGGTGTCTCAAGACCAAGTCTTGACAACCCTGCAACTAAACAGTGAGGCATTGAAAAATTACAGGTTGCACAAAATATTTGAACAGAACATTATGTAATAAAGGACATTACAGGTTTGAGCTTCCCTCTCAGTAGCATTGTGTAAGGGCCTTTTGCAGACTTTAACATAGAAATACTATACATAGGCAGACATAATGATGCAGTCCAGACTATGAGAAGTTTAATTTTATAGTAAATATTTATAGTTTGTGAACATTTTCAAAGTGATGAATAGCAACTGAATGGAATTCTGTAAACACTTGCCTGGAGCCGTATGAGTCTTTAAATGACTATCGAGAGTTGATTTGACAGTGAACTGCTTAGAGCAGCTTTGGCAAGTAAATGGCTTTTCCCCTGTGTGAATACGTGTGTGCCTGACAAGGTCACTTGGTTTCTTAAAACTTTTTGGACAATGGTCGCACTGGTTAAGGTATCTGTGTCGTGGGTATTCTTTCACTGTCTCAGTTTTTGTCTTTATTTCGCTAATTCGCTCCTTTTCTGCAGTCGACTCAAGCAACACCTTCTCTGAGATTGTCATTGCCTCGGACGACTGAGTCTTTAAGATCTCCTCGGCCTCCTCGCTCGTCAGCTGGATGATGGCTTGGTTGTTCGGCTGAGAAGTGAAATCTGAACTCGTTTCTGCATCTAAAAAGACATTAAAAGAGAGTCACTTCTTGCTCAAAGCATTCTGAATTCAGACAACATTCACCAGTTGTCATCTTACACTTACCCATGGCATTAAGGAAAGCTTAATTAAGTGGTCTATAAAGAACTGAACAATGATTGTCGGTTCTCATTGGTAACAACACACATCAGTCTGACTTGGTTGTTTTGAAGAAAATAAATTCAACTGAATTCAGATCAACTGTGGGAACATTACGACATCCATTTTAAATGCACTGTTACTCCCTATAGTTACCAAATGTGCACTACATTGCAATTATGAAACAGCAAAGTAAAGTGTTCTTCTTGCAAGAATGCAGATCATGTATGCGTCTTGCCTACACCTGGAAGCGTCTGCATATTCTATTAAAGAACTGAACAATGATTGTCATGTAATAACAAGTTAACAATATCTTACATTGGTCACTTTCAATCTGGTGTCGTTTCATGTGTCGCTTGAAATTCAGTTCGGTGCGGAATGTCTCGATGCAGTCTGAGCACTTGAATGGTTGGTTTGCTTTGTGGATGAGCAAGTGACGTGAAAGAGATCCATTGGTCGTGAAACGAGCATTGCAGATGGCACAGGGATACTCCTTGACACCAGTGTGCGTCTTCATATGAGCCTTTAGCACTCCATTCGACACAAAATGATTACTGCACTGGTTGCACTGATACGGCTTTTCACCTGATTACATGCAAATACACGAGTTTCATTCCACATCGGCATCAATCATGGTCTATATGTATCACAAAGTTTCTGAGAAATTAGTCACTACAATTAGATTCTTTGTAAAATATATGCGTTCATATATGTGGCACAGTGGCTGATCTGTTAGAGTGGTCGGCCTGTAACGCTCAGTGTGTGCTGAGTGAGCAGGTTCGACCCTCGTCCAAGGCATCGGTCACTGTGTAGGATGACCTTGAGGAAGTTCTTCGTGCACAATTTCTCTGCAGTACAACTGCAATTGCGCCGTTGAGGCATGTGCACTTCTGAGCAAAAGATGTTGGAAGAAGGGCGATATCAAATTTCAGGAAAATTTCAGGAAATTCCTCATGGCTTGGTGCTCGGCCCTCATTTGCTCACAATGCACACCACACCCCTGGGTATATGAGTTGGCGTTGTGCATTAGACACCAATGCTATAGCAGTCACTAATAATAATCAAGAATAATTATCTAAGCCGTCTGTCTGTCATATTCAAGGCGCATGATTGGACAGAAGCACCGTATGCAAATAAAGTTGACCTAAATATATAAAGCGCAAAAGTCACTGCATTCACTGCTGCTGTGTGTGTTGTCATCGTATGCAAATAAAGTTGACCTAAATATATAAAGCGCAAAAGTCACTGCATTTGCGTTTATGAGTTAGTATCGTGTAATTTAAGTATAATTCCATCAATTATAATTAGAAATGGAAACTTAATGGGCAAATGTGTATTTTAGTCTATTTTAAACCCGTTTCATCCACGTTTATTTTATTTTAACGTGTTTTATTATTGCGTGGAGCTTCTACGGTCAAAACTTCAGCCTCTCATCGCATGGAAAAATAACTTCTGCGGTCGAAAGTTCTTCACATAATGTGTAAAAACGACACTAACCCTGTCTGAGCAATACATCACATAATATAAGGTTAAAAATAAGTACGACCTGTGATTTTTCACGGGTTAACGCGCAAGAAGAGTGCCAGTTATCCCGCCCAAGATTCTTCATGGGTTAACAGCTAAAAATACTGATAATAATGTGGTCTGAATGCCAACCATTTTTAACAATAATTTTGCCCATTGAACCAGCATTAAAACATATTAGCCACATGCTTAGGGCAAAAAGCAACAATCCATAAATTTATGTCAATGTTTTTTTAGATAATGCTAGACAACTACACCAGGTTCTTACCAGTGTGTGAACGAATGTGTTGCTTGAGGTGACTTGATTTCTTAAACTGGCGATTGCACATGATGCATTCATGCAATCGTTTGCAAGTATCATCCCCAGATGGCATTGCTGAGTCTTCCCATTGACCATCAATTCCTTCATTTTCTGTTTCACTGTTCAACAAGAATATTATTTCTAAATCAGTTACCTAGATTTTGTAAGAAAACACTATTTGTGTTTCAAATCGTTTTACACATTCTACTCACTCTTGATAACTTTGATTGCCTACAATAGAACTTCTATGAAAATTAAATAGACAAAGTTCTTTAGCAATAGTAGATGCTGCCAATGAAAAGAAGTTACATTACAAACTTTACCTAATGCTAAGCTAACTTTAGTCAGATGTCAGCTGCCAAGGGATATGGATTAATTCATCTGATGGTTGACAGAGATAAGATTGTTAGTTAATACAACTGCTAAAAGGTTAATAAGTGTTTAAAAAAAGACCAACCAAACAAAAACTTAACTTCACAGAAAAATGTGTTCAACGCAGTATACATTTAATTTTAAAATCATCCTAAAATAATCAAATATTAGCTGATGCTGATCAAGAAATATCAGCCTGTTGAAAATCACCATAATAGTGATAAACATAATCATAATATGATACAATTGATAAATAGTGATGACCAATGCATTATCAAGACAGTGTTGACAACAGTGAAAGAGGCCCACCTGGCAGGAGCCAGAAGGTTTTCCATTGAATTACCAGCCAAACTGTTAACACCTGAATAGGCAGCTGGGTTAGTAATCTCAACAGAACTGGTTATCAGACCACCCTGTCAATACAATGATCAAACAGAATAAAAAGTTCAGAGGAAACAAAAGGAAATATTCAAAAATTCATATATATTACAAAGATTGTGTCTTTAAATTAACAGAAACACAAGTAACATAGTGCACATCTTGAAGGTAGTGAATCAGGTTTAAAACTAATACATTGAAACACTGAAGAATTTCTATAATAACAATCTGAAACAATTGTTAATAAACATCTCAGCTCATGCAACAAGCTGGAACAACAGTTCACAGTAGCTCACTGTTATCGAAGCCTGATAACATGAACTCCCTCTGTAGGTCCTGCTTTGACAAAAGAACAAGGCCAAATCGAAAATTTAGGATACTCACTGTTCTGAAGAAGCAGCTCAAGAAACACATTCACAATGTCCTAGTCAAACTCATGCTTCATAGCCTTTATCAGCTTAACAATAAGCTGTGCATTGGTTTCCCAGTCCCTTTAAGTACACTCTCACCATTAAAGTGTTAAGTGATAGTATGCAAATATACTACTGAAACTGACGGCACTTGCTAGTAAGTTATGTTTTCAGGTTTAAAAGCATTTTTAAAAGGCAAAACATTTACCTGCAGTTGGAATTCATTGGAATAAGAGATCTGGTTAAAGTGACTGGCATCAACATAGCTCTGCTGAAGAATATTTTGTGATTGCACCGTCTCCAGGCTTGAATTCTGCAGATTTTGTTGACTTAAAACCTGTGAAGATCATGCAAATTCACTTGCAATATCTTATAACTTTTCAATAAAGAATTTCTTTTCTTTTACATCAATTGATTCTTTTTACATCTCTGTTCTTTTGCATCTTTTCTGTGCACTGCTGTGTTTTTATATATATCCCAGGCTAAGAACTAAACTGTGTCAAGTTGGACTTCACTGCACTCATAATTGAAAGGTTACCCATGCAAGAAAAAAAAATTCCCTCTGCAGGATCCTCTTTACCAATAAACAGGGTACAATGAAAAAATTCTGCACGACATGCTGCTTAGGGGTCATTGCATAATTATTTAATGCTGAAAATGGTCGTTTTTGACCCAACCACCCACCCTGTAACGCATCGTAACATTTCCATAGACCCCCACCCACCCCTGAGCATTACATATTTATTTTGAACAAAACTCAGTGTACTTTTACATAGGCCGATATAGTCCCAGGTCTCCGAATTTAACCTCCATCAATGGCAGATAATATTTAATATTATGCTTGAACTTCGAACTAATACGCCTTCAGATGATGCGATTGAAAATGACAGCTGCTTTAATATCGAATCTAAAATTGTTTAAATTTCAGAGGTCAAAATGTTGATGATTTGTCGTGTCATTTGCTCTGACTTGATTTAGTTATTGACTTTGATTTGCTTCGACTTGAAACCATCGGCAATCGTAATATTGATGCATAACAAACGAACTTGATTTGCATATTGAATATCGTCCTGCTTTCGTATGATGCTTAAAATTAACCCCGCCTTTCTGAAAATATTCACGAGAGCTGAGAAATTGGGAGAAGAACGTTTTGCAGAAATTTCATATCGCCAGAGCGTTCATGAGCCTTCACAACTCAAAGAAAAACTTGATCTTTGGTTTATAGTTTTGATTAAGTATTTCTAATTAATTACTAATTAGTTTAAAAATAAAAAAGCGTTACATTATGTTCAGCTCACCCACCCACCCACCCACCCCCATAACGTTTTGTAGCACCCCACCCACCCACCCTCGAGAGTGTTACGTAATTATGCAATGACCCCTTATGCTAATATCTTCATGCTTGAACAAACCGAGCCATTCAAACTGACCAGTTATCTATAATTCTATACAGTACATCTCTTAAACACATCAAGGAGATTAAAGTTCTTAGTTTTAGCCAGCCAATCATTTACTGACAGCCACGCTCAGCTCCCATGTGGACTTGCTGGTCCCAAACAGGCTAGATATAAAGAGTAGAGCCTCCCAGAAATCAGTCGAACTTCAGATGAAAGGGGACTATAAATGTGATACAAATACATAATATCACATTTAACACAATTAATGCCTGTCCAAAACAATATCCACAAGTCCTTTGGACTGGTCCAAAATTCTGCATTTAACTTGAGCACAACAAACTGTAATGGACAACCAACCACCAAAAATGCCAAATATTTAGACACAATCTGCTCAAGATATGTCATCATCCCTATTTTGTTGCATTTTTATTATGGATGAACCGAGTGTCAATTTCTTGCTAAGTACCAAGTTCTACAAGTGAGTTTTACAGTGTCTCCGAGTTTTTGCATATTTGAAAAGTCTCATTCTCTTGATTTTTAATTTGGCAGTTTCCCCAATGTTTATGTTTTCGGTTACCTATTGACGATTTACAAAGAAGATGCACGGAGTGCTCGGATATGTTAAACAAACCGTCAGTCATATTGGATGAAAATAAGGTAAAAATCAAATTTTAAATAAATGCATGAATTTATTTGTTGTTGTAATTTTCAGTTTCTCACTATGAAAGTGATAAAAAATTGTCATTAGTAAATAAAAATTCTAAATCTTTGTTTTCAAAACAGAAAATTGGAAAGGCAATTTAGTATTAATGGTTGGATCCCTGTTGTCTGTCTTGAGTCCGAGTAATGCCGAGTTTCGGTTCCTCAAATTTTTTTATCCTGCCTTAATTGCGTCTATTAGATCTGCCAGTCAATCAATTTCAACATATTTAAAAGATGCTTCAAAGGCTTTATAAATATCTATACACATGCATGCAGGCATACACAGACATATGTCCAGTGTAACTCACTTGAATTCTCACCTGTTGACCAAATGCATTCTGTATGTCGGCCATGACATCAGCATCGTCTGTCACGCCATTTGGCTGAACAAGATTTGCCTGTTCCATCAGGTCGTGAGGCAGATCCTCGGTGTGCTTATAGGCACTTGGAACGAGCTGCAACGTCTGTGTGAGATGGAGATCAGCCTCCTGTGTCACCTCAATCAGCTCCACCTCTGCATGACAATCAAAGTCAATCAAACCTCGTTATCTCTGATCTAATAACGTCTACAGTGTCATTCCCATCAAGGAAAACCAATGGTGACTTCAGTTGCAACCATTGTCAGAGTGTGAATGGAGAAGTCTGATCAGAATCTAGTAAGCCAGGCCAACCAGAAGTAAGGTCATGGATGGTAAGCAAAATTTAAATGCAAGTGTCTTAAAGTGTCATGTTAGTTTGAAACTATAGATACAAAATTTATGGAGAAGGCCAAACCAGAAATGCACAACTGGACCAAACAATTCGAGTACCAAGTGAATGCATGGCTGATAAGACATGTTGGTCAGTTGTTTGACAAAACTTTGGTATAAGTAGTTTAAGGAAAACTCAGTAGACTAAGATATCCTAAATAGATAGAGTCCAAGATCAAACCCAGGACAGGCACAGAATATGAAAAATACCAAATAATAGCGGTGATAGCAGACATACTGTCTCACTGCTCTTCTCAACTTTCCTGTTTCTGAGTACTCTCCAACCATTCTTATATCTAACCATTCAAAAATTTAAGCTAATTTATAAGTGCGCTAAAAACACCTCCAACATTTGCCATTGGCTGAGAACATTCTGCAACCGCTTGATTGAAGTCACCTGCATTTGCACCCGTCATCTCTTGAAGCTGTGGCTGCTGCTGCTGAAGCTGACTGCCACCAATCGTCTGCATGGCCACCTCGTGGCGATGGATTTTTATGTGCTTCTTGCAGTTCACCTTCGTTTTAAACGCCTTCTGACAATATGGACACAAATATTCCCGCATCTAGAGAATGTAAAAGCACTAAACACAGTTAATCAGTCAAAGAATGGATCAATCAATCAATCAATCATTCAGTCAGTCTTCGAATCACTGAAACAAACAGACATTTAATCAAATCAAGAGATTTAGCCATCAATAAACAAACACATCGATTAGATCAACTATTTTCGGTTTAATGTATCAAACTCAATTTACTTGTATTTGTATTCCTCTGCAGTTCTTCTTTGAACTAAGTAACAACTGTGCTGCTGCAAGGAACATTTTACTACATACAGAGAAGTGTAGAAAAAAACAAGGACTAACTAGACTTCTCCTTGAAACGTACCTCGCTGTGTGTGGACATGTGGCGACGCATACTTCCATTTGTTGTAAAGGAGCTGTTGCACAAGTTACACCTGTAATCTTTTGCACCATTGTGGGTGCGTATGTGAGCCTTTAGCACACCACTAGACACAAATGACTTTCGACAAGAAATGCAAGTGTAAGGCTTCTCGCCTAAAACACAAATAATAGCCCTCCATTACAGAAACTGAGATAGTTTTATCTCAGCTGTACACAAAATAGTTATATTCAGGTAGATAAACTTACAAATTGGTGTCTTCCTGTTAAAAATACAGCTGAAACTGTTAATATTGAGGATGCAGAAATAGCGAGAAATAGTGCAGGCGATACTACTGCCAATGGAGTTTGTATAGATGGTTAGAGAATCAAATTGTAATTGTAATTTTATAAGGCAAATATATCCGAGTCGCTTCTGACACAATGTCCCAGAACCAGTGAGAAATAGTTTGGTCTTCAACTGTTTGCAGAAAAGAAATGGAGATGGAAAGAAGCTCTCAGGGAGGGTGCTCCATGAGGTAGGTGTTTGGTCAGTGGTCATGTGTCTGGTTCTCTGTCAGGCTGTCTATCTGCTATCCAATATCTGTCTGCCACTCTGTTATAGGCCTCATTTATTCTACCTGCAGGTACATTTATTTCTAAGTAAATTTATATCTAGTTTGGCCTCATATAATGCAACCTTTGGAAAAGAACTATCTTATAAATAGGCCTCATTACACACATTTGAGAATTCACTTTTGCAAAAACTATATAACATGTTATATGAGAATATATGCACCAATGATGAGCATAAAAAGAGAATCTGATCCAAAATGACATCTATTACATGCAAATTTACATCTCACTCATTTTCCGATTTGTCTTAAGAAATTGCATAGGCACTGGTGATGACCTACCTGTGTGCGATCTGACATGTTGCTTGAGATGGCTGGATTTCTTGAAAGCTGCTGGGCAGTAAGGACATCGGTATGGTCGATCTACATTGTTGTTTTCATTCATGTATTGGGTACTAGACAATAGGCTATTCCTTGGAATTGGCTGCACAAGACCTTCAAAATAAAAGTTATCAGACACAAATATATAACAACATATAACTAAGCAGACATCTATGCAGGCAGCAATCACAGGGTCACCGAGTTGGACAGGATGGCAGCTATGAGGTAAACCATGACGCTGAACAGAATGGTTTGCCTCAGTACGTGGGACTTTCTTTCAAGCATTGAACTGGTGGCTGCCAAATCACCAAAACAAATGTCAGTAAAACAAAAATTAGTCAACAATCCAATCAGCTACAATGGGATACAGTAACAGATTGGTTATAGCAGTCAGCTTGTAAAGGGGAGAGCATAGGTATGAGCCACATCTGAGATCGTTGCCGTGTAAGGATCTTAAGTAAGTCCCTCACTCATAATCGCCCAATGCCATCGTTTAACGCTTGACCAATAAACAGTGGCACCTAATAAATGTGCAATAATAATAGTCTTCGTTTAATTTCAAACTGAAAAACCACAGCATGATTACAAGTACAGTATGAACGAATGTCGACAAGTTATTACAGGAGTTGAATTTAACCATCGACAGCCACACAGGTCGCCCATTACGCTATACAACTCATTTTTAACAAATAACAAAGATGTTACAGTTTGATTGAAGTGTAGACACTTTGTACATTTCTGCTGTCTTATAAATTGATCTTAATTTACCTAATCTAGTGTGAATGTTTCTACAGAGCTGCTATCATAATAGCATCTAACCTTGATCTGTGATGATGATTGGTTCCTGCAGAGGTATGTTAGGCAGTGAAAGCTCTGCCCTAGGTGACTTCCGTATGAATCGCCTTTGCTTTCGCTGAACTGCATCTCGCAAGTGCGATCGTGCATGACTGTTTCGGTGACCAGATGTTCGAAATATCTTGTCGCAGTGTTCACACTTGAAAGGTTTAGCGCCTGCACATATACATGTACACAATCACATAACTGTGCAAAATCAGTTTTTGATCAGCTATGCACCGTCATCTTTGGTGATGCGCCACATGGTGACTATGTTGACAAACAAGTTTTTAGATAAAACACTGCACAGGACTTTAAAAACAACTATCAACTACTTTGATAATATTATTTATACATGAAACTTCAAAGTTATATTACTTTTTCAATGCACTTAATTCATATCCTGTTCTAGTCCTCTGGTTGTATAATCATTAGGAGTCGTTGAATAGTTTCTCATTAAACTATCACTTTTAACCTTTGACCCATTAGTGCCACCTTTTGGAATGGGAAAATCAGGGACATTCAACGGCCTTTGTCAAGAACAAATCTACTTGTCTCTGATGAAGGCAGGTCATCATTATCTATGACCATATGCTTATATAAACTGGCAAATACAATATGCTAAGATTGGCAGTGATCAAGTCAGTAAACTGCAAATTAGGTTAAAACTGCATGCAAAGAAAAATAATACATGTCCAAAGTGTTAAAATGACTTTACAGTAACTTTATGTATTTTCAAAATAAAATAAGGTTTGTTCACTGTATCCCAACAAGATTTTTGGAGAATACATTTTAATACTTCAAACATCAACATAGCACAAGAATTGACGTTCATGTGCAGGTTCTAAATATGTTTTAATATCTCATGTTAATAGTTTACTGCAACATATTTGCAGCTAATAGAATAGAATAATTTGCAAAGACAAACTTTCTAACAGTTGATTTTTGGAACACATCTCACATACTACGATCCTAAGATCTTCCTTGCCATATAATTTAAACGGTATGTGGACGAAACGGCAACAGACGATTCGTCAACATCAAGAGCAATTCCTAAAATGGACAACTAGTACCAAACTCTTTGGTATTAATGTCACAGATGTCCATTACTCCCACATAATCTGAGCATCATAAACAGACACCACTTTCAATAAGTATTTAATTGGCAGCATTGCATACACAGGCACATATGACCACATGCACTGAAACACAAATTGTGATGAGATTATGCTACAAATGGACAAATAATCTCAATTACATATATGAATGGGCAAGAGTCACTAAAAATTTGCCTCCATGCTTAGATCTAAATTACTGCAATACAATTTATTACAATATATTTTATTGCAATGCATTTTATTGCAATACAATACTATATTCTGAAATTTCTCTGACTCAGCTCAATTATCGCATCATAAAATTCACATTCAGAACTGAGATGGAAATTGCACTAACCAGTGTGAAGGCGTAGATGCACTTTAAGACTACCATGAGTTGAAAACAACTTCTCGCATACGTGACATTTAAAATCCTTGTTGCCTGTATGCGTCTTGAAATGTGCCGTCAGAGTGCTCTTAACAGCAAATGAACGGAAACAGTGAGTGCATTTATAAGGTTTCTCGTGTGTATGTATTCTTATGTGACGAATCAGATCACTGGGCTTTTTGAATTCCTTTGCGCAGTAAAAGCACTGATGGTATCGCACTCCATTCACCTACAAACAGTAGAGGTCCATTTTCATAAACAATAAAAACATGCACAATCAGCAAAATCAGCAACCCCAGTAAATATAACCTGCACACATTAAATAATCTTTGAGTATTTTGTGAAGCTGAGATTCATCCCTTTTGAATTTAGATGTTTGACAAACGATAATAACAATTATTTTGATTAATCAGATATTTGTATGTTAGGCATTAATACGAAATTTATAAATTTCCAAAACCACAAGAGGATGAGACTAAAGCAAATGGCAATCAATAAGATCATATGAGAAAAACAAAGACAGAGGATTATTAATATTATTATTATTATTATTACCGAAATTTGATACTGCCCTTCTTCCAACAACTTTTTGATCAGAAGTGCATACACACGCCTCGACGGCGCAATTGCAGTTGTACTGCAGAGCAATGGTGCGCGAAGGACTTGCTCAAGGTCCCTACACAGTGACACCCCGGACGAGGCTCGAACCCGAGCGCTCAGCACACACTGAATGCTACGGGCTGACCGCTCTAACCGATCGGCCACTGTGTCACACCGCACAGGATAATGGAAAGTATAAGTAAAAAAATGGAGAAAACAATGGCAAGTAACTACTAGTCCTTCTGATGAAAAATAGATCAATCAGATGACTTGCAGAAAGTCAATTGATAGCACCATGCAAAACATAACAACTATCCTAAGCAAATCTAAAACTCCAGCAAATTGAGAGAAGTTTGAGCCTTATGACTTTAACGACAAGCTGCATTGGTTCCCCAGGTGGCACTGCTTTTAGTACACTCTTGTTGTTAAAGCATTAAACAAAGATTTTAAAGGGAGAATTAACTATTTTGTTACCTTTCTGATGAAATGCCGCTTCACAGTACCAGTAGCTGCATCATGAAGATTCATTGTAGACAGAATACCGAGAGTTGCAGTGGAAGTAATAGCGGCTGTGCCATCGGCCATGTTTCCCCCTGATCCTGACTCCATCTCTATAGCAGAAGCCTGGGACATGTATCCGGGATCAGCCGTATCACTGGAAGAGAGTCCACTTACAGGCGGAACTGAGTTGCCATGCTTACCATTCGCCACTCCACTGTTCTCAAGCGCCTGTTGTAGTATATCCAGTGTTCTGTTCTCTGGGTTATCCTGACATGAAAAGTATCAGCAACATTTTACATTGAGATAATAATTCAATCAACCATTTTAAGAAGAAATTAAAATCAACAACAGTTGTTTCATTACAACTTGTCAAACATAAAAGTTATTAAATCTCAAAATGTCTGAAGAAATATCATTCAAATTGTCCTAAAACTACTACTAAAAAAATTGAATGCTTTTTGTTTGCCTGTGCGGCTTGACATAGTGGGAGATAGCAAGAACAAGAACCATTAGCAAAACCTATTTTAACCAGTGGGAGAAACATTGACAAATCTGCCAAGAATTTACCTGAGTGAGAGCAGGAACCGAGGAGGCATCAATCGAACCAAAGAACTTCTGATAATACTCATTGGAAGATCCATCAATGATCTGACCTATTTCATCCGAATCTTTTATCGGAATCAAAATATCCTGCACAAAACATAAAACAATCCTCTACATATAAAAGACTACATCAGTTTTATGGCTGCTAAATTTCAAGTCAGGCCATAACTCAGAACACCACAAAAAGTATTTTAAAATGATAGCACAGATTGAAAGACAGCCCTTAGAAAAGCAGATCAATAGTGCTTTAAAGCAAGCTCTACAGAATCCTTTTTATTCATCCAGGGAAGATTGAAACAACATGATATTCAGCGCAAGAATGTATTTCACTAGCCAGTACAAATACACAATGATCATCCCTCAAAAACTTCTAGTAGCTACTGTAACAAGTGTGTATACGAAATCATCTTGAATTTTCAAGGCATCAATAAAATCCTCTGTAGATAAATATTTAGACAAATAATCTAAACTAATGAATTCTATAGTTTCAAAATCAAAAATCCACAATACACCGATCGATTATTTCGATAGTTGTACTAAAATAGGGCAAATCGAGTTGAAAGTGTACAAAAGTACTCCTTAATACTACTTACGATGAACTTAATTAATAGCATATATAATACCAAAGCATTAAGCAATTCTGACATTAAAGAATTGTGACAAATCATAAACCTAAACTCAGCATTTACATAGTTTCATAAATAATCACAGTCAGTAAGTTAACTACATGCTAATTTCAATTTCAGCAAGGCAAACACTTTCATTGTCTGCTATCCGACATACATGATGCTGACACAATATCATATTATTACCTTGACCTCAGCATGGATTCGACTCATATGAGCGTTAAGGCTGCCAACTTTTTTGAAGACACAGCTGCATTGCTGACAGTGGTATGTGCCTTCGCTCTTTGGCTGTGAATGCACTCTCTGTATAAAAAGAAGATAAACTCTAAAAGTTCTAGGTGATAAAAATTCTTCTTCTCATTTAAGAGTTAAACCACCATGCCATATATTTTTAGCCCTTGGGTCTTACCGTCTTGGTCTATTTCACTCCTGAAGAGTAAACACATTATGGATCTCATTAACCATGAACTTAAAAATGTACAAATAAAACATATTTAGAAATGAAGTTTGAGCAAACCTATAACCTTAAATTATTTACGTGTGCTATATATGGTCAAAAAAGAAAATGTTGTGATAATTTATCATAATTTTGTCCTTCAACATTCTGCCAATATTTTAACTAAATAGTTTGGACTTGTTAATGTGCTCCTGGATAATAAGCTGTTCCATTAGATTATGCAGAGAGGTGTTATAAAGCTATTAACGTAACACATCGTATCGATAAAATCGCTATAAAACAACTGCAGTGTAGTCCTACATTTATTGGCATTTACAAATGGATGCAATGTCAATTAATTCATGGGACCGTGCTTGGTAAGTGTAATGTAACGTAGTCTCCTCCTACAAAAGATCACCATGCTGTCAATGGACCTGAGAGGAGGAAGCAACCCAGTCTTCTATTATTACCAGATTCGAACCTTTGACCTTTGAAATATGACTCCAAGCTCTAACGCATATTTAATTGCTGTCTGGGATCTATTTGCCCCATATGCTTAAATCACAGTGTCAATGGCCCGAATGATGTGGCTGTCTATTTTGGCACACAAGTCAAACTCGACTTGGGAGTGGATAGATGATCCTTCTGAAAGAACTTATGACAAATCTTTTATATTGACGAATAAAACCAGATCAAATTTAACATCGTTGTATGGTGAGAACATTTTGGAAGATAGCAGCTCACCTGTATGTGTGCTCTGAGATTTCCCTTTTGTGAAAACATTGACGGACAGAAACCACACTGATATGGCTTATCACCCGTATGCTTTGTTAGATGGATCTGCAGCGCTCCCTTCTGATTAAATGCCTTCTCACAGACATGGCACTTATATGGCTTCTCACCTAAATTCACACATTAGAAACTCACATAAACTCAATGCAACACATTAGAAAAGTAAAGACAAATGTGCTTACTGTGTCCACCTCAGTAGAATACCACTTCATAAAAGTTTTATTAATAATTAGACTAAGCTACCCACAGATCTTAGCAAATGCAATAATAGAAGAAAGAATAAGGAATCTGACCGAACTCTTGAACTCACCCGTGTGAATGCGATTGTGTCTTTCCAGTTGGCTTGGTTTCTGAAAAGTTTTTTGACAAATTTTGCACTGATGAAGAAAACCAGATCGATCAATGTTGCGTTTGTAGATCCTGTGAGACAGTGATCGCCTACAACAATAAATCAAAATATTTTGCTAATCAGGTGAACCACTGAAAAAAATTCTTTGCAAGAATGGTATTAGAAAGTGAATCTACAACTGATAACAGAAAATAAAGAAAATTGCAATAAGCCTTAGTACTTATATATAATAACTAATAGAAATGTTGATCATTTATAAAAACTACCCCCGTTATGCTAATTAGACTCATTTCAGTTCAGTAGGCGGTGATGCTATTATGAAAGTGATAATCCTCATTTAATCTCAGTAGGTGGTGCTTATTGCCTGCCTTAAAACAGTTTAAAAACAATTTTTAAAATCAGGTTTCAAATGTGCATAAAATTCAATATAAAGAATATCCAAGCAGGTAGAACAGCAGTTGCAAAAAGCAGGCCAATTTGACATAGAAAACACATTTTAAAACAGTTATTTAGTCATCTAAGGACATGCAAACATCTAGTCTAATATAACATCACACTAAGAAAGAAGCATACAGTTACACACATACATACATATTAAGTCAACTTCATAGCACAAACATAATAGTGGTCAGAGCTGTACCGAGCCATAATTGCACCCAGTGCCTGGCTAATTGCGCCCTGTGTGTAGCATCAATTTGGCGCCCCACATTTTGAAAACAGTGCATTTTATGAAATAATGAGTTATTCCATCCTGAAATTTGCACCCTTTAAACATTTGTGCCCAGGGCCTACGCCCCGCTAGTCCCCCTCCGTACGGCTATGATAGTGGTCTAACATAATATCACCCTAAGAAAGAAGCATATACAGTTACACACATACATACATACATATTAACTCAACTTTGTAGCACAAACATAATAGTGACATTGTGCCATGTTACTGTGTTACCATGAAGGTGATTCAGATGTTAATATGTTCTGTGGATGCACTTTAAATAGCACAGTAAATGGTCGCAAGCAGTCTCACAAAACTAATATAATAAACCGGTTTATTACTCACTGTCAAGTGACATCAGTCTAAGAAGCACTACTTAGGAGTCTTACTTACTTTATCTTACAGTGCTGCTTCAGATGCTCTCGTAACATGGACACATGCTGAAATGATGCACTGCACTGCTTACAGGGAAACAGCTGATCCCGCTGCAGAGTGTTGCTGGCTGCATGTTCACGAGCATGGCGATCAAGTTGGCCCTAAAAAAGAAAAACAAAACAATTCCTCTCAATGACTGCTGCAAAATCTTTCAAATTTATAGTTTGGGTCATGCAAGTATGTGTGTAATATGATCTCATAATAGACAGTAACAGCCAAAGAAATGCTGTTGCACTATTGTGACATCAACGCAATAAGAAATCGCACAAATTCTTAGAATGAATCCAAAAATGACTTATATTTTATTATCTACATGAAATTATTTTGTGCTCACAATAGAGCCACTGTAACTTAATAATGTTAGCATATTTTGAGGCTCATCATCAATCTACGTCATTTTGTGAACTCGTGCTAATTGGCATTTGTCTTGTTTTCAACCTTCCTCAGTCCGACGGTTGGCTGCACCATGGACAACTCTGCGCCAGCTGTTTGTGTTCTCTTGTAACAACGGGTGAATGATAGTTCAGTCCATATTATATTGTCTATCCATATTATCCTGGGTCTTCCCCGGAGCACTAGCTATCACAATCTAATACCAACATGGGCAATAATATATATTTAGACATTTTATATAACTGCTGTCTGCATAAATCCAATAGATTTCTTACAATCTTTATTCTGATTCAAAGCTAGGGGGTAAATCTGGACCATTTCCATTGTAATCAGATTCAAGCCAGGCCACATGTCATACACACCTGCACAAGATCTTCAAAGATCTACACTTGGTTAGGTGCAACTTCTACAACTGCATGGCCATCACAATATCATAAAATGTTTATTATGACAATGGCAACAATTTGACAATAATTTATAAACTTTTACAGTTATGTAAGTCACACACTAGGAACACTCTTACAAATCAAGAAAAACTGCTTTAATACTTAAACTTTGACTACAATTCAAAGACTAAGCTTAACATTCAATTCCTACACTTTCTAATGAGAATTGTAAGCGTCAAAATTAACAGGATACTCTGAAAATAACACAAACACCGACCATTGAAAGTGACAGATAAATAATATGTACCTGTGTAGAAAATTCGTCAGCGCACTCAGAACATATAAACGTTTCCTCTTTCTCATGCAGCATGATGTGCGCCTTTAAACTGGCCACACGTGAGAATTTCTTGCCACACTGAGGACACACAGGATTGTCAACGTTGTGTGTTGCTAAGTGCAGCTTCAGGTTATCCTCTAAGTTGTATGTGTTAGGACACTCTGGACATCGGAACAACCTGTCGTCTTCATGTGCCTTGAGATGTCGCTGATATTTGCCCCATTTCTCAAACTCAGTATTACAGATCTCACATGTATATTTGTCCTGCAAGTAAATGAAAGAAAATTAGGCTAATATAAAGATTCCTCTAATTTTAAGTAAATGCCATAAATTTAACGTTTGTTTTGGATTCAAGGCACTGACTCTTGAAGTTGACAATTGATTCTGTAAATAACCCCAACAAACAACCTTCAGATGATTCTAACTAGATTGTAAAATGCAAATCTGCATACACAACAACAGACACTACAAAGCTTTTACAGGTTTTCTGGCATCCATGGGGTTTACCAACAGAAAATTCAGTCGAGTGAAGCTTTGTAGCATGAAAATATGGAATACAGGAGTGTGTGTAGAAATTTTAAAAAAACCAAATGTCTCAGCTCTTGTTTAGTGATTCAGGAAAATAACAAAATCAGATAACACAAAAAAGAAACTCTTATATAATTAAAAAACTATAAAACTTGTCTACCTTATTGTGTGGTGGTCCAACAATTTCCGGCATGGCAGCGGCCACTGGAGGTTTACAAAATTGGTTGGGAGGCTCCATTGCATCGGTAACAAGCTGAATGTGGAGAGGTTCTTGCTGATTACCACCGAAGTCATCTTGGATCCATTGCAACTGGGCATGACCATGAAGCAAGTCATTTTGACCCTGGGTCGATGATACTTGTACTGACTGTAAGTGCAGCACCTGGTCAGGCAGCACACCCACTGGAAGCTGGTAAGTTTGCACATCCTGTAATATATCAGACATTCATGATGGAACAAATACAACATCATGGGATCCAGTCCTTCTTAGGAGTTCGACAAAGCTCTGGCCTATGATCCCTACTTTTCATTCTGCTCATGACTGACATTACTTTATTAATTCCTAGTCAATCTGCCACCGGCCACCTCTTTGCTGATGATGTGCAGGCATATGTTCATGGTACATCTTCAGCTCAATTCATTTCTGCTGGCAGCACTGAGGCCCCTTTATGTGATTTACATCTACGGACGTCTTCAAATTAACTTTATCTCAATTCCTGAAAAGCTCAATTCATCTGGTTTGGCACTCCCAACACCTCCAGAAACTTGATCTTTTACTTCTTGATGAAAACTTCTCCCGGTATACCCTACTAATGTATGTGACCTAGTAGTACCTTCTCTACTAATGTATGTGACCTAGTAGTACCTTCTCTACTAATGTATGTGACCTAGCAGTACCTTCTCTACTAATGTATGTGACCTAGCAGTACCTTCTCTACTAATGTATGTGACCTAGTAGTACCTGTTCTACTAATGTATGTGACCTAGTAGTACCTTCTCTACTAGTATATGTGACCTAGTAGTACCTGCTCTACTAATGTATGTGACCTAGTAGTACCTTCTCTACTAGTATATGTGACCTAGTAGTACCTGCTCTACTAATGTATGTGACCTAGTAGTACCTGTTCTACTAATGTATGTGACCTAGTAGTACCTTCTCTACTAGTATATGTGACCTAGTAGTACCTGCTCTACTAATGTATGTGACCTAGTAGTACCTTCTCTACTAGTATATGTGACCTAGTAGTACCTGCTCTACTAATGTATGTGACCTAGTAGTACCTGTTCTACTAATGTATGTGACCTAGTAGTACCTTCTCTACTAGTATATGTGACCTAGTAGTACCTGCTCTACTAATGTATGTGACCTAGTAGTACCTTCTCTACTAATGTATGTGACCTAGACATCACACTGGACAGCTTTCTCTTCTTATAGGTCTCCCTAAGGCCTGTCTGTTTCCTGTCCGGTCAGTTCTCGATGTCGCTGCCAGATTGATTGCTCATCTTTAAAAATTCCCCACACCTCCTCTTTATGGTCACTCAGTTGCACTGGCTTCATCTACCAGTTCATATTCAGTCCATTGTACTCATTAAGTTCAAACTGGGTATTGGATTACTGCTCCATACACTCCATTCATTATGCAGCTTCTCATCAACCTCTCTGCCTCTTGGACCGGCATGTTCTCTTTGTCCCACAGGTTAGGACCATTCTGGCCCAAACTAGATCTTATGCCACTAGTGGACAGCCCTATGGATTGCCCTTACCTCATCTCTGCATGTTATCACTCCTTCTGGATCCCATCCTACACCCTTCTCCTCCTCAAAATCTGCTTTTAAGGATTCTTGCACTGGGAACACTATTGCATGGCCACTGTTGTGAGCAATGCAACATAAATTAACAAATGCAATGCGAGCAACAAGTACCAAATTTTGCTGAAGTAGTACCATATGTTGGAGTAGGTGGCGCTTCGGCGTGTGGACACACCGGTTTTGACTCGGCTGTTTTGGATGGATGTTTAAATCTGTCCGTTTCAGCCAAGGATTAGGCCGGGAGTGCCTCTGAGTAGACATCGTGAAGGGGCGCTATATCAAGTATTTTTGATTGATTGATTTGATTAATATGTGCTTGAGCCATATACAACAAGGTTGTATATGGCGATATTCAGTTTATGAGCAAGAACGTTGACTAAGAATGACACTGAAATGCATGTGCCAATTGAATTTTACTTTACAAAGTCCAAAGACTTGTAAAATAATACATTCTGCTGATTTCTCATTGCTAATACCATCAAAATATCGCACATAGGAGCCCACAAGAATTCATTACAGCATATTAAAGAATTTGTGAACAAGAATACATTTGCAAGGAGAGAAATAAATATTTCATGCATTTCCAAAGAAATAGGCACTTAGCATTTAGTATGACACAAAACTAACCGGAAGCAGTTGATCTGATAACGAGTCCAATGACTGCGTAATGAGCTGATACTGTGTCTGTTGCACATAGCGTCCATCCAACTCTTGAGATGTAACAGTTATTGGAATCAGCAACACCTAACATTTATAACATACAAATAAAAAGGTCAAACTTCTCAACAGAGACACAAAGTGCATTGTATTGAGACAAGTTCCCTATGGCTGTTATACAAATCAGACGGAAGAAAGGGAATTGGAATAAATGCACTGAACACAGATAGAATAATGAAGTGCAATTGATTTTTTTAACATAATGAGTGACCCACTAGCGAGTGACCAAATCTGCACGTGAAAAGAATACATTCTTATGCCCATTTATAGATAAAACATTTTTTTTAAACCTGTCAACATTATTTCATAATAAACATGTTACAAAAACCCATTGTATAGTAAAAAACAAAACATTTAGTAAGGCCTCCATTAAGAACCCTGTGATAGGGCAATAATGCCAAAAAGACAAACAATTATTTCGTCAACTATATTCCAAACTTTTCTAAACTACACAACAATTAAAAAATCCTGTAAAAATCAGAAAAATTGAATTTGATGATTTGGATTTATGTCATAGTCTTTCTTTATACCGTTTACCTGATTTTGGTTAGCACCTTGCTGTTGTGAATTCGCAACATGTTCCACAATTGCTTGCTGGATAGCTTCTATGTTGTCTGCCGCACTAAGAGATACCACATATTCTGCCAAACAAAGAAGGCATGAGGATGAAGAAGTGCAATTTAAAATGTGTTGCTGAAAAACCTTTGGGTTGCTAGTTAAAGGATGATAAAGACTGAGCCAAGTGAACTGATCTGTTTGGAAAGGCTTTAAAAATGCCTTATAAACAACCAAAAAGGATCATTTAGTCAACACACTTCCAATTCTGGAGTCCTGCAATCAGAGGACATAGATGAATATTGAGAACCATGAGGAACAGGAACTGATATTCTATTCATCACTGAGAGTCTGTAACTGGTCAAGATTCTAAGATCACAATTTCTCAAAGTGGCTAATACCCACCACTTTAAAAATATTATTTTGATATGCCTAATTCTGTCAAGGTACAAATTGTCGTATGGAAGTTACAGCTATCATCTGCGCAAATCACGCGCATTAATTGAAACTTATTTCAATAATTATGCTTATTAATATAAAATATTTTTATGAATTTACACAAAAGCAAACACAATTTTGTAAACAAAATTACAATATTTTGGAGCTACATAACTTTGTGTTGATTTTCAATCACTACAAATCAGTACGTATCACTGCGCTCTGCCTAAGCGCACTACGCGCGGAACTATACAGAGAATTTAACTCCAAAGATTTACTTTACCAACTATCCATGTAAAAAAATTACTATAAAACATACACAAATACAAACCTGCGTTACTATCCGTCTGTAAATGTACTAAAGATTGTTCTGTATTTGACATTTTCACGAATATTATTAATAAAAAATGGCGGATTCATCACAAAGATTTTACATAAGAAGAGAAGAAGAGAAGCACAGCGGAACACCTCACGAACCATAAACGTTAACCCTAGAAGGAGAGTCACGAGGTTTTACTCGCAGTGTGAGCGAAATTTATCGTTATGAATAATCATTGAAAACTATTCAGAGATAGGCCTAATTTTACTAGACCAGAGGTCGGCAACCTACGGCTCGCGAGCCGCATGCGGCTCTTTCGATGTCAAGTTGTGTCTCTTTCGATGTCAAATTGCGGCCTTCCAGTTCCATGCGCAAAAAATAATAATTATATTATTTTATTTTCAAAACTCAAAGAAATATTGAAAACAGGATAAAAACCATGAATGTAGGAAGGAGAGAGGATAAAGCGTCCCTATAATAAATACATTGCCGGTAGTCAAATTAAAGCACTGTCGAAATGTAGCTGCGCAGCTGGTTGCAACGCCACGTTGTTCTTGCGGCAAATTTTAGTGGCTCTTTAAAAACTGAGAAATTTTGTAAATTATAACGTTTGGCTCTTCCGTCTCAAAAGGTTGCCGACCCCTGTACTAGACAAAAATCAATCCATTAAATTAAAATCATTTGGCAAATCAGCACATAGGCAACAATTTACAAAGATTCCACAACAAAATAGTTACAAGTCTGAGTCTATTTTGAAAAAAAATGAAAGAAGCTAATTAGCAGTTATAAACTGTCATATGGGTATGATATGGGTTGATGCGAGTACATAATCAGGTCACTAGGAGTCAATATTAATTCCTGTTCCATTTTGAAAATATAACAACTAACTACACTTTAGGTGTTATACTTTCAAAAAGACACATTTAATAATGACTCATAGAGAGGGATTATTATACGTACGTTTCTGAGGTGGAGTAATAAAGTAATATTATATATATATATATATATTATATATATATATATATATATTGCGCATATAGGCTATATACGGTACGAGAGTCGCTGTTGTAGGCGAGCCAGTAGGCCTAGAGCACATCCAGCATACTGTACATGTAGCTAGAGATATGGTCAAATTTCGGAATGCGTCCGACAAGACGTGCAGCAGAAGCTGCAGAACGCAGGACCCGGTCCAGGTATCGCAACCGCCCAGCTGAATGGCTTGTAAAGAGTGAGCATACAAAAAGTGAGCATGCGATAGTAGCCTAATCTAGTCGGGCCCTGATGAAGGCGTGGACAATGGGTAGCTGTGGCGTCTGCAACTGGTAATATGATTCAGTGCCAAAGC
>OY365808.1:29630271-29930639 GCA_959347315.1 Bimastos eiseni | reverse complement strand
CTCGTTGGCTCATACCATAGATATAACAAACTGCTTCGCGACATTTTTCGTTGACAACGCCAGAAGTTCCTGTCCAACGATATCTAGATACGATCAATACTGCGGGACTGGTGGTAAACAACATGGCGGACACTGGTATGTTGACGCAAAAATGTTTATTTGAAATTACACCCTAGAGTAAAATTGTCTCAAAGTGGCAGAATTGCACTCCTAATTATGAAATCAACCACCTGCACGCTTTTAGTGTAAAAAGTGATAGAGACTCAACAGTGATCATTTCATTCCATGTAGATAACATTGTGGAACTATAATGTTATGAATAGTTGTATGTAATGTACGGAGCCCCTAAAGGGACACGGAAGAAGAATATTTTAACTCGTGCGCACGAGATACAAACTCGTTCCCACGACTTACTAAGTCGTGCGCACGAGATAACAACTCGTTCCCTCGACTTAATAAGTCGTGTGAACGACTTATTTGACCAATAGCAGGCCGACTTTCTGTGACTTAAGCAAACTTCTATTTCGGGGATATAATGGCGTCGCTGCAACAAAGTAGTTTGAAATGTGACAACGGCGATTTGTCGATTTAACGTCCCAAATTCCACAACACAACTCATACGATAAATCGCGGGGACAACTCTATCTGATATTGTCAGTATTTTAGCTTTGTCAATCTGAACATCATTTTAATTTTCGCTTTCATATTCGCCTGCAGAGTGATATCTCCAGTCTGGCACACGCTCAGCGTACAAAAGGCATAACAAATAATTAACATTGTACCTCTAAATGCCTTCCTTATAGGCCAAAGCCTTTCACACCACATATTATACACCCCTTTAGTAGTAGTAATCGTAATCTCCAGACTTCTAAAGCATCACTTGAAAGCTATGCGCAGGGCACCAGCTTATTCAGGAGTGCTGCGTCAAATCGAAAGGGTTGTCCAAATGATAGTCCGTGGGAGGTCAGAGTTCGGTTTCTAGAAGGTCAGCAGGGAGGCAGAGTAGCTGTTAAGGAGGGCATGACAAGTAATGAGTCTGGGTGAGAGTTCTTGAAAAGGTGGGTTTTAAGTTTACAATGGAATGCCCGAATCACTCTATGTCTTAAACATTGTTGCGTTTATAGAACTACATGTTTCCCCATAAATACCAAAATAGAAGTGTGTTTACGTCACAGAAAAGTCGGCCTGCTATTTGTCAAAAAAGTCGTGTGCACGACTTGTTAAGTCGAGGGAACGAGTTAATAACTCGTGCGCACGACTTAGTAAGTGGTGGGAACGAGTTGTTATCTCGTGCACACGCGATCAAATATTCTTCTTTTATGTCCCTTTAGGGGCTCCGTAATAATGTGATATAAATCTTATAAAATTTCTCAGCGCGGACAAAATCAACGTCAGAGACCAGTTTAAGCACGGGCGATATTTAAAATTTAGTCCACAATAGTTCGTTCCGTTGACAAGTCAAAATCGTGGCATCATTGTGCTACGGTGGTAATCGATGATGAAAGTAGTCGTGTGGTGGTGCATGAATAGAATCAGGATAGGATAGCTTGAAGAGTTCGGTTTTCAGTCGCAAGTGAGGAGTGGCAGAGGACAGTGCAAGGGGTGAAAAGGTGAAACTCAGAATTGAGACAGGAGGAGGATGAGCAAACTTTCAGCTGAGAAGTCTTTTGGGAGTCTACTCCAGAGAGCTTTTGCAGCATCGACTAAGGAGCAGTTGCAGAATTTCAGAGAAGATGAGACTGGATTCCTATACAGAGAAGGATATGATGAAGTGCTAGTAGATCCAGGTGGTTGGATGGTGAATAGCTGACGAATCTAAGACGGTTGAGAGGTTTGAAGGATGTTGCAGTAGATAAAAGATACAATTTTTAATGGATGTGCTGAGAAAATTTTAGTCAATGAAGTTATTTGGTGATGTTTGGGTGATTTGGTGACTGCAAGAGCAAGAGCTAATGTAGATGTTTTATTTGAGAAGAGTCATTGGTGTAAAAAAAGGAAATTACAGTTGTAGAGGTTTGAATGAACTACTGAAGTGGCTTATAAGTAAGTAAGTATATTCTTTAATACCATCTGCAAATGCACTATGGGTACATGACAAAAAAACAATAGTATTTAATAAAAGTTGTATTAATTTCATAATTTGCAATAGAAAGTGTTCATTTCAATCATTCATATCGAATCCACACGCAGGTGGGCAATAATGAGGAAACGAAAGTAACACGAATAGGGCTGGGATTAGGAATGATGAGTTGCTAATAACTATCTTTGACCTTATTGTAAACTAACCTACATCACTCTCTTGGCATTGCTTATAAATAAAAAAATTAATTAAAAAAAGCTTCTACAATTTTTTCAATTTTTCATTTTTTTTGGTAACCAAAAACCATGAGAAAATGACAAACACCAAGTTAACATAAATGAATATTCTGGTTACACAGGGGAACCTAATGGGGTCATAGACCCCGCTAGCCAGAGGCTCCATTGTATCATTTATAAACTGGTTATGTATGGGTACCAATATTAATTACATTCACATATCAGGTTAGTAAACATAGAAAGAAGTTAATCTTGACTAGTGTCTTAACTAAGGACTCATTGCATCCACTGAATTATTTGTGTGTGCACAAGGAGGGCTCATATGATGTCGAGTTTCTTGTTTGATAAAAGTGGCGATCAGATGTAAGACCAAAAAATACTCTACCCCTTCTGTTGCCCTTTCTCTTGGAACATTTTATTCCAAATGAATTAAGTTGAAAAATTTCATTTCTTGATTCTTTCTTTCATCATCCTTCTTATTAGTGCATTACCAAATGACTATTACTATTCGGCCGAATACGAATAATTGGACCAACTATTCGGCTGAGTACGAATAGTGTACAAAATAAGTCTACCGGCAAATTTTAAAATTTCAAATGTAGGCAAGAGTTTCAGTTCAGTAAATTTAGTACATAAACTAAAAGTAAACAGTTAATTACGTGAAATCTTTGCATCCTTATGCCAGTCTGTGGGAACTAGGAATGGAACTAATTTAACTAAGCTAGAAATGAAACGGCTGACAAATGTGTCCTTTGTCCAGGCAGTAGGCAACAACTGGCTGCAACCACAGCATATATTATGTTAATGAGAGAGTTGCTTCAGTCCACTCGATATAGCAGCCGCATGTTCAGAAACAGCTGTCATGTGACCACTATTTGTATTTGGTTCGACCGCTACTATTCAGCTGAAACCTGAATAGATTTTTGGCCAACTATTTGGCTCTGAAGCGAATACGGAGCGAGAACATTCGGTACAGCTCTACTTCTAATATCCAGGATGCATTGAGCATTTCCATCTTGGTATTGTACTGGCTTGGTTGACTTGACCTCTCTGCTTTATAACCATCATAACTTTTGTGTGTTACATTTACCCTGTTTACATGATCACATCTAGTTTTTGGTTCAGCAATTGTAGTTGCACATAAAGCACATGAATGGCTTCTCAGGCCTATCATTATGCCACAGTATTTCTGCTTACCAATATCTGTTAGTGACATTAACTTGTGAAAACTGTCACTTCCTCAATCTGTGCATGCTGTCAAATTATTACCATTTTCTTATCTCTGAAGATTTATATTTTCCAGCATCCTTCTCTTTTCCTCTTTATTTCATCAATTAACTCTCTGGATTTGGTGTAGATAATAATGAGATGGGAAGGTAAGGTAAGATATTCATTAATTTATTCATTCTTTCATCCATTTTGAAATTTTTGTATAAGGTTCCCTCATGAAGCTTATTTGGAGCTGCTCCAGCTCAACCACCATGATTTAAATCTGATTGGAGCAGCTTGTGAAATAAATGCTTGTAACTCCTTAGTAGCATTCATGTTCTATGCGGACTTCCTTCCAGATGGATGGGCCAACAACTGAGAAAGCCTAGTTGTGGTGCTTACACAAGGAATCAGGGCCTCACCGCCAGAAGAAGAACAAAGAGCTTGACAGTCAGCCAAGGCTGAAGCAGAGAAGCACAGCTCCCGCTGATAGGCCGGGCAGAATCAAGTAGGCATCGCCAGACCTGCACACCTATTTTATAGTTGATAGGATGGGAAGCCAGTGCATTATTATGCATGTGATCTGAGTCAGAAGTGTATTTAGAAAGGTACCCATGAAGCAGCAGAGCGGAGAACCTGGTCAAGATGGGTTATCTGCATGAATAGCAGGTCACCAATACCGAGTAGCAGTGGTCAAGTCGGCTGGTATGGGCTGGCTTGGACTAGGATAGCGGAGGCATCATGTCATAGTGAGCACGAAACAGTCTGCAGCTCGCAAAGCTGATTGCAACAGCTTAGAGTAAGCTGATTGATATGCGGGGATTCATAGATGTATTGTCTGGTGTAATGTTCTTTATTAGATGACAGTGTCAATGTTTTTCCTCAGACATCAAATACTTTCATTGATGTTAGAAAATGGTTTCTTATAAATGAAGTTCCTGTTTTATTTAAGCTTATTGCACACAAGGCAATTGTTGGTTTAGGATGACTTATCAATCATATCAATCTGCTAAAAATTCCTCTATTGGATATTATGTTATTCATGTTATGTGTCTCAACAGTTAACAGACCAAAGAGAATGAAAAAGAAGTCTGAAGAATACCCTTTGTCTAGTGAGATATTTATGTATTACATGTTATGAAGTGCCTTTTTCACATTTAAAATAATGGATGTAAGGACTATATAAATTTAACTATGTATTTTGTAGGTGAATACAAAAAATGAAAATCAATATTATAAAGACTTAAATAAACAGAAATACTGCTGCAGTCCCTTGAAAATTCAGTAGTATTAAATGCATGATGCTTTTCGTTTACAAATTATTAGAAACTGATTAATTTATTCTGTTGCTATGTTAAGGCTTGTTACTATATTCCAGAGTTATGTCTCAAGATATCAGTACAATCCATGATAAACTTAAATTTTGGCAACTTAATTGTATCATCTAACTAATTTTTTTAATGCAAACAGAATCAGAGGCAGAAAGGCGTGTTAGCATTTGATGCTAAAAGAAAGGTTCAGTCAGAAGAAGCTGATGGTGGAAGTTCTGCCTTTTGGCCTCTTATGTGTATGAGTGGGTGCCTAAGATTGCACTAATAAGAGTAAGAGCATCAGCTTAAACTAGTAATTTTTTATTGCATAATTGTGCTAGCTTTGCATTAATTTCTGAGCTATAATCTTGTACTTCTGCAATGCCTGTTTGAAAGCTTCTTTTGTTGATTTTTAACCTTAAGCTAACTATTTTAACCTGTCAGTATAAATGGTTTTCATGATTTTCCAAGACTTGTCAACAGAGTTGTTTGGTCTCGAGACAGTGTCTCGGTCTCGAGACAGTTTTTTAGTATCTCGGTCTCGGAAGCCTGTTGTCTCGGTCTCGCGGTAGTATCTTGAAACTGTCTTGATGGGAAAGTCTTGTTCTGTCTCGAACAAGCGGTCTTGATAAGTTTCGCGTTAACTGTCCTACAGTCTTGCGTTACAAACTGAAACCGGAATCTATGAGAAACGGTAATTCTAGTTAACGTGCGAGTCACATGATACTTACATCAATTCAATTATCTGGAAAAATGTCTGAGAGAGAACCTGAAATTGTGAATTTTGTTTGCATTTACGCATTTTGAGGTTATTGATAAAACAATAGCTATGGCGTGCCCGTCTATCATTGATGTAAATCCACCATAACCGAAACAATCTGAACAACTTAGAGTTTCTCAGGGTGAGTAAGGATATGTGCAAACTTATAATTTCGTTTGGTATTTAGTATCGAATTTGCTTGTTTAAAATTGTCTAAACTATTTCAAACGTGTCTAAAAGGCTATCTTTATACTATTCAGAAGATAGGCCGAAGAAGAGATATTGAACAAGATAAAACGCGGCAGTGTAAAAACTGTTCTCGGGAATTGGTACTATATACATTGCACGTTTCAAATTGAAATTACAAATGAACCTTATTCCTAAAAACTGACATATTAGTATTTTACAGCCTTTTATAAAAGATCACCTGTCTTTAACAGTTTTACTGTCTCGTTCTGTCTCATACTGTCTTGAACCTAGTGTCTCGGTTGTAGTACGTCTCGGTCTTGTCACCTCTCGGTCTCGTCTTGGTCTTGAAGTTTCAAGTCTTGCATACAACACTGCTTGTCTATAAACAAAGATGTAATTAAGTTTGCTGGTGTATCCATTGACTTTCAGCTTTTGAAAAACCATCAGATGGAATTGGAGAAGCATTACAGACTGCCTACCTGAAGTCAACTATGTAAGCAATGAAAACTAAACATACCACAACATCTTTCACTCCTGTAACTTCAAAATGTGTGTTGACAATAGAATAATTAGAGCTCAGCATTTAATGCAGTATTAATTTGATTAATTTGTTATAATTTCAGTCCAATAAACTTTTTACACAAATAATTTTATGCAGGTACAAAATCTTGCACTAAATGAACTATGATTAAGTCTACATGGGCTAAGCCACAAAAGGAATGTTATACATTCATGGCTTAAGCCAGGGGTACCCAAAGTTTTCGATACCGAGGGCCACTTTAGTTACACAGGAAGAGCTTGCAGGCCACAGGAATACCATGCGAGTGCTTAAGTCTCGAAGCCTTTTCAGACTTAGCTTTTAAATATAAGGCCCATAAGTTTGTGGTTTACCTTTTATGCATATAATAAAGTTAAATAAACAATAATGAAGTGCTTGAATTTCAAACTAAAAATGTATTGGCCCCCCTACGAATTTCGTAACTTATTAAATATTTATTTTATGTAGACCTATTTAGGCCGATTAATTTTATTCTAACCTATAATGTTATTTATCAATCCATTTGTAATAAAGTTAAAAGTGAATGTTTTTAGAATTTAATTTAGAATTTGTGTCAAAATTAAATTCACTTGTTAGGATGAACGTTTTCAAAAATTATTGGCCTACTGCCAAATCAACGTTCAAGGCTTGTTATTGCAATGCTCCAAAAAGTGGCAGGACATGCTAAGCATGATGTTCCTCCTTCAGCTCTTTTAGTCAAATAGTCAGATACGCCGAAACCGATAAGCTTTGATAAAATTCCGACAAGCTCAATGTATGAAATTAAGTTCACTCCTTTGAACTTTCCTGCAAGTCAATCAGTTCTTATTGCAAATCAATTGGCAGTATATTTGCCTTACAAGTGAATGGATTCTGGCAAATAGCAAATGAGGTCCACTTTGTGCAATCTGAAGACATAGAAATGTGGCAAATTCAGATAACAGGCTGCCAATGATCTTGAAATATTTGTCAGAACACAAAAGTTCAAAAACATGTCCGTTTTTTCGAATCTGTGTAGGCCCATCTCTGTAAAAAAAAGGGCTAATTTTCCGTCCCTCTGTTGTTATTGCAGTTAAGTTAGCTTTTTTACAATCAATTTCACACTGTCCACTAAAAAGTAGTTTCCTAATCAACAATATCCAAACCATAGCAGTTTCAGATTAAGTTCGTTCAAAAGTGAAGTGATGTCCACTAAAAACTCAAAATTGCACAGGCATCCAACATTTTGGAGTAGGCTAGAGCTGAGCAGTTTTGCTCATTTCCTTCAACTCTTTTTGACTTTGTTTTTTTTTTACTCAGAAATTCAGCGATTTAACTTTGGAGATTTAAAAAAGTTTTTGTAATGCACCTTGGCTTAACCATCAAACTGCCAAAATGTTAAATGCTGCTATAATGAATATTAAAATTGTCAAATTGGACAGAAGTATATATTTTTTCAAAATTCGACCGAGGCCCGCATTAGGTCTGCTTGAGGGCTGCATGTGACCCGTGGGCCACACTTTGGGGACCCCTGCCTTAAGCTCATACAAGTTTCCTTTTCACTCATTCATTTATTCATTCATTCATTACAGAAGTTTTAAAAGCCCCATAAAGATTTCCACTCAAGCATTCATTTCCCCTTAATCTTACAGTTAGCATTTCTTTTTCATGTGATTTAAGTAGTTTGAAAAATACACAATAAATGGATTTTAAAATTGTGTCACATGCGGAAGCCTTAGGTGGGAGAGAAATTTCTGCCAGAAGGAGAGTTCTTTAGAAGAATGAATTGTTCAGCCTTGTGTAGGTATTGTGGGGAAGAATTAAAATATCACCAAAAGTCTAACAATAATATTTTCTCAAAACTATACATCTGTTTGCTGTTCTTTGAGCACTACGGTCTCAACCACTTTGACTGGTGAAAAAGCCAACATTATGTGTCTTCTTCTATACCGACTTTGGCAAGAAAGTATCTTGGTACACTTTTCGCAGGAGTGCCATTCGATCATTTGTTTATTAGACAAAATGACTCTGCATAAAAGCAAATGAATCATTCTGTCAGCTAAACTGGTTTAATAGCTAGTGGAACTTGACTGAAACTTTTAAACTAGTAAAAATGTGGTGATTATGACCGTAATTTTCAATTTACAATACATTTTGGGTAGACATGCAATATTATGTGTATAAGTTTGCATTATCATAGAATCTCTTTATGCTTTAGGAATGATGGAAAGAAAAAGAGAAATAACAAAGAATTAGTAAGTTTTTTTATGCTAAGTGTTGTACTGAATGATATTTTAGAAGACTTTTTTCAGCTGTTGATTTGCCAAGTTAAACTTTTACCAGCCAAGTTGACCGACTCAATTTGTGGGATGTGGCTAACTGAAATATGCATCAATGATGATTATATAGTGGTAACTGATAAATCATAATAACAGCTGGAAACTTGTTTTAAGCATATTGGTATAAAGTTTATGGATTGAGTTCTGACAATAAGTTCTCTATGTTCATTTAAAAAAAACTGTTCTAACACATCATTTACTTTCTGCTTCATAATCATCCACATAAATCAAGTAAGCAGTCCAAAAGGTAAATAAATGACTGTACTGTAATCCTGAAAAATTCTATCAATCAGATGTGGCAGAAAGGTTATGGCTTGTTTTGAGTTACATGGCTTCAAAATAAATTTGAAGTTTTACGTCAATGTTATTCAGTTTCAATCCTTGCCATTGCCATAATTGAAGCACACAGCATAAGACACTAGCTCATCTGCTATTACTTTTCGTGCAACGTAACTCAGGGTTGCTCTTCGCCAATAAGGTATCAATTTGTGGTGAACCTCAATCCTACCCTTCGGTATCGGTTGCGGCAATTCTGGTTCACCTCCTCTTAATTCTCTGGTACCCTCAGGAGGCCGCAATATTGTTTTGCCCAGGTCCGACTATCCGCGAGGTAAGTCTGGCTTGTTGGCGCAGATATGAGGAAGATTGTCAATGTCAACGATCAGAGCTCATTACAAACAACTTCGACTCGATCCCGACTGATTTATCTATATTTCATCGATAAAATCCACAGTCATCGAACAGTTATTTTACAGAACGCTGTTTTTACAACTACTACGACAACTTGTGACTACCCTTTATCACACAGCGACGGACTATCATGACTTCCGACGACTCTCTCTACTTCCGTGATTACTCTCCCTTTTTCACTCTGACTTCACACACACACACACTCACACTCCACACACTTCCTATATATATACCCGAAGCCAAGCGAGACATTGTAGCGAGACATTGTGGCGAGACATTGTGGCGAGACATTGTGGCGAGACATTGTGGCAAGACATTGTAACGAGACATTGTAGCGAGACATTGTACACAATAATTGCTTATCAACTAGGCAATTTTGCCACATTTGTATGGTTCTTTGTGGTCCGTTTCACAGACAATGTTACTTTAATATCAAGTTGCCTTGTATGACAAAGAAAATAAGTCAGACTTGTGCATATAAGTTAAGTCCCTCAGCTGATTTACTTTGTTATTTTAGAAATTTCTGTGGTATTTATGGGTTTTGGACTTCAGATTTATAAACAAAGTGACGAAATATTAGACCAATCTGCTTAGATTGTGCTTGTTGTTCAATGTCCATATGATAAACCCAACCAAGAGCTGAACTCATTCCTAATTGAGTGTATAATCAACTTTTTCTCATAGAAATTGTGTGTTTAAAATTGTTTTCCAGTTGGAAAGCTTGAAGAAGGGAGAAGCATTGCAAAAGGATGAGGATGATGCAACATTACTTGCAAACACTTATGACCCAGATGCAGATCCAAAACATCCCAAGTGTAACAAACGGCGACAGAGACAGACCAAAGGCAAGTATCTTCTGTTCTATGTTTTTCTCTATTTTTACTGTGCAACCCAAAGTAAATGAGATGATTTGATTAGAATTGGTTTATAAAAGACATATGTGATACACAGCTGTTATGATGTTCCTCTTGTAAGTGGCTTTATTTAATCCAGTTGTTAATCGCAAATTTGAATAATTGGTAATTTGAGGAAGATGCTTGTTAACTTATAAAACAGCAGAAAAGAACTTATACAAATGTTATGGCTTACATTATACGTGCATGTGCAAGCAACTAAAACTAAGTTCTCCTATGCCAATCTTTTCCCTGTATAGATTCATATAGATGCCAGTTAAGTTTTATTGATCTATTTATTTGTGTTTGTGTCATATAGATTAAACTCTTTTTGAATTCTAATGTTTGGTGTTTGCTTTTGGTAATTTGCAAATATTTTTTGCCATTTTATATTTGTTACACCACTGATAAATTTGTGATTTTGTCTGTCTGTTATTGTTTATATTTTGTTGCTTTCCTCAGAAGCAGATAATCTGGCATTTAATGACAGTGAGAATGAAACGATAAAGACAGCATATAAGAAAACTAAGAAGAAAAAAGACTCAGAGTTAATTGAAGAGTGAGTCTGGTCATAATTAATCGTTTCATCTATTCATTTCTGGTAAAAATAACTTCGATTATGCTTCATAATCTGAACAATTCTTTAGTGAATGCTAGAGTGAACAAGGGTTGTATGAGATCGATGTTCAGTAGAGGTTAGAGTCTGGTTGCTAGAGACCAGAGAGAGGAGACTACTGAAGTTGGTTTTGTTGTGGATGATAATGCCTGGAATTCAGATGAATGGATGGACTAGGGTGTAAATTCTTGAAGATATGAGAACTTAATTTGCAGTGGAAAGCCTGTGGAGTGATGAGTAGAGGAGATTGAGGCAGATGATGGTGGGGAATGGCAGTATTGATGGAAGAACTGAGAGTGTGCAGAATTTCAGAGGGAGGTTCATTCCAGAGTTATCGTGCAGTGTGGAAAATTTTGGAGGACTCGAAACAAGTAACAACAGGGGACGGGCAAGAGTGATTCGGTAGAGCAGGGTGGGTGGATGGTGAAGTGTTGGTTTAATGAATAGTCTGCTATGTATAACAGGCAAGAGTGAAATGGGAGGGTGATCAGGCAGAGATGGATAACTAGTAGGTGAAGAGTTGGATTGATGTGTAGTGATGACCTGGTCTTCACAGGTCTCTTCATTCTGTTGTTGCTCATCACATAATCACATAATGCTACAATGCAACATGCATGCTTGTCAGTGTTCAGCCTATCATTCTGGAACATGCTTCCATGCAATCTACATCATGCATTTCTTTTCTTGCATCCATGTTGTAAGTGGTAGAAGACCATCCTTCTGAAATGAGGTGTTGTCCAGCCAAGACCACTTCTGGTGAGTTTTCTTGAAGCGATGCTATATAAATAGACACTACCACAAATTGCAATTCAGTGAATCTTTCACCAACCAATGTATGTATCTTGTGTTACCTCAATATGTTTTAATGCCATTGTCATGTTTTAGCATGCCAGAAGCTGTTGAGGTGCTGAGTGAAGCCTCAACAGCAAACAGTCCAATTCCACCAATAAGAAAAACAAAGAAGAAGAAGAAGAAGATGACGGCATCCAGGAGTTCACCTGAATCGGATACTGAAGCTTCAAAGGTAGGGTTATTTGTTATTATTAGTATCATTATTTATTATTATTGTTGTTGCTGCTATTATTATTACAAAAATATATGTGCTAAGTCACATAGAAGTTGAAATCGGACGTGGGTCGGGTTAGTCAGTCACCAGGTGAAGAACAATTAAGACATCCAAACATTTGGAGGGCAGTGAGAAAGAGTGGCCTCTCAGACTTGTCTTGAAAGAAAAAAGCAGTTTGAGCATATTGTGAAGAACATTGAGGCATTCCTTGAGGTGTGCAGCATGTACTGTTCAGCTTTTAGTCAGGCAGTGACTGGATAAGGAAGTACCAGTGATCATGAAGGCTATCTCTATCCATCAGACTGCATGTGTGAGGCATTCAGTGACCTAATTTATGAATATTTACAGGAAATGCTTAATGATTTTACATCAACTTAGTATGTGCAGAAACTAAAAAGCCTTCAGTTAAATAGGAGATTATCTTGCTGCATTGTTGATTTCTTGTATGGTTTTTTGTCAGCTTGTTGATTATAATTGAAAACATCTGTTTGATATGGATGTCTGATTGTGTGGATCAGGTTATATCAGAGGGTGACGAGGTAAACAAGGAGGTGGCACAAATGAAAGTCATAGATGAGACAAAGGTGGGAACAAAGGAAACAACAGAAACAAAGAAGAAGAAAAAAACAAACAAGAAGAGTAAGATCTCTTGGTTTTTTTTGTAACAATTGTATTTCTAGCATGATTTTCCCAGAGTAGTAAGAGCTGAGTTTAGTTGAAAAAAGTATTTAAAGGAAATTTTTTATGCTTAGGATTATTTGCTCTGAAAAATAGTTCCCAGGCTTTCATGTATTTCATGTAGTTAATGTGATCATTCTGTCAATCCTCGGATTACGGGACTAGAAATTATTCATTCTCAGGATTGAGTCTTTTTGCAATCAAAAATTCTCCCAGCAACAGTTTTCAGTGATGTTTTGGGTAGCATTACACTCATTGTTCTGACTGACCTTTACTTTGACTGTCAAAGTATTCACGAGCACCAGTTTTTGAAGAGAATGTTATTTATTATTTTGAGTTCTATTAAATATATTTTACATCATTAGTTTTTACAAAATAAGGTGATGCAATACGCATTGTTTACCTCAATGTCAATTCTGAGTTTGAGTGATGATGACTCAGAGCAGTCATCAGACAGTGGCACTTAGCAGCAGCAACAGCAGAGCTTGGTTGATATTTGATAGTGATACCATGGTTGGGAATGAGGTCCGAGAACACCACACTGACTGATCACTTGCGAGAAACCCAGGCAGTACAAGCTAATCTAGCAGCAACACACTGCCCCACTGCTGTTTGCTGGTATCTCTGCTTCTCTGTCATAATTTAGCATATTCTGACCAAAAGAAGATAAATTACACAGTGGAACAAGTGATGTTAATAAAAAAATTGAATTTGTTATCCCAGAATATGCAATGACTTGAGATTTTCATAAATGTTGCTGAGTTTAGGTGAAGATGGTGAGAGATCTTCTATGGCAGCTGCTTATGCAGCATCTCTAAATGATGCAGAAGCAGCAGCAGCAGCAGCTCTCAAAGACACAGGCCAAGTCCTGCAGGTCATAGTTCATCGCACAGATAAACTGAAATCGGATTTCTACATATCACATCCGCTCGTCCGAGTCCACGTCATTGATATCGAAACAGGACACTACCTCAAGAAACAGAACAAGTAGAGTCTACTCTTCTGTTAAAATATCTTCACCAATTACTAGGGTGTGTATGTTCAATTAGGAATGGTATAGGACTACCTATCCCATCAGGGATATAATTTTTTAGAACTATGTATTTTCGTTGTTCTGTGTTGTTTTAACACTTGAATTATGAATTGCATTGATAGAATTATCAATGGTACATGCTCGTCATTATAGTGATAAGTGGGAATCTGAGATATTAAAACTACTGTATGATATTATTGCCTTTGGTTGCAGTCAAACGTGCATTTTGCTGCTTTAGTTTTTAGAGTTTTAATGTCATCGTTTTTGTCCTTTGATTCAAATTTTGATTGCTTTATGTGTGTTAATTTTTTTATTGTGTAATGCAGTTGAAAAATGAAATGGCTTCCTCTGTTAAATGAATTATATTTAAGTTAAATTTTAGTTTTATTATGGTGAGCATATTACTATCTTTGGACGTGATCTTGACTGGAACAACATTGTATGTGTTTATGGTCATATAAAGCACATCATTAGTGAATTTGCATCATAAATATACTCCACCACGAGGTTAAATTCAATTTAAGTTCCTCATCACTAGTTGTATTATGTAAGAACTCAATTTGTAATGTCAAAAAAAAATTTCTAAGTTGTTTATGGTACGTTGAGCATGCCCTGAGCTAGGTTATGAAGACGTACAGTGGATAGTTATTTGGGAAATTGACTGATCTGAAGTAGTTGTAGTGTATGGGTTAGCTTAATTTAAAATGATTGTAGTCTGGATAGATTTTTGATGGCTTGCATTATCTATAGAAATTCTCTGGTGGCAAATGTATCAGAATTGTGGCTTACTTTTATTCAGACTTGTGAATGCACTGTTTTCTTGGATTATGTGATGCAGTAGCGTCATGTCATGGTGGCTGATTGGTAGGAGTGGTCGGCCTGTAATGCGAAGAGTGTGGGGGTGATCTTCGTTTCAGGTGTTACTGTGTAGGGACCTTGAGCAAATTCCTCATACATGAGTGCATCTGCATCACTGATACATGTGAACTTCTGAGCTGTGTGAGGACTTAGTAACAAGGGCAATGGCAATTGCACTTATATTGTATTGTATTATAGTTGTTCTTGATTGAAGGAGTGTTCATGTCAACCCTTTTCTGTATAACATGCTGGGCATTCAACTAACAGTCTTTTCTTGTCTTGGAGTAACTGTTTGTGTTATGTGGTGATAGAAGTAAGAGCAAGATAATCTCTGGATATAAATGACTCGTAATAGTTCTGGAATTAGTTGAAGTGTTCCCTGATGCTTATATGGATGAGGACCTTAATATGCCTTAGACATATATATATATATATCATTGCCATTTGCTTGTAGAGATCGACCTGTATCATCACGCTTTGAAACAGAAAATGAATCTGTTGACTACATGTTGCCAATTATGACTCTGCCATATGACTTCAAAAAAAATCAGTAGGTCCTTTTCACTGTTTGATTTTTACTCTGTGGACATTGTTACTTAAAATTCAGCATTTTTTTAAAATTTTCACAGAATAATGAATCACAGTTAATTTTAAGTAATCTTTCAGCTATAGATTGGCTTGTAGAAACTCAATTCGGCATTGATGAAATTGATTTATAGTTTCATTGGCCATTTCTCATCCTTTCGGACCACAAGTACATTTGACAATGTTTATATTTCTTGCTCTGTCTTGTCAGCTTAGCACTTGACAAAGTCTTTTAACATCCAATCGACGGTATGCAATCTTGTGAACCCTATTAACCTGAAGCTGATAATAAAGTAGGAAACTGCCTCGTAATGGTTTCACACAGTTGTAGTATGGCCAGCTAGGTTTAAACATTGCAGTTGATTTAGTTGCCACTTGTATATTACATTGTCTTGTAAAACAGTGTAATGGGATGTGATAGTAAGGTATGATGGTGCATATTTATTCATTTGTAGCTCAACTTTGCCAGTTTGGGAAGATCACATAATTTTCAACGAAAACTTCAAATACTTTGTTCATTCTGAGCGAAAGGTCCTCCTTGTCTTTGAGGTTAGTAGAACATGTGACAGTTGTACATGAAATAATGGTAGTAAAAATGGAATTGCATCTCCTTTACATCACTCTTTTTCTTATTGTCCTAATTGTCCTTTTTTTGTGTATATTTGCACAGTGTATATTTGGAATGAAAGTTTATAAAGCTGCTATTAGCTATAGGTATCAGATAATGTACTGCACAGTAGAATAACAAACTAGTTGACCGGATTCTACTTTGGAGGACTATTGGTAACAATTGCATACATCGCTGTTATGTCCTGTGTCAACATTCTCAATTCATGCAATTCAGTCTTGCACAACTTTCTGATGTTGCCCAGCCATTTCTGATGTAACCCAACCATTTCTGATGTTGTCCAGCCATTTCTGATGTAACCCAGCCATTTCTGATGTTCATTTCTGATGTTGTCCAGCTATTTATGATGTTGCCCAACCATTTCTGATGTTACCCAACCATTTCTGATGTTACCCAGCCATTTCTGATGTTCATTTCTGATGTTGTCCAGCTATTTATGATGTTACCCAACCATTTCTGATGTTACCCAACCATTTCTGATGTTATTATCATTTCTGATATTGCACAGCCATTTCTGTTGTTGCCCAACCATTTCTGATGTTGCCCAACCATTTCTGATGTTGCCCAGCCACTTCTGATGTTGCCCAGCCATTTCTGTTGTTGCCCAACCATTTCTGATGTTATTATCATTTCTGATGTTGTGCAGCCATTTCTGATGTTGCCCAGCCACTTCTGATGTCCAACCATTACTGATGTTACCCAGCCTTTTCTGATTGCCCAACCATTACTTATGTTGCCCAGCCTTTTCTGATGTTGCCCAGCCACTTCTGATGTCCAACCATTACTGATGTTGCCCAGCCTTTTCTGCTTGGTCTACCTCTGATTGCTGTGCATCCATCACAACTTATTTAAAGCTGTGTCAAGAGATGGGTTTGGGTGAATGATTACATGAAGAACAGAGGATCAGAATGGACAGCATTGAATGTGGGATCGATTGCATGGAATGTGGGCGCCTTGCATGGCTGTCGTACAACTAAATCGACTTCTGTAAGAACTTGTGATCATCCATTCATATTATGATTTGAGTTCATACTGCAATGTGTCAGCTTGAATTAACAGTAAGCACAAGTATATGTATATTTGACATGAGCATGACGTAAAACTAGGTTAGGCTTCTGTAGTTAATTTAATTACCATTGACAGATGGTTATAGGTTAATCTAAAACTTTCACCCAGTCACAAAAACAACTGCATGGGAAGGATTTTATGAAAAAAGTTGTGTCTGTCTGTCTTTCTGTCTGTCTGTGACTCTGTGTGTATCTGTATTCATGTATCCGTTTAGCTGACTTTGTCTGCGTTTATGTATATTTCTGTCAGAGGTGTAACAAGGTTTAGAAAAGTGGGGGGCATAATTTGGAAAGTATTGCACGAAGTGGCAAAAATTTTTTTGGCCCCCCTTTGTTAATTATTCCCCCCTAGAAATGTGAAAAATGGGGTCAAAAATTATTTCAGCAAAAGTTATCTTAAAGTGCCGTTGGAGAAACATAAAAGGAACCGATTTGGGGGAGCACATGAGGGGCACTGAGCACTAAAACAAAGCCCCCCAGTTTTGAAATTGGGGGGCCGGTGCCCCCTCTGCCCCTCCCCCCGCTTGTTACACCCCTGGTTTCTGTGTGTCTCCCATTTTGGACAAGACTCAGAAGTTTGAGACATTGTAAATAATAAGCTGGCAAACAAGTTGAATAGCAAACTAGCATTGATTGTCTATTGTTAAACAGAAAGTATTTGTATGTGGCAGTAATGAATGTGTTGTTAAGTTAAAATTTTATGTGACTTTTTTAAAATGAACTGTGTGAACTTCAGTGGACATGTAGATGGGTAATCAGGAGATTGGGACATTTTGCATTCCTGAATAATTCGTTGACACTTTTCTACAATCTTTCTGAACTGAAAGATTGTATGTCATTTTATATTTCAGCTGGTAGATTTTGTGAGTATGAACACTGCCAACAAATACTATGAAAACGAGTCTCAGAAAGGAGGCTGGCATCAGATCGCATGGTCCTTTCTGAAGGTACTCTTCTCACTCAAACTAAGATTAGAACAGTCCGTAAGAAGATTGCTCATTAGTTATTCGTTTGAAAAAAGCTCTTGCTTGAAATCAGAAATACAGTTCAATGCAAGGTGTGGTTGCTGAAATTCATAACACCCTGAGTCATTATTTATTAATATTATATAATAGCATACTGTCCTTTGAAAAAAGAACTTATAGGAAAAATATTTATTTTTCTGCTTCAGGATTTTGAGAAGTTATGTATGTAACATGTGAATAGTATCTCAGTTTTTTAAATTGTCATTGAATATTTATATAGCACCACTTAGAGAGTAAAGTGATCAGAGGTGCTGTGTGCATTAACCAATATGGCATTATAGTTTATTAATTAAGAACTAGAGTTTTATTATTTAGCAAAACACTGTGCAGAAAATTAGAGGAGCCTCCAGTGGTCAATCCATGCACATGAGTGTGCCTAATAAGAAAATTCACAATTGACAAATGGCATCTTGTTCAGAATCTCTTTACCAAGTTACTTGAGCAGTTTGCAGCGATGAGAGGTGGTATCATATGCATCACTGTGACACTTCTGCCGAGCAGTTGTTCATTGATAGAAGAGTATGTGTAATTGCGCTTCCAGATCTTTGTTGCAAGACCCATTTCGGTTCTCTTCCAAGATGAAACTACCCGGTTGTAGTTAACATACACAGTATGACTTGCAAACAAAATGCCTTCTAAACAAATTCCTTGGCAGTGATGAAGAGTAAGTGCTGCATGCAAGCTAAGCAATAGTTAGCTCTGACATGTTTAGAATTACTGAACATATTCTGCATTTAGTAAAAATCTGCTGAATTGATGCTGAAGTTGTTTATTACGACTGACATGTCTGGTGAAATGTGCAGAGTCAGTATGGTACGATTTATGGCTTCATTATGATCTTGCCAGTATTAGTTAGTGTACAGCCTGATGTCTTTTGGCTGTGCAGTTGGTAGGTACCAACAACAAGCCAAATGTTGGTAAAAAGGTGAGGCTTCAGCTTTATCTTCCTCCAAGAAGAATCTTTTCAAAAGAGGGACATGTTGAGGTAAGAAAACTGATTGCTAATCAAGTGATCCCTGTCATTATTTGTCAAGCATGATTAATTTTGTAAAAATATAGTGATTCAATTCTATTATTATAATCTATCAAAAAGATGGTTAAATTATTGTGAAGACTGAGCGTTGAACACGGTTTATATATATAGTATAATAAGCAAATCTCTTTGTTTTGCATCTTTATTGTTTGAACAACATGCCATATATGACTGTGTATAAGATACAAAACTATTCCTAAATATGGGTTCTAAAATGAGTATGAGTTATGCATGGGAAATTGGAAAATCACTTATATTGGGAGGCTACTTTAGCTTATGCATGGGAAATTGGAAATGCACTGGTATGGAAGGTTACTATTAATGATAGCTGATTTTATCCATAAAAGTAATTTTATTGAATTGTACTTCCTTCCTGTAATATTCATTCATTCATAACGAAGATTTATATAGCGCCCCTTCAAGGCTACTATTCAGGAGCTCTCCCAGCCTTGGCATGGCTAAAAAGAAAAGTTTTAAGGCGAGTATAAAAGGAGTCTGAGTGGACTGCAAAGTTTTTAACTCCGCCACTGGTAGTACTCGACCAGGGCCAGTCCCACGCCTGGATAAAGGAGGAGGGCGACACTAAATATCTTTATCACACAGTGTTGATAAGCTGCAACAACCACCACCTTGGCGACAGTTTGTAGTACTGTAGCCTGCTTTTATAAATTTTTATGATCTAATCAAATGTATTGATAATGACAAATCGACTTTGCAGCACTACTGCAAAGATAAACTTCCAGTCATTGATTTATGTGAACTGTTAACTATGTTGACACAGATAATGTCACTAACTCAAAATAGCATGTTTCTTGCAGTTTCCAGTTTTACCAACATATATTGTGGGCATAGTTTAAAATAATTATCATTTTTTTATATCATCATTCTGTCAAGTTTTTAACCTTCATTAATCCATGGGGGATTCATAATGATGTGTTTAACCTCTAAACATCCATCTTATGCATTGGAACAACTTATGGACAGTAATGTATAATACTGTGTTTTGCTAATAAACCATTGATTATAATTTCACTGTTTATCCATAATGGATAAAAAGTTGTGAGCATTTCGTAAGTAAGAGAACAAGGGCAAGTGTTGGTTAAATGACATTTTGTAAGTCCAGACTATAGTGGCTTGAGAAGTGAGCTGCCATTTAGTTTTGTTTCTGTCTGCTAACAGATGTTTAACTGGTGGTCCAGTAACCAGCGTATTACTTATCCTTCAACTCTTTATGTATCCATCAAGTCAATCGTCATAAGTAAAGAAATTGAGCCTTCTACAAGATCGATGTTTGCTACTCAAGAGGTAAACTTTAGTGCTAGTTACTGTTAAAATTTATAGGTATGTTTGTATGCATTTGCATCTGTATAACTGTATATTAACATATTTATGCTTCTCTCTAAGGCAATGAATTGAGTTGTTGACGTATGGCACACAATGTGTAGTTATTTATAATAAGCTGGGGAACCCGGCGTTGCACGGCTCGAAACGAGTTTTTGGTCATGGAGAGCAGGAAGACGGCGACTGCGGGGTTCACCAACCCATCTACTGGATGTCTCAGATGTTTCCCGAGTGAACGGCAAAGGTTTCGAGTGAATAACTGTAAAAGTGTGGAAATGCATAAACGGAATGCATACAAAGTACATACCCACTGTGCAGACAACGGCCAACTAATGCTGCCTGTACGATATCTCCTAAACCGTAAAAGAAGAAAAGGTGTGGCAGAGAGATATCACGTCCAAATGTCAGCAAATGTACTGGAGGTGTTTCGTCGACATGATCCTGGCGACTGAGAAGGAAACTTTCCTTGGGGGGTCCTGAGACAGGTTTTTGGCCTTTGAGACCACGAACCCCTCGACTGCGTGTTCCAGGTGTTCCCCGAGCCAACGGTGAATGGCTCTAAAAACTGTAAAAATGCATAGCCAGACAGACAGACAGAAGCACACACAGAATCCTCTTTATATATAGAGATATATGGATTGTCTCCAGTCAATTGTAAGCATTACCACCAGTATAATGAGCCAGAAGTACACCATAACGACATGTGGACAGCCATTATCACTGTGTGTGCTAGGGTCTGCATTGTGCCACACTGAATAATTTGACACAGGACATCCAGGATACAGGATATGAGGCTTGTTCCTTGTGATGAAGGTCTAGGCACAGAAACCTTCTGATATCAGTTTAGTACCAGCTGACCCCAGGAAATTGGGCGACAGATAAACAGACTGGTAATCTGGTGTTTGAAGTGTTCCTTTGTGCTTTGCAATTTTGTTCAGGACACATTACATATTCAGATCCCATTCCTTTACAGTACGTTACAGAATGACCTACGGGCACCATCCTTCATAGTGTAACTATTTTTGGTGGGGAACAGCATTTTGCATCAAGACATGTTGTTATTCCGATTCAGGAGAAAGGAAGAATGGCCTTTGATGATATCCAGAGAAAGAGTGAACGTGAATTTGGACAAGAATCTCGCCCACTGGATACACGGTTTAGGCAGTCGTCACCATGGTTACGTCTAGCTGGTCAACAGTGCAAGATTCCTAATCTACTCATTTGTAGTCTTTCAGCCGGAAGGAAAGGATGCTTTGTTCTCAAGTTTTCTCACAATGGACAGTAAGTTCTCATTTAAATAAATAAATGGTTTCTGGAATTCTTAAGTTGGCTTCTCAAATTAATAAATGACTTGATTTGCATATGAATCTAAGCCAACATTGCTTTTTATAATAATGATAATAATGATTATAATTTTGATTATAATATTATTAATAATTATATGAATAATACTAAGAAGAACAGTAGCAATTCTGGATAAACTCGATAATTATTAGTATTTAGGTCTCTGAGGGAAATTTCAGTATAAAGGGGACAAAATGTGATGATTATAATTATTATAATATAAAATCATTGATTAAACATTTTATCATTCATCAGCTATTTTGTAGCCAGTCGTCCTGATCTACTCGTTCTTCGTCTTGCTTTTCTCTGTCTCAACCTCCTTAACACTTTGACCACCAGCACATACTAAAATGTATGTGAAATCAATCTCGCTTTTTTGTCAAAGGGTTAATCTATGTCATAGCAGCATTTTGGAATGGACTTTTGACAGACATCTGCCAGTTCTCCTGTCCCTCTTTCTCATCTGTAAAGCTGAGGACTGCTCTGTTGCCCTCTCTTCTACAGTATTTCGCTTCAGATTAGAACTGTATCTTGCCCAGGTTCTGCTTCTGTGTCATCTTGTTACCACAATCATCAATGATATCCAGTGTAGTATCATGCTATCCCCATTTTACTCTCTCAAATTCGTATCTGGCACCAAAGCTGATCAAGTGACCGGGCTTCTGTGGACTTGATTTTACATGACTTACACTAGCCCTGCTAATGTCTTAGGTTCACATGCTACCTACATGTCCATGTTGGGCCTAGCTAAGCTAGTGTTATCTACAGGTTGGGCCAGCATAAAATGCATCGACTTTGCATGCAAATAACTCCGCCAATATTTGAAAGTTATTTATACTGAATGCGTCAAATCAAAGGTATTTCACTCTAGCCTATATAAAGCCAAACTGATACTAGTTTTAAGTTTAAGAAAATGTTTGGAACAGGCCTAGCTGCCCAATTGTGTTGTCGTTAGTGACGCAAAATGGCGCCGTTGACAGACGGTGATCGAATCTTGATAAGGTATTTAATTCCTTTCAAATGATGACAGAGTTTCCTAACAGAGGATGGAACAAATATACCTTAGATCATCTGATACGAAAAATTGATGAAACAGGAACTTCATTTGTAAACCACGCAAATTGGTCTCGCGTCGCACACCCACTAACGTCGCTCGTGTGTCCGAATTAATTTGTAGCCAAGAAGATGACCCAGGTACGAGTAAATCTCCCAGGGAAATTCATCGTGAAACAGGCATTCCGAGAAGCACCGTAAGACGAATAGCAAAAGATGACCTAAATTTGAAGATTTTTCGTAGGCGCGAAGTCCAGCTTTCCGAGTAGGACGAGCAGAAACGACTGGACGCATTCAAGCGTTTGAAACTGCGCATGACTGTTGATAAAATTCAAGGACATAGTTTAGCAATGAGAAGATATTCATGGTGCAGACTCCTATAGACACTCAAAACGATTGTGTCTATGCCCGTGTCAATACAAAACGAGATGTTACAACTGTTAACGTTATCATGACTATTTTCATTAGCTATTATCACTAAAAACGATGATTTTTTTATGTCACGATTTACGTCATGAAGGCTGAAGGTGCAATAGCCAAGGTTTTTTATACTAGAGTGATTTGACGCATTCAGTATAAATAACTTTCAGATATTGGCAAAGTTCTTTGCATGCAAAGTCGGTGCATTTATGCTGGCCCACTCTGTACATGCAATTGTAGTGCTTAGCTAAGCTAGTGTTACCTACATATCAATGTTGGGCCTGCTAGTGTTTTAGGTTCATGTGTGTCTGAGTAAAATTGTATTTCTGCCAATTCCTGGTGCCTGTCTGCATTGGGTGATGTCAGTGTGAAAGGATGCAAAAGAAGCAATTAATAATATAAAAAATTAATTACAATGACATTTTATTTGTGCCCTTTGTGATTGTCTAGGAGTTTGGCATGTGGATGTCATGAACGAGATACTTACCCTATTTTAATTTTTGAGGTAAGCTTCTTTGTTTCAGGTGGTATGCAGGAAGACCATTGTGTGAATGGGAGTTTTATTCTGTCATGATTGTATACATTGGTGATTCTTTTAGTTTACTGTGCACTGTTTTACTAATTGTTCTAACAGTCATTGAAATGACAATTAACATCATGTTAACTAGTGCAGAGAGCGCCTGTGGGTAGATTCCTTGAAAGGCGCTATATCAAGTTTAATTGATTCATCATGTCACATGACAACACAATTTAAGTACCTCACAAGAAGTGCTGATTGCATGGCTATCTAACATATCAGAACGACTGCATTTTTAGAAGGTTTGCTGAACAGAGTCAAAGCAGCAGAGCATTAATACAATTGCAGACGGTTCCATAAGGATGATGGCCCAACACATGAGAACAAATACGATAATGCTTGTTTTAACACAAAAACGCAGCATCTGCATGTCTTCTTAGGCTTTAGAGTGTGCAACTGTCATTCCAATAGATTGGATTGGAACAAAGAGCACCGTGATGTATGGCAGTTTGTATGTCAATAGTATGTCAGGCAGTTTGGACCAGTGAGTCATGTACCAGAAGGATGATTCTGAATTGAATGTGCTTGGTAAAAAAATCCAGAATTGTTGGTATTTCTTGAATATATTCTTAAATATTCTAATTTGTTGGCCTGTTGGCTATAACTCAAGTAGCAGGGCTAATAACGGAGTGGAGCTGTCACAGCCAGAACTTAAGCAGGATTGCTAGGATTACAGTAACTAAGGTACATCGTGACAAATGAGTAAGCAAGGGTCACTGCAGCACTTGACGACTGCTTGCATTCTATGATTCATATATGATGCCACTAATGGAAGCAGGACCTGTGGTGGAAGTTCATATGATCTGCATTCAATAATTCTCTGTCCAGGAGCAGACCCATGTTGAGAATTATTAGCTGCTAATTCCAATCATGTAATCGAGATTTTATGAATCGTCGATGTGTCTGGTGTGTGTGTCAGGTGACACGTGCTGGGTCTTCATTGGATTCGGCTGCAGTTGATTTTAAGACATCTATTATCTACCTCTGCATTTCTGCTATAATGGCCTAAGTGAAAGATGCACAGGTTTAGTGTGTTCAATGGGTAACAAGTCTAGGGCTGTTGGAGGTCGTTGCTATGATTGTTGTACCCATTATACCCATGTTGTACCCATGATTCCAGAGCACTGATGATCTGTGTCTGGTCAGTGATGTATAAGATGTAGACAGACTGGCCAATGTACTGAACCCTATGGGACACCAAATGGAACTGGTGTCTGATCATTGTCTGCTCATCCAGGAAGGAACAGAGCTAGTCCATGGGTCATCATTCAGAGAGTCCATAAGAGGTTTTAAGATGTGTGACCAGAAGATTACAGTTTACTATGTCAAATGCTGGGGTTACATACAAAGTAACGCTAAATGTGACGCATCGATTATCAATGGCAGGTGTCCAGTAGATATAATAACAGATGTCTAGTAGAGCACAAGTTGGTTATCACCAATACGTTTTCTCGACTGCACAATAGACATAGATATACTTTGAGAAGCCCAGACAAAAACACCAGATCGCAGATCGACTACGTCCTGATTTATAAACATTGGAAACGATCGATCAACAACGCCCGCACATGCCTCAGTGCAGATTGTGACTCGGACCACAATCTAGTAATACTGACAATGCATTTAAGATTCCAAAAGAAACGAACCATCAAACCTCTTCTCCTAGACTTGGAGAAACTCAGAAACAATCAGATAGAACAGCAATACCAAGTTGAAATAACTAACAGATTCGAAGCACTTGAGGGAATTGCTGAACCACACACACCAGATGAACTATGGCAACAACTTAAAGAGATCACTCTGAGTGCCGCCAAAACAACACTACTGAAGAACTGCGACAAGCGAAAGAATTGGATCTCCAGTGACACCTTTGAATTAATAAGAAAGAAAAGTGATGCAAAAACAAAGTCTCCACAAGAGTACAAAATTCTACGAAATGAGGTACAACGGATGTTACGAAGAGACAAGCAGTTGGAATTGGATACATTATGCATCGAGCTGGAGGAGGACAAAGGGAAAGGTAACACCAGACCTGTATTCCAATTGGTGAAGAAGCTCACTGGCTCGTTCAAGCCTCGAACCATAGCCATTAATGACAACAACAACAAAAAACTTGTTGAACCGGAAAAAGTAAACCAAAGATGTAAAGAATATTGTGAAGGACTCTACAGCAATGAAAAAGAGGAAACAGACATAAAAATCGAAATACAAGAAAAGGAACCACCGCCACTAAAAGAAGAGATAAGACGAGCCATATTGAAAGCAGCTATGCGGAAGTCTCCAGGCCCAGATGGCGAAGCCGCTGAGCTGTTTAGATTTGGTGGAGAAATGACTCTGACAAAACTGCACGAGATATGTGTGGACGTATGAGAGACCGGGGATTGGCCAGAAGAATGGTCACAGTCAATTTTTATTCCACTGCCGAAGAAAGGAAATCTACTTCACTGTGGTAATCACATAAAAATTGCGCTAGTCTCACATGCCAGTAAGATTTTGTTTCGAGTGATACTGGAACGCATCCAGACCAAGCTGGAAACAGAGATCGCTGAAGAACAGGCTGGCTTTAGGCCAAGAAGAGGCACGCGAGATCAAATTGTGAACTACTGGCCACGTCACCTGTGGATTTACAGGAGTTGGTGCAACGTGTTGAGATATCAGCAAAAGAATACAGTATGCTGATTAACGTAGCAAAGACAAAAGTAATAACAAATAACAATGACACACTTTTGATCAAGGTGAACGGATACAAACTGGAACAAGTGGACTCATTTACATACTTGGGGAACAGAGTAACGAAGGACGGGGACTACACGAGTGAGGTAAAATCAAGATTAGCTATGGGAATGTCAGTCATGTTTTAGTTGGTAAGCATCTGGAAGAATAAATCAGTCAGTACTAAAACCAAACTGTACTCATGATGGCCTTGGCTTGGCCAGTAGCAACGTATGGTTGTGAAGCGTGGACAATAAAGAAAGAAGAAGAGCATATACAAGCATTTGAGAACAAGTGCATGAGGAAACTGCTCAGAATTCCATGGACAGCAATGGTGACAACCGAACAAGTGTATCAAATGGCGAAAGTTGACAGCAAACTGTTGGGTCAGATCAAATCCAGAAAACTGCGGTACTTCGGGCACATCGTGAGACAGCCTAAAGACAGTATTGAGAACAGTGTGATGTTGGGTATTGTGGAAGGAAGCCGAAGTCATGGAAGACCCAGAATCTGCTGGTTTGAAAATGTCATGGCGTGGACTGGTGTAAAAGACACAAGCTTAATGAACATCGTACGAGACAGAAGGCATTGGACATCACTTTCCCATTCATGTAGACAACGGTCGCGAAGCGATGATGACGATATGACATGACATGACAGTAGAGTCTTAGCAAGACCTTATCCACTGACCATCCCTGAAGCCTGACTATCATTTTAACCTGAGGTCACTTACTTCTAGGTACTGTGCATTTGGCTGAGCTACTTCTTGAATACCTTAGATAGAAACATGAGATTCAAGATTGGCTGCTAGTTGCTGTGGTCATGACCCAGTCCCAACTTCTCCATTGTCATGTGTTTGGTTTTAGGCCACTTTCTGTTTATATCAATGGTTATGACTCTTGTACAGAGGACCTTTATGTTGTAAGAGTTGCCATATACTTCCAAGTTCTCACCATTGCTTATCATTCCATGAAGAAACAGAGGCATTAGCAAACATGCAACACGATTAAAGTGATTGCAAAGTATTGGTTCTGACAAGCCTCAGCCTACTGCTGCTGTAGTTTTTGTTATTTTTTGTTGTGATTGAAATGACAGCTGTATTTCCTAATTACATCTATACTTGTGACAGATTCCATCTGGTAAGCTGCAAAAAGAGTTAACTGGTCACTGCAGCATCATCTACGACATCTGTTGGTCATCAAATGACCAGCAACTTCTTTCAGCCTCAGGTGATGGTACCTGCAGGTAAGCTTGACTCTTTTTAGGCTGCTCTGCTTACTTACTTCATTTAGATTTACTGCTTTGTAATGTGGGGTAAGAGGTACATTGCAGGAGATAAGCAACTTACACTTTTTAAGTTTTATATTGGTGCAGGAGATGAAGACAGACAACCTGTAGAGATACTAATATTTCATTTTCACCTCAGCATGGTATGAGCATTTTCATCATAACTTGCAAATAGATACAGTGTTATGATCCCACAACAATGTTGAGAAACATTGTGGTGTGGCAGTTTTTGACAAAATATGCAGTTTGAGCCTTTAAATTCTTTTAATAATAATTGTGTTTATCAAAAGAGATGTACTCCTGTATTTTGTAAAATTTGACAGAGTCTGGGATGTTGTACAACCATCGGAGTCTCTTAAGAAGATGTTACCTCATCCGTCATTTGTCTACAGTGCAAAATATCACCCCACGGTTAACAAGGTTGTAGTAACAGCAGGATATGACCGACTTATACGCATCTGGAGTCTGCAGACTGATGACCTCCAGGCATTGGTGAGATCAAACTTTGTCAGTCTAATAGTCATTATCATAATTATCATCTACATTACAATTTTCTAAAAAGCATTTTTGAAATATTTGTGACATTTTTGTGGCCTATTTTCATAAATGATACTTTGGTCTAAATTTGAAGGCCTTATTTTAATGCCTGATTTTTGCTTCAGAATACAGTATTTTTATGCTAGCATCCCATAAAAATTTAGATCTTGGAGCTGCAGCTATTCTGTGCTTGAAACTATGTTAACTGTTAAAAATGAGATATTTGTTTTATTTTAGTTGTTGCAAGAGTTGGATGGCCATTTCAGTGTTGTTAATGCACTCTGTTTCGATGAAGATGGAACGCAGTTGTATTCTGGTGATTCTCTTGGAAACATCATTTCCTGGAATGTCTTTGTCACAGATAAGCTTTCTTCAAAAGGTAACATTTAGCTTATATGTTGAATTATTGTTAACATTGCAGAAAACAGCTTGACATTATCTTTTATGCGACTAGTTACTGATATAATTGTACCACAAGTACCTCTACATATGTAGCATAGTATGCAGTTTATAAAGTGAATTACTTTTTTCTGGAAAACTTCTCATACAAGCTGTTTTGTATTCATTAAAGCATAGCTGTCGATCAAGAACTGTTGCTGTTTCAATGTTGTTAGGGTTGCTAAAGGAATGGACTAAGAACAAGGAGCTAACTGATCCTGATTTCAAGGTAGGCTACTACTGTATGTAGCACATTGCTATGAAAAGATGTATTACCACATTTGAAAAACTACCAAATATTTTTATTTGAATAATGACCCAGATAATTTATTCATATTCACCCAAGTAGCTTGATGCCAAATACAAGTTATAAATGCACTAAATTAATTTGATTGTCAACCAAAGGGAACTGCATTATTTAAACTCGGATCTTCTATTTGCATATTTCAACGCAGATCTAAGCTCTTCTTTTACTATCTTGTTTGATGCTTTTGAGTAAAGCGATCGTAAACTTGTTATATGTTTTTAGATATTAACATACATACTTAGTTTAGTGTTGTTAAAAGTGTTGAGCCCTATAACAGGTTATTAATTATTTTTCAAGGGTAGTGCTATCAATGCAGTCACTTTGCATCCCAATGGAAGACGTCTTTTGGTTCATTCACGCAACAACAAACTCTACCTGATCGATCTCCGAATGTGAGTCTGTGCTTCTGTTTTACTTTTTGTTTATATTTATGTGCAGTCTGGAACAGATTAGATATCTGTAGATATCATTTCAGGCATGATCCTCATTGGCCTAGTCTGGCTCATCCCTGTGTTTCTTGCTGCTCCGATTCTGGTCACCACCTATCGTTTTTATGTGATTGTCTACCCTTGAACTGCACCTTACCTTACTTGCCAGATTATTTTGTTTTGACTGAGTGGCTGTCGGTAAGGTGGTCCCATGACTTATCCGTCATGGATGCGAAAGAAATCTTGGAAGTAAAAGTGCAATTTAAAAAATTAGACATTGCTGATCTTTCCCAGGGTACTGTGAGAAGTCTTAGTGCTATAGAAGCTACAGCATCACTGTTTCTTCAAACTAATGGGGTGAAGCATATAGTTTTGTCCAGAATGGATATTCATGCAAGCTGTCTTTTTGTTCTGTAATTTTCTCTGTCTTGTGAAGATTTTATCTTGGAGAATCATCATCTGTGCACTTTTACGGTCTTCCCAAAACATGAAGTTAAGCATTGATTCCAAGGTTTTAGTCAATTATATGAATGGCTGAATATTGAATATGGTGGCTCAGTCTTCTCTGACTGCTAATGTTTTGTGTCTGTTCTAGTCAGTCAGTAATGCACAAATATGTTGGTGCACTCAACTTTCGTGAGCACATCCGTAGTACAATGACACCATGTGGAGCCTTTGTCTTTGCTGGAAGTGAAGATGGTCAAGTTTATGTATGGAACACAGATACAGGTAATTTACAGTTTACCTAACAGGAAATATGGCTAATTTGTAGAGTTCTAAAATGGTTAAGATATAAAATTGCCTTTTAAATTAATATAATAAACATCAGTGTATTTGCATTCTATATGGTAGGCCCTAGGATTTGGGATGTATTAATGGCCTCCTCTGGAGTTATGCCTGTTCCCTAAATTGTGTAGTGGTACGTTTCATGGTCATTTGAAAACTTACGTTTTTGTCCAGGCTGGAGTTTGGAGCGCTTTTCGGTAATTACCTTGAATGGGTGATGTAGTTTGAGAACCCAACCGTGTGATCTGGATTTAATTCAGCTGTAATCATTCCCTTGTCATCCATTCTTGGTTGCTTAATAAGATCTGTCACAATTTAATGATCATACCCAGAACTTACTGGTGAGCATTCTCTGAGTATACAAATTATTGACTTTATGTCTGGTACGTCCCCAAATACTTTATGATAAATTGTTGCCACAAGTTAATGCTACGCAACAATATACAAAGAAATAAGTTCTTATATGCTAAATATAAACAGTTTATGTTTTAATTAATTTCTGAAGATAATCTCACAAAAGCTCCTGAAGACAAATATGTATTAACCGGTGTTCTATATGGTCAAATGGGCAACGTTGGACTATAATTTGAAAAATATTGATATTTTGATGAAATGACAGTTAAATACTGTGTTGATTTTTAATAAATGCGCATTAGCAAGCAGATAAAATGCTTCCTGGCATTTTCTGTCTGTTTCCAGGTGACCAGGTAGTCGTTTATTCCAATCTTGGTTATCGCCAGTCAGTCTGTGGAGTTGAATTTCATCCGTTTGATAACATCGTTGCATTTTGCTCACATGGTGATAATCAACCAGTGAAGCTCTACAAGTTTGATCCAAATGGTCAGTCAATTATATTTACATAGTAGGTATTTACCTATTTAACCTGGTTTATTAAGTGAGAGGTGTAACCATTAGATGAACTTCTGTGACTTAGTTGTAGCTTAAGGCAAGATAATGTGGTTGTGGAATCTGTTTAGAGATGTCACAGCAATGATCTTATTTTAACAATTATTATTCAAAGTTAACAATTATTATTCAATATTTAAAAGTTAACATTTTTTAATTCAATATTTAGAAGTTAACAATTATTATTATATTTTTAAACAATTTAATTGCTTATTTATTTTTATTTGTTTCAACTGTCACTTCAGTGTCTTTTGTGCCACAGCTGCTCAGAAAGATATCACCTCAGAATTTGCAGAACCATTTTGTGCGCAAAGATCAGAACTACAGACTTCCAGAGTTCAAAACCATGATCAAACTGTGTATGTATCATAGATCAGTTAGTAAAACACCAGGTACACCAAGGTACAATAAGCATGCCTCTTCATGACATGTTTCATTATGACATTATTTCTGATTTAGCACAATTTGAAGTAGGACTCCTAAGCTCAGTTCTGCTGTAAAATTTCACAGAAGCCGTTTTTGTGTAGCTCGTAAATAACATTGTTAGGTGAGACATTACTTTCCAGATATATGTCTTTATGCTGAATGTATGAAAGGCATTATAAAACCAGGCTCTTTTTACATGAAAGATTTTTGCCAGTTTCTGAAGTTAGGTTTGGTTTCTTTTTAGGACTTATCTTTATTTTCTTGCTCTTAAGCATTTCTCATGTGTCTTTTCAGAACATCAGACTCTGCCTTTAAATTTAGAGCACCCACGCTTAAGTAGTTCACCTCTTGGGTCACATTTGGTGTTACTGTTTTACTGTGGAACAACTAAGGGTTCCTTAGGTACCAAGTTATCAATTAGCGGTAGCACTTTATTAAATTAAATGCCACACACGTCCTTTACAGTCATATGCTCTCATAGCTTGATACTTATTATATGAAAATGAATTCTTGTGATGAGTAAGTGCTTAATAATGCTGTGTATTAAGGTTCAGACCAGACTCAGCAGTTACTGGGACTACAGGTGATTTCAACATTTCTCAGAAAGCAAGGCTTGAACAAGTTATGCAGAGATTACAAACCATTGGTGTAAGTACATTCAGCTTAACATATACAAAGTCACTTAGCCACAAGCTTATGGACAGGATGATTGTTTAAATGTTTTAAAGACAAGCAACAGGCATTGTTTCCCAATCACTGTTAGTATAATGCTGATCGATCATGTTTGTCATTAAGGTGTTTACTGTTCAATATTATATAAAATGCTTTTGTGGTATAATTTGTATATGCGTGGTGGCATTAAGCAAACTGTGCTTGTCACAATAATCGAGAAGTCTACAGAGGATAAGAGTTTTCAGCTAAGTAGAGACTGAAGATATTCTGATGTTCTATCAGTTCAACTGGTCTCAAGACAGTGGCTGTATGTTGCAGATAGTGGAAATTTGTGTTATATATTTGATTTTAGTGACAGAAATTCTTGGCTAAACAAGGATTGCGTTTAGTTATTTGAGCATACGAGATGGGATATTGTAGTTAGATTGGAATAAAAAAAGACTTGAGTGAATTCGAGTAGAGCCTTTATTTACTGATTTGTGCCAGTTTTTATGTATCATTTTAAAGTTGCTAAGAGTTGAGTTTGCAATGCATTTGCAGCAAAGCAGTCGACCGTGTACTGTGGAACCAACGTTAGGTACAGACTATTCGCAGCAGTACATGGCGACTATGTCGGGAGGCTCGGACTGGAGGCCTTCTTTCACACCAGGTTCTGTGTTTTTTTGACAATTTCATTTTCTGTTGAGTCATTGAGGATCATTTTAAATGCCTGAACTGAGAATATTTTAGAATTTGGCTTATCTGGATGAACCAGGATATTGTTATGACTGTGTTATTCCACAGGCAGACAATTTAGCACGATAATCGTTTTTAAGGAGAATGTTTTACTTTTAAATAATAGTGTTCACTAGAGTGCAGATATGCAACTGGTTAAATAAAGCATATACTTACTCACTTACCGTGCTAGCTATTTTAATTCAGTACCTTATTAACAGTCTTAAATTGATCTTGAATGCAGTTCACTTTTCAACAGGAAACCCAAGCTTTATGCCCAATTCATAAGGAATCACAAATATCAGCTATAAATCCCTACCAGATTCGCTCCATTGACTCTTACAGACTAGCCTTTTGTAGAACAAACACTAGGCATTTTGCTATAAGATATTTTGGTCCTCTAATTTGGAATATGACTCCAATAGACATTCGCTTATCTCGAACTACCAAAATATTCAGTAAGAAATAGAAGGGTTACTTTCTTAATGTTACTACAGTTTAGAAGTGAGGTGCCGGTCTTTTCTGTAGTTAACTAGTTAAGTTACAAGTTACCTTCTTACTATAATTATAATTCCTTGCTGCTGCTTGTATCTAATGTGAGAAAGGGTGGGCCCCATTAGCACAACCTCGTTGGTCCCTTAGGAGTTTCTTTTTACTCCCTATTGGTCCTCAGCTGTTCTTTCCGTTTCATATACTTGTTCTCGTTTAATTTTGTCAAATTTAGCTTTGGTTGAGGAATGCAATAAAAATGGTTGGTTTATGGTTATGGTTATATATATATTTTTCAGTTGGTGGAAGAACTGGAAGCAGTAGAGGAATGGATTTTTGGAAGCCTCAAATCAATATTATTGGTGTAAGTATGTGCATCATATCCAACTTCTGTTTGTCTTACCAAGTTCAGTCTCGGATGATGGAACAGTTTGCTCATACTCCTCACAAACTGAGTTTTTGATGAAATTCTTCAGCCACCGAAAGCATTGATTCGTTGCCATCTCTGTCTTATAACAGCTGTTGTTGTTGAGCCACAATTTATGCATTTTGTTTGACCCAAATCTGTCATCTAGCAAACACATTAACGCTATATGCAGACCTGTTTATATAACATGCCCTGATTTGTCTGGGTAATGCTCTGGTTTCTATCCTTCTCGACTATTGCAACTCACTTGAAAAGTGAGTTGCAATAGAATTTTTAGAAACGCTAACTTGATGAATCTTCTAAGAGTCCAAAATGGGGCTATCACTAAGACTCCAAATATGATCTTTTGTGATTGATCATCTTTTATGAGAGACTCTCTCCACTGGCTTCCCATCCACCAGCATATTCTATTTAAGGTCTGCTCCCTCATGCAGAATAGTCTTGCTGGCTCTGATCCACTCTACCTCAGGGCCTACTGTAATCCAGTTTCCTCCTTACCCAGTTATTCCTTTGTACAGTCCTCAGCTTGGGCTATCTATTTCTCCCACGGACGCCTACGTGTATGGCTCAGCATAGAAGTTTTGCCACTGGATTCCCTTCAGCTGGAATTGGATACTTCAACTATTGTTCCCCATAGCCTCTGAGCAGTTCTGTAAGCACTTGAAAACGGACCTGTTCTTCGGTGAAGTCACTGGTCTGGGCTAGGAGTGCCTCTGATTTAAAGTGGTGCTATACAAATACTTGATTGAGATTGCGATTACAGCTCATTTCCTACAAAAATCACTGTCTACAGTTTGCTCTGGCCTTCAGACATTCACTAAAACTTTTGTCTCTTCTGTAACTCATTTAGTTTTTAGGCCGTTTCCATTTCTTCTTCGTTTCTCTTCTTGACTTTTGAATGGATTTGCCGGGAAATTTGGCTTCCACTACAATTTTGCTTAGTAGAGATCATCGACTGATGCAGTGAACATTATCATTGTAGCACTATAGAAGTTCTCAGATTATCAATATTTGCATTTGGAAATGACATGTATATACTAAGATTTGTTTGGAGGGGTTTGGATGAAAGGTGACGCTCCACAGCACAAAGAGCAGAAGATCAGTGTTGACTTGGGATTTATTTTTGTTATCCACCCTAAGGTCAACTCAGCCTTTCCATTCGCTAGGTGGCACTGGTAAAATGAGCAGTAGGACAGATGGGTGCCTTGCATGACTGCCATGCAGTTAAATACTGTAACAACTTGTGATCATTTGTTCATACTCTGATACTCTGACTTGTAATCATACATATATAATTTTATATATATATATATATTATATATGTTTATGTTTACATTCAGCTTGAAGGAAAAACAAAGGTTCAGTTTACGGGAAGTCCAGGTTCACAGATATCCAAACCAGAAGTGGTGAGTTTTTATTTCCAGCAGTTACTATTCATTCATTCATTTCAAAAGTTTATATAGTGCCCTCATTAAGCCTACTTGGAGGCACTCCCAGTACAACCATCGTAATATGAACTAGACTTAAGCAGCTTGTGAAACAAGGTGCATTACTCTTTGGCAGCTGCCATATCTAAAATTAATTTATGAAGTCCTGTTTGCTGAGGCTATTATTGTTTAATTTGTTCCCCTCATTGAACTCAGCTGCAGTATGGGTACACTGCTTGCATTGTTCAGTCAATCGGAAGAATGTGAGATGAAAGCTGTGCATCTCTATCAATTTATTAGCCACTGGTTTCCCTCGTTAGTGTTAGTCTATTGTAGTTTGATGGAATGTTGACACAGTTTTCATACCTGCTACAGCAAAATGTACTTTTTTAAATTTATGTTCCATTTGAGCCCTCGCTGAATTCGACAACAGTATGGATGCATTGATTGTACTGTAATGTCATTGAAAAGAATGGAGCACAAGAGAGGGGTCTGGCAACATGCCTTTATCTGGACATGCTAAGAAATCGATGTCTCTTGTAATGATCTCCCAAATTATGAGTACATTAACATACTTAAAGTCTCTAAAAATCACCTCAGTGAATCGCGCTTGGGGAGATGGTTCCTTCACTTTTGTCCGAAAGCCCAACTTTGACCATAGCAATGGATTAATTAATGGATCATAGAATTATAAACTAACACAATAATTCGGGTGAAGAAAAATGAAAGAAGGCTACGTGTTTTCCAAATTTACTGAAAGTTCTATGTCTTTGAAATTGAGAAAAGAAAGTTATAGTGTAATGATGGGGAAAATTTGGTTCATTGCTTGCATCTGACACACATCTACACAAACATGGGGACCCTCCAGAAAACACAGTGTCATCCCCTTGAGAGTCGTGACTAAGGCTGTCAAAAATGTTGAAATGACGACCCGCGCGGTCGAGGATATTTTGTTAGGAAATGTAGAAAATTGTGTATTTTTACGGCATGTCGGGCACCCGAGAATCGATTTCATTGCCTGGGCAGTCAGCCAATATGAATAACGGAATATTTCTGACATAGGTTCGGGTAAAATCGAGCATTTTTACGGAATGTCATTACTCGAGAACCGATTTTCATTGCCCATACCTCAGCCATATAATATGACCAAGGGAATATTTCTGGCATATGTTTGGGTACAATCACGTATTTTACGGAATTTCGGGTACCCGAGAACCGATTTCATTGCCCGGGTAGTCAGCTTCGGTCAGGTACCCGAGTACCAGTTGACAGTGTTAGTCGTGACTCACAGATTGGGAAACGCTAAAGTAGATATGCCATGTTACCTCTCACATATTCCCATAATGGTAGACTAATCTGAGGGATCCTAAGACACCACAGAGTTTACTTCATTTTTTTTTACTTACTTAATGCTAGTCTACATGTAAACTATAGCTAGGTTTTGAATTTAGACAGGCTGATTTTTTACAAATTTCTCTCTTCAACACTTGTTTTATCAAGTTTCTATAATGCAATTTTATTGCTTTTAAACATTCCAGGTGGTAGTGCTGTACGACTACTTGGCCCAGCGGTCAGATGAACTGACGTTGATACGTGGTGAACGAATCAAAGTCATTTACAAAGACAATGACAACTGGTGGATGGGTGAACTGGAAAGTGGACAGCAGGGTTTCTTCCCCACCAATTACATCTTATCCGGTAGCTCTGACTTGAAGGAGTTTTCTCTAGAACTTGTTTTCCTTTTTATCTGTACAACTGAAACTCGGGATCGATTGGATTATGCGCATGTTCCTGCAACCTCTGAATTTTGGATAATCAGTCAATGAAACCATTGAAACTTGATAATAGTGCCCCTTCAAGATTTTTACTTGGAGGCAAACAGTAATTACTTAACAGTACGTGATCACATATGTTTATCATATAATGGTATGTGAACATGTGGATATTTATTAAGGCTTCTTTGTCACTTAGGATGTAAGCATGTTTTTATACTTCAAATTTCTCACATCATACTGATGAGTCATCGGATTGTTAACTGTTTTTGTGCATGTTAATCACGAAATAGCACTTAATCTATGATCGTAGCTGACACGCAGTGTTCGTGTGCCTTGGCTTGCTGAATGCATTTGGTAGTCACATGTCGAATGCATGAAGGAAGGGTGGCATAATAATAATGTGCTTTACTTTCCTACTGACAAACCACAGTATGATTACAAGTACAGTATAAACAGATTATGACCAATTACTAAAGGAAGTGAAATTTAACTGTACACCAGCCATGCAAGGCGCCCATTATGTTATATATGTATAACATCAGCTGGTGTATAATTTATCATGTGTGTAATTGCATGGAAAAATGTCAACCCTGTGTTGTGGTGACTTTCCAGTAGCGGATTGCTCAGAAAAACCCACATGTATGCAACAGTGATAAGTCATGGAGCGCTTAAAATCAGTCTGTTCTCTTGGCAGGAAAGAGCACATTTAAGTCTTTAACAAATGCATTGTTAAGAGAGTATGAAGGGTTTGTTGATAGTTTGAGTTACAAATGTCATTTATTGATTCATATTATAGAATTTTATGTCAAACTCAGAAGCACGGTTGTCATTGAACCATTTATTGATTATTTAAGATCATCAAAGACTGCTTGTTTGTCTTATGTTAAACTGTGCTACAAATCATATGAGTTAGTGGTTCGATTGACAAAAGTCATTAACATATATCAGTCTGTAGGCTGTTTAGAGATTGTGGAGCTGCATATAATATTTGTTCCAATTTTTTCTGGTATTAACCTGTACAGGGTCAGCAATTGACATTTAATGTCATCAGGTAACTGCCCTGTTAATAACTTTTGTCTTTGATGAAGTAAGTTTCACATATAATTATATGAATATCATTTTATCTTTTGTGTGTTCAAGGTTCAGTTGAAAACAACAAAAAGGAATGTGCTGAACCGACAAGAGACGACGAGATACCAAAGACGCCACTATCAGTTCCTGTCGACTCTGATGCAGACAGTCCGGCATACAGGAAAACCGTAAAATTTCATTTTGTCTTCAACCTTCATTTTTTTATATTGTGAAATGTAGGTCAAGTGCCATTTTGCATGCAATAAAGTTAATGAATCCTTGACTTTAAACACTTTGAATTCTGCACCTATGCCATGATGCTCATTAGAAATTATGAAAAGAATCATTAAAAATTAGGTAGTATGAATATGTACATATACTTATATGTAGATAGATAATACACTGTACTGTAGATGTATAAGTAAGTAATCTTTTATTGATGCAGGTCAAGTGCCCACAATTTACAGTGAACAGTACATCATACAATTACAATACAGAATATGTTGATTGGGTGCAAATTGAGAAGTAAATGGATTATGCTAAAACAAATTTAAAGTTTATTAAAATAATGACTGTACAGTGTACAGATAATATGGAAATAGACAGCTACAGTGAAGTCATCTCTATTACCTTAGATACACTTGAGGACGAGGGTCGAACCCGCTCACATGCTTAAACAGCACCATTTTTTTGTCTTTATTATGCCTATAATATACATTTCACTATGTTCAGCTTTTCAATTTTTTAAGTGTTTGGATAATTAATGAAGTGCCATCTTTTAATATGTATCATAGAACAAAAATGCAAGAAAGGTGCATAACTTAAAATCAAAAACAGTAGTGTCGTGGAGAAACTAAGCAGTATATTTGATTAGTTAATGGGATGCTTTAAAAATTTGCAAATCCTTGCTGAACTTGCTCTACATACAATCCTACATGTAAGACCAGTTGTGGCCAGCTGACTTTGTAAACGTAGTGAATTCTAGGAGGAGAAGATAAAAATCCAACCAAAGAGGGAAGTGCATAAGTCAGTGGGAAACTGCTAGCACTTGAAAGATATTTTTTTGTTAGCATTTCTTGTGATCGCAATACAAACAAATGATCCATAATCACGAAAGATTTGTAAATCTTCTAGAAAATGTCCATAAATGTTCCAGCTTTAACTCTTTCACATAGAAGACAGGGTCCAGAAGAGCAATGCCTTGAGTGGAGAGCTGTAGTGATATCCTATTTTCCACTCAAGAATTTCTTATCCAAGCATATAAATGGATGCTATAAAGCTAAGCTAGAGTATTACTAAGTGCCAGACATAGATTACATTTTGGATAAAAAATTCTGTGATTTGAGATTATGGGTGATAAAGTGTCGCATGGTGATTGAACTAGTTTGATTCCTGTGAACGGTGAAGGTGTTGACGTGTCTGTCACGCATGCATACTGAGGTGTTACAGACCTTAAACATGCCAGAAAGTAGCCGAACATCGATGGTGTTGTATGTTAGTAGAGTCATTGATGGCGAGTTTGTCGTGGTCGATTGAATTTACAGTTAAATTTCAATGTGAAGATCAGTTAGTTGAGTAACGGAAATTGTCAAACTTATCTTTCAAGCGATGTGACGTAAATAAAGAAAAGTGGTGTATCGTGGACGTTGCCAGGACTCTGTTGTAACGGAACACTGATTGTATGAGCCCAGAGCTACGAGAGCAAAGTAGCAGATAACTGAGCTGTGACCAACACAAGTTGCGACATCAACAGACATCCTGTTGTTTGACTGCTCTGTCTATGTAACTGAACCTAGGTCAATAGATCATTCAATATCTGACTTCTCAGGAATTTTACACTTTTGGGTTTATTCTCGGTCATAGTATGCTGGTGTGCTATTTTTATACTCACCTTGATTGGTCCCAGCACTGAATGACTTTCGTTTGTTCTTCGTGTTTAGACTCATGCCGTGGTAGACAAAAATGGTGAATTGAAGTATGTTTCAGCGACGGAAGACAGTGATGCTGAAGCAACTATTAACAGGTGAAGTGCTAGCAATGTCTCTTCTTTTCCAATTCAGAATTTGTTTGCCTAGCAATGCATTCTAGCCGCTAGTCCCTCTTGTTTTTAATCATATTCATGATCTCGAGATTTCTGCAGCAAACAAAAATGTAAGTCACACGAACCAGCTTCTTCACAAGTGCATGTCAAAGCAAAATGGATAGGTGAGGTCAGAATCAGTTCAAAGGGGCCGTTCACATATTATATAACGCTCAAGGGGTAGGTGGGTGGGTTCCTATTTTGTTAGCGTTATATTGTGTATGGTGGGGGGGTAGGTTGAAGGTTTTGTTATATAACAAACTTTTTCAGCTTATGCTATTTTGCCTGTTTGCCTGCCAATTGGAAATTCCATATACCATGGATCTTCATTGTCTAATCGAAGTTGTGAACCAAAACTAGCACCATTAGCTGCCACCTGGTGATTTGATTTGACGTTCTTAGTTATTGTTTTATAAATCTACTTTTAACAATTTGCTGTTTACAATTTTAACAATTTCATGTGCATAGCTCTAAACGCTCTAAAATTCAATTCTGTGTGCTTTGTTTTAATTCTGGTTTAAATTAAAATTAATTCCCTTGAAATAATTATTTTGGTAGGTATTATCATGATGTTTTATTTCATTTTCTATAGTAAGTGTAAATAGTTTATATGTTTGCTTAAATACCCAATTGTAGTTGTAGTACGCACTCTGTATACATCCTATGCTATTAAATAGGTAGAGTTATACCGCGAACTTATCGATAAATACCTGATAGTTCAATATTAAACCAATCCATTCTGTGTGATACCATAATGTTCATTTCTAGTGCAAAACAGGAGGGAAACTAAAATAGTGTTTTTAAATAGTATGTACGTCACTACCATGTATTATCATGCTGTATTATAGCAGGCTTACATGTAGATACATGGTGACAATCGTCGACTACCCAATTAGTTACCGTAATTAATACAGGTGAATTTAGTGCCATTAAAAGTGCGATTATTAAGATGCAGGGGAGCTCCATAAACGCGGTCTAATGGCACGAGAGAGTACACAATTTTAAGATAGCTTTTGTTACATAGCTAACTGAGCATATGATGATTTTTACTGCAGTTCTTGAATTGGATAAAGGCAATTATCAGTTGAATCACTACTATTAAAGGTCTAACTAACATCGTATTGTTATAAAAGTGTCAAATTGTGCAATACAATTATGTTGATTGTATGTCTTTTAATGTGCTTATAGACTGTGGTGGGGTAGGGATAGGTAGCATATCTGTTATATAATATAGGGGTGGGGGGTCACAGTTGGTGTTATATAACGTTATTAGGGGTAGGGGTGGGTCAAAAATTGGGATTTTATGCGTTTTATAATATGTGAACGGCCCCCAAAGGTCAGGAAGAAAAACTGTTGGCTATGGGTGATTGTGCTTAGAATCAAAATGACAAAAGTCGTAAAGGAAAGAGAAATAATTTGGATTCGATTTCTGGAAAAGGAGTTTTCAGATTTCTTTTAAAGACCTTGGTGTATGATGGATCAGATAATTGTCATAATTCTGGCAGGAGTTTGAACCAGATGGGTGAAACAGCTAAGGCTAGGGGCAATTTCCAAATTTTAGTGATGATACAGCTAAACAGTGCTAGTTAGTATTCAAGATGACGCTTTTGAACATTACAGCTGGACTAACGTTAATCCACGTCGCAACAAGCGTTAGTGGATTAGTGTGAGCATAGTGAATGTAAAAAAAATGACAGTAATAACTGTTAAATTCAGTTAATCGTTTCACCCAAAAATGTATAGGAACTGTCAGAATCCACTCATCATTCTTTGTAACAATATTAACAATAAAATTTAAACCTTTTCTGCATGTAATTCAGCTAAAAAATACAGTGGAAAAATTTCATTCATATTTGAAAAAACGACCACACATCAAATAATATGTGATGCAGAGAACAAGACTATATTCACAGTTTTAAAAACAAAATATGTTTTGCACATGTACGTTCAATTAACACTGATTGGAGCTGGTTAGTGCAGGAAACAGTTAGACCTGCTTAAGTGGCATTGCCCATTAATGCATTCACCACTGCTGTTGCGGCCGAGTTGGAAACAAATGGTGTACTGTGCAACTCTGGAAGAGGTGGTTAAAGCACATTTGTAGGATTGATTTTCCTTGTGCTCTACCACACAATATATGGTTTATGAAGACGTGTGTTAAAGTTGTTACAAACCTTGCATACTAAAGTTGATATTGCTTTTATTTAAAGGCGAAAGAAGAGAAAGGCAAGAAAATCTCAGGGTTCCATGCAAATAACGATAGATGCAAAGATTGAAAAGCCGCCAAGGTCAAATAGAAGTGTAGCAAAGAAAAAGGCTTCATCACCTGCACCTACACGAGACAGCCAGTACTAAGGACTTGGCTTACACTATGCAGAATCTGAATTATTTATTCATGTGCCTTAAAATTCATATCTTGACAACTTCTCCCGATTTACTGGTCGAAATCAAGAAAAATTCTAACATGCTGAACATATCACGATACAGCAGATATTTATTGGTATAGTTCAATTGTACAGCTGACCTGTGAGAATAATAAAGGATAGAGCAGCTATTAATGCCAATTATGTACCAATAATTTATTTACCTACATGCATCCAGGTGCTTTTAAATATGCATGCATTGTGTGTGTGTTGTAACGGTAAAAGAACACTTCTGTTAAGTTTGCTTTTAGAGACATTTTTCTTAAACAAATTCCATCCTAACAGTGGATTGACACCAGTGATCCAGATATACCTAGGAATTAAATTTTTTATGAGAAAGGATTGATATTCCAATAACCATGTCTAATAGAGACTGCTGAATCTCTACAGTGAGTAGCTATATGGAAGCTAAATAGCTTTCACTAACAGATTCAGAGTTCAAATTCCTGTGCCGTGTGAAATTGCAAATTGAATTTCAGTAATAAGTGATGCAACTAACGGTGAACAGTCATCTTGTTGCTAGATGGTCGTGAATAATTATAATACGAGTGAAGTTTTGGTAAGACAGTTTCTGTCAAATGATAACACTGTCTCAAATAGAAAATTAGTATTGTTGTATTCCTTTATCCAGGCTTGGTATTGGCACCACCCAAAAATGGCAGTGGTACAGTAAGCAATAGATAAGAATGTTATGCAATAGGGCAAACAGAGTTTGATCTATTATGATCAAGTGAAAATGTGATCATATAGATCGCATCTGAGAACTGCAACACAATCACCACAATGTGTCCAATATTACATTTACCTCAGAATTACAAGTTGTTACCTTATTGTGAGCTGTATGGTAAACACATTTAATGTTTATTTTTAATTCTAAAGCCAATTTGATAGGATGGTTGTTGCAACTCTGACTTGGCATCACATAAATTAAGCATCGTGTATAAGGTTAGCAGCAACACAACACTGGTGCTATGGAAACCAGTGCATTTAGTTGTGACAGTTTATTATGATGCATGCCTAGATATGCATTTTGGTTGGCAGCAACTGACTGTAGGGCTCTAATGGCAGTAGATTTGTTTAAACTTTACTGCAAATTTTAGTATTGATGTTTTCTTATAAATAACTTTAAGTAATAAGGTATTACTGTTTAGATTTTTCTAATTACTGTCCAGATTTTTTGTCTAAAAAACAGTATTCTGCATTTAGTTCAGTTTTGTTGCATTTCTTGTATGTAAAGCAAAACATAAGATTTCTTTAAACAAACTGTTACTTAATACAATATGCAACGAAACACATGGCAGCAGACTATGAGCGATTTGCCAAGTTCAGTATCTAATGGAACTAGATTGTCTTACAGTAGCTCATATGTTGTGCATGAACAATCAACCCCTCCACCCCAAAGCACCACTTACGTTGGACCAATAGCTCCATCCCAGAATTGTCACGAGTGAAGCAGTGCAATCCAGGAATGGTCCAAATGAACATGGCTGTAGAAGACCCTTGTTACCAGTCTATTTAAACTTGTAAATTATTTATACAGGATAATCGTCTGAAAACACAAACACAACTTAGACACAATACGTGAAGATTTTTCAAGGTCATACTAATCCCATGCACATGGTCATATTGTTATAATCAGTCCCAAATTCATTTTATACCAGTGTTAATCAACTCCAAAAGAGGGAGTAATAAAGCTGAAATCAATCGGGGGAAAACTGGACTTGAACTTCTTTGCACAAACCCCAGCCTATGAAACATAACATACTTGGTAAATGCATTCATCATGTCTAAAACAGTACTTCTTCCAATGGGCCATGATGTCATCAGCTGCGTCTTTTTTCTCGACAAAACTTCTTGCATTGTCGGTGTGGCATGACGCTGTGTTCGTGTGGCTGACGATTTCTCGCCCGACTGGCTTTCTGGCCGGTCAGCCACTCACAGAATCGTCGATCTTGTTCGTTGGTAACATTACTGTGTTTCCATTTGGTCCACCATTTCAGAAATTTTTGGTGTTTATGTAGACGACTAACATTCTTCTGCGGCAAAGACATAAGGTAATGCATAAATTATAAGCTATGAAAAATCTCTAAACAAATTGTAATGAAGGTGAGTGTAAAGACTACTTTAACATTAACCAATTATTAGGTAAATTTAAATGCCAGTACAGAAACTCATCACAACCGTTTTCCTGACATTGAAGAACAATCTAACTGACCACATAGTCTCAAAATGTGTCCAAAGTAACGTAGTTCTCATGCTTGAATGCAGGACCGTACCGAGCTATAATTGCGCCCTATGCCTTGCGCTAAGTGCATGGCATCAATTTGGCGCCGCCACATTTTGAAAATAGTGCATTTTATGGAATAATAAGTTATTCCATCCTGAAATTTGTGTCACTTCCACATTTGTGCCCTGGGCCTAGGCCCCACTGGCCCCCCTCGGTACGACCCTGCTCGAATGTGCTCCAACAGTTCATTTCTGGCCTCTACCAATTCATAAACCCGCTTGCTGGTTAACATTTCTGCCCAAGAAATTCTCAACATATTTCTTACACATGTCACCTGTATACTAGTCCTAAAAATATCGAGTCTATGATATCTAGATCCTAGGTAAGTAAAATAAGAAGCTATCTATAAAAGCCTACGTGAAAAAGTGGTGGCTATGCAAGCTGAGTGAAGTTATGGTAAGACCGTTTCTGTTTGATAACACTGTCTCATATAGAAAATGATTATTGTCATATTACTTTATCCAGGCTTGGTACTAGCAACACCCAAATATGGCAGAGAGTAGCCTTCTTTGAAGAACAGTTGGCTAAGGCAGAACTGCTGGAAATAATAAGAGAAAGACATAAACATAAATAAATGATGCTGGAATGGATGATTACAGATGGATTTAGAAATGGAAAAAAAGTCCAGCACTTTGAATGCCACATGTGGATGCTTCAACCTGCTTAAGCATACACAACTTTAAGAGTATTTGCAATACGAGTTTAACCCTTAACAATGCTGAGGACGTCAGCAATTGGTTGAACTGAGTAGTCTTACCTGAAGTGACAAGTGCTTCTTCTTAGTTGAACGAAATTGGAAGAAGTCCCAACTGTTGGCGCAGTAGACCATATTTAATGAGCTGATGTTAAACTGACAGTGCATGTTGTCTGCAGAAACCATCGATGATTCTTTTCCTTGGAAAAGATGGTTTGCACCTTCTAATCGACTGTGCTGCAGATTCCTAAAATAAATTAAAACTGTTCTTGAATTGTTGTAATTCTGCCTTTATAGCCTGCATAAAAATGTCACTGAAAGGGTGTTTTGGCTTTCTGGGTCCAACTGATTACATCCAATTACACCAATTTCTCATTTCACGAGCGATCCATTTTGTTTTTCTTACGTCATAGTTAGTCCTCTGCTGAAGGTGCCTTTTCTAGCCTCTGGCAAACTCAATTCAAACTTATCATTATTCAACAAAGTCATCAAATTATCTTTCGCTGGTCACATACAAGACGAGAACAGTTCTTGTAAATAAGTTTTCCTTGTTGCTAGACCTATATTTTGAAACTCTTGGATATGAAATTCAAAGTTTAGCATATTCACAGCTTGTCCAAAGCATACTGGAAAGCTGCAACTCTAAGCATGCTCATTGACCAGACTTCTAGTCAATGAACTTATCTACAATAAATCTGAAGATGAGAATCGTTTGTAATGTTTACCTTTTCCGAAAGAGAGGTTTCTGAACGAGAGACAAGTCAACTTCCTTTGAGGACACATACTGGTCAATGTACTCCGTCCAATGCTTCAATTCCTCAAAGTCATCTGACTCAGGTCGTTCTCTGTACATCAGCTCCATTGATACCAATCCCAGGTTCTTGTACTGAATAAATATTTACAAAAGAAGAATGCTAAAATTATGAGCTACAAACCAATAATTATAAATTTTAATATGACAGAGGTATGCAGAAAAAACTGTATCCTCAGAATACATTCTAGAAGGAAGGACATGTTTCAAAAGAAACAAACTAAATTACAAGTTTAGCAGTTTTAGGAGAGCTAATTGCTGATTGCATGTTATTATTTACCTAAGCTGCATAAATAATATCAAACACAATTTAATAATAAACTGAAGCTGCTCTTGTGTTTGTATTCTGAAGAGAACCATGGTGCCAGGATGTACTAACTTGCACTTTATAGATCATATACATAATAATAACGATGTTGTTGCTTAAATTCAAACACAGTGGCTTATATCCAAAACCCCTAAACTCTTCTATTTATGCTATCAATTGATTAAAATCAGTTAAATAATGTTCAGTAGCTGGGTTTGAATCTTGATTTCAGTGAAGAGAGATGGGATTATGTTTGAATATGCCATTGAAGATATATGTGCCCCATCCCAGTACAGAGAATCCAGCATGCTATACTTACAAATATAATTTTGTAGCAGTCATCTGTTAGCATTTCGTATGCCTTGCGCCAGTAGGACATCTCCTGAAGCGACCTCTGGTGAGATGTACTTAAGCGACCTCCTGTACCTCCATACGTAGTTTCAATCTCAAACAGCATCATCAGCTCTTTGTTGAGCTCATCTGAGGTGATATGCTGCAGCTAACAACACCGTTCACCTTCATCACATGTTGCACTAACATAATTTTTAGAAGTAATACAAATTACAATTTATGTGTGTGTGTGTGAGTGTGTAGGTGTGTGTAGATGTGTGTGTTGAATGTAATTTTCATTAATTCATGTTAACATTTATATAGTGTCCCCTCAAAAAGTCTACTCGGAGATGCTCCCAGCTCACACACGATACAAATTAGTCTTAAGCAACTTATATAGCACCTCTTTAAGATAAACTCATCAGGAACACCACAATCGAGCCAACTGGGTTTCAAGCGTGTACAGAATAGAAGTAAAGAGCATGTGTAGTAAGATGCTAGGTAAACTATGCCAGAAAGTTGGAATGGCCAAAGCCAAGCTTCTATAGTGTATGGTGGATGTTGTGAGAACAACCAAGTAACCCTGTGCAGCAGAGTGAAGGAGTCTATGGCCAGGTTTGGATGAAACAGAGGCAAAAAAACTCCCTAAGATAACATTTAGCACAGCTCACAAGATAATTAGGCATAAGAATTAGGATCTTATACTCAATGGATTTGTGTATGAAGCTAGATATAATACCTCCAAACAGATGGGCTGCTGCATTTAAGATTGAGTGCATGGTCAATGTGGGAAAGAGTAGCTACACACTCAGAAGTTTCAAATAGATTTGAGCTAAAGTTGAAACTCACTACAACAGTTAAACTGGTTGTCTAACCTGTTTCATGATGTTTTGAAGAAGCCTGTCTAGCGCAAACATCGAGCACGCAGAACTTTCAAATACAGCACGAAGCTGATCTTCAAAGGCCGAGTTGTCAATGATTCCTTCCACTAAACATTCCGTCATCAACAGAACATATTCGTAGGGATTTGTCGCTTTCATGCCGTCTAAAAAAACAGAAACACGGCCGTCTTCTTCAGTACATTATAATCCTCTGTAGTTATTTCCAATAAAATGTATCGCTTCTTGTGTATTAAATAACTTTATTTAAACAACACAAAAATAATGTAGAAATGTTTCATACTTTAAAAAATTCAATCTTTAAAACCATCAATTTAGCTTGCAGCAAAAGCCCTCTTATATACTTATCATCTAGTTCTCCTATTATCCAAGAGCATTCATTTACATAATAAATTCAAGTACACCTATACAATTTCCAAAGTACAGCAACTATCACAAAGTGCTTAAACTTACAATCCTAATGATGTCAACGTTCAACAGGCATGCCACAATCATTCCAAAACAAAATGTCAATAATGAGAAAAGAAAAGTAAAGCCAACTTAGTAATAAAAAGAACAAAGTCGACAAATTCCTTGAGAACTAAATAAGTACAAAATGAAGAAATTATCTAATTATTTGCTGCATACAATTTATAAAATGCAAGCAAGCCTTTCAATATTATCAAGAAATACCAGACAGGACTGAATCTACATTGTAATGTTGGAGTGACTATAAATTGATGCTCATTAACAATGTTTTATACTCATTATGTCACTATGTAATCAGAAGACCAGACAAGAACTACAAACGTGGAGTGATGAGATCACTGCGTAGGGTGCCTTGTTGTTGAATCTGTTGACAGCTCGTTCGTATATTAAGCAGGCGTTCATATAACTTGTGATGAAGTCGAATGAACAGATACCAGTCACTGCTTGCATACATCAGTGTGTAGGTTTCACTCTACAGCAAGTTTTATTGAAATATAAAAAGATACAAACACTAAACAGAATTAAGATGTTATTCCAACTCTCAAGTCAAGAGAATTTCTTTGGCATCAAATACCGAATCTTGGAAGATTTATCAAGGTAATTAAATATCTCATATGTAGTTATGTGCTTAAGACAGCTTATAGGGTGTCACATTTGAAAATTAGGTCAGTATTAGCAAAGCACAGATGGCTTTGATAATCAATGTCTTTATCAAAGTTGCATTTACTTATCATTCCATTTCTTAATGATGTACTCAGATGATGATAAGATGATGATATTCATTTCATTGGTGCACAGAAAACATGCCAGATGACAAACTGCATCATGGCTTACAGTTTAAGATAGTTGGTTCAGAGTATAAGATTAAGCTTCAAAGGCTTCTCTTAGATGATTAACAAGAGGTAAGTTTTTCATCAAGTTGTAAGGTTTTTCAGCCAGCCTTTGGAGGACAATTGATATGCATGTTAAGGACTCCTTCCTCTTTAAAAGGCAGTTCATATCCGTGAGCACAGCACAAGGTCAGAGGTAAGTGGCGTTGAGTTAGTGGAATCAGCACAGCACACGGTCACTGTTCCTGTCAATGGTCTTTAGCAGGTCATCGACCCTCCCCACCCACATCTGTCTTGTGGGTCGACCCTCGTGTAGATACCCCATTCAAGCGGTTTTGGCCTGCAGTCGTTTTAGTCTATGGCAGTCGGAAACAGGCGCATAACTCAACCATGCACACAGACCATGCTCTGTATGTAAGGAGCAGCATACAGAAGAAGAGACACTGTTGTTGATTCGGCAACTGCATTCAACGCTTCCCACGACAGACCACGAGTTCTGTGCATGAAGAAATCCTGTGTAGGCGCCAATTATTTCCTTAACATGTGGGGTCGTGCTGAGATTCCTTCAACCTCTGATCCGTATCACTCCGTCTATCAATGGTGGCTGCCCCACTGTTCCTCTCCCCATTACCAGCATCTCCCTGGACTTGTTTTCATTAAGTTTAAGGTAATTATTATAAGCTGGCCATTCTGAGATTAGACGAAGTTCTTTCATGACCGCATCTCCTAATGTTGAGCAGACAGGTGTCGTCTGCATATGACCAAAGCGATGGTCAAATATGCAAATTTCAGATTAGATGTGTCAATGAAGTAGAAGGACTGTCCAAGTCCAACACTGGCATTAATTCGTGCTGCTGAGGATGTCCGGCACATGTTGGCATCCTTCAAGTACCGTCTCTGTTAATATTATATGGCTAGAACAGCATCTTATTCCGAACCATAAACTACACATAAAACTCAAGTACTAAAATATCTGAACAAAACTTCACACTATATTAGAAATGCTAAAAACGAAATTAAAACTAACCAGTTCAGACATTTTGCCCATTTCAGCTGTTTTACTTAACGACAAATCTGAAATGAAAATAAAACCATTTGGTAATCTATTTACTCATGTTTCAATTATCTTTTAAATAAAATGGCAGAAAAGTGTAAAGTTAAAGACTTGTTCTAGTCCCGTCACTCTATGTGCGTACTGTTTCATGCAAGGCCTTGACATGATACATGATGATAGCTGGCATTGCCTGTAACAGGTGGATTTGTACCAGCGGTGCAAATGATAAAAGGGACGAGTGTTCTGATTAGAATCAACCCATCCATCAAATGAACTCTTAAAGAGTTAGATGTATGGACAGTGGGTGGCGTTAGTCTACAGATCCTTGCTTTACATGTCATAAAAGTGGTTGATTTTTTAAACTCTCAATGATTACATGATATTTTTACAAAGTATACTGAACTCCGACAAGATTTGATTGCTGCATACATGCTGGTTGGGACACCTTGGGACAGGAGATGCAAACAAATATGCTACAATAGACATATTTCATCAGATCTGTCTTTCAACTGCAATTCTGTACAATTTCACGATCAGTAGTAAGGTTAAATAATTATAATCAGCAGTTGAAAGACAGATGGCAGAAGAATTATGTGTCAAAATCTATTGTTGAAACCTCAATAAAAAAGACCAGAACGCAGGTGAAGGTCCATGGAATTCTATAAATTACTTAATATTATATCCGCTAATCATTTGTAAAACATAATACAAGATTACAAAGTTTCTAAAACCTCACTCTGTGAAAATGTAAGAAGATGAAAAAAATATACCATCCATTAATTCTAAGCTGGGAATGTGAAGGAGATAAGGAAGTAACTCCACGAGAAGTTTGCTGATGAGGAATCCATCGTCATTCTGAACAGTCGGCAAATGACTCAGATAGTGGTTCATCAAAACCGAAGCATCATAAAGTATCCTCTTGTCAGAATAAAGAAACTGCTGCCCTCTGGTTCTATGAATATTCAGCACTGTCTGTGCCCGGTTCTAAAATCAAACCATTCAGTGATAGCTAGTGAATACTTTGTGCGATCTAACAACAGATTTTATAAGGTACAAGAACAACCTAATCATTAAGTACTATGCAAGGCTATTATAATTTTAAATCTATATTCCAAGTTCAATGTTGGACAAAAATCTAAATCCTCCTCAGAATATTTATTCTGTGAGCGGCACTTCATAAATGCTTACATACAACACTAGTTATGATCTGATAGTGCAACAGAAATTATTCGCTTTCCTATGCGCAAAAGCACAACAAATTAAAAATTTGTTAACATTTTATAGGGTTATAATTTCCATTGTTATTCAGAAGTCTTTACTCTTAACACAATTAAACAGTAATATGAACATTCTAAAACAGTAATATGAAAATGTTCACCTAATATTAGTTAAGGGTTTTCCATTTCTACTAAGGTAAAATGAACTCAGCAGAAATATGCTCATGACTTACAACAGTTTTACATATAGCTAAAACTATGAAATTAATCATCATCAATGTGGCAAAAAATACTGTAAACTGTAGTTTTCAAATTACACCAACTTCATGATAAATAGCTTCTGCTTCCTGGAGAAGATTTTTTGTCTTGGTGTCTTTTTGGTCATTCTGCTTGAATGTTGAGGCATCATTACACAGTGACTTCTGGTAGTTTTTGATGTTCAGTTCTTTCCAACACTTGTTGAACCGTTCCTGGTGTTCCTTCCATTCCTGAGTCTTAGCCTTCAGACGACGCAAAGCAATCGGAACAGCAATACATGGCTTCTCCTTCAGGCCGTCGATGATTTGACCAGCTTTGTCACCATAAATTCTGTACCAAATGAGAGAAAAGTACTTTACACATCATCATCATTTTCAAATGGCTTATTACCAGTTTGTCCAACAAGAGCCTCTCAACTACACGACTCACATAAATGTTTAACTTTTAAGTAGGGATGCTAAACGGTAACCGGATAACCGGTTACTGGTTCTTAAAACGTTAACTTGTTTCTGACATTTGCAAACCAGTATGCAAATTTTCCTGTTTTATTATTATTATTGCATTGAAATATAAAAAAATGAATGAATTGTTTATTTTATTTGTGCGTTTTCGTTGTTTTCACGCATGATGCAATATGACCAACAGTTAATTCTTAATTAATGGCAAATAATGAGTGACAGGTCAGATGTGCTGAAGGATGGTGTAGGCATGGCACAGGCGTGGATTAATTAGAGATTGTCTGTTGGGTGAGCCGTTAAACATAACAGGAGGCCACGTCAATCATTAGGTGGGCATGGCCCAATTATCGGCCTAGCCCTCAATGGCCCGATTGCGATAGGCTAAGGAATGCGGTTAAGTAATGATGAATGCAATGGCGCCAAATAATTAATGAGCGGGAGAGATGGCTGGATCATAGATTATGTGTAAACAAAGGGTTGTCAACTGTAAATGTGTTCATGAATAGCTACCGTTCAAAATAAGTAGGCCTACAACCTTAAATTAACATTTAAGCAACATTCGCATTATTAATAAGTCTGATGAGTGGGACAACTTTGTTGACGCTGCATTGCGATTTGCGACATGTTATACATAATATAACATGCATAGTTGCGTTAAACAACTTTTACCACAATTTAGAATATTTTTCTAAGAACACCAATAAAAACCAGTGACCGGTTTAAAGCCAGTTCTTTAAATCTGGTAACCAGTTTGCCCCAAAAATGGTAATAACAACCCTACTTTTAAGCAAAAAACATACATAAGCAGGTAACAAATTACACGATACAACATTAAAACCTGCAAAGTTTTCAGTCTTGTTTCAGTGACCCAAACAGATTAAATGAAGATTAATTAAACCTTTGAATGGACTTCTTTTGTAGAACTTCCGATGAACCTCCAAGACGGTCATCCAATTTGAAGTGTGCCTGCTCTTCTGGAGACATATCAGCTATTTTCTCACAGACGTCTTCTAGGATTTTAATTGTATCAGTGACACTGTCTATCACGATCTGTAACTGAATTATAAAACCAACTCGTGAATCGTTATATAAAACAACTAAAACGAATGCTAGCAGAGAATATCTGTTTACTAGTGATCAACTTGTTGCAACTAAAAACTGTTATAGCCCCATGTACTGCAAATTATTGGACAGCAAATTTGAAAACGGCTGTAGTTATTTGAAAGAGGGAACAGATATGGAACTCATGACCCATGTTGATTTTATTAATGACATCGTTCCATAACGAAGATGATTTGGTGTTGCCCTCCACCTTTCTCCAGGCTTGGGACTGGCACTGTCAGAGTACAAATGGTGGCAGAGTTAACAGATATGGAACTTAAGTAACATCCTATATACTAATAATATCCAGGGTACATGATGTGCCATGGGATCAATAAATTGGTCACAGTGTCACTTTGATCACAGCATAAAAGGACCTCCATACTCATGTAGAGGTCTCTTTATGATAGACAACATATATCTCGAGCAATTTGTAAATAAATCAATTCTTTCAGTCAATAGTAGAAAATTACAAGGTTCTATACAAACACATATCGTGGTCTCTTTGGATCGCCCCTAAGTAATAGATTTTCTGACAGGTAAAACTGAGATGAACCTCAAACCGTTCATCTTCACATCTGTAGAGAAATTCCTGATAAGCTGTTATTTTGCTGTTCCCAAATGTTGTGTCTTCTGACCACAATGGAAAGGAAACCCAAGTATCATTCAACACCTGTCATAAAAAAATGCAAACAAAAGATTAATTATGAACAATTTTTGTCAAAAGCATCCAAAGAGCACACAATTACACAATCCAGCGTGTTTTTCACTGTAAACTAACATCAGTCAAGTAATGGCACTTCAAAACTGAAAATTTATTACTGAAAATATACAATTTGGCATTAGTGTAATTATTAAATTCACCAATTTTCCACATATGACAAATATACTGGCAAAAATTACAAAATAGCCAAACATTGTGGTCACATGATTTATTAGTCAATTCAAGAATTCAACTCTCTACGAAAAAGTCCAGGAAAAAAGTTCATCAGAAAGTGAAAATATTTTGCACCTCGTTGCAAAGATCTGTTCTGGAGCTACAAACCGGATGTTCAAATGAGACAGGTAAAGGACGGTAACTGACACCTTGCTTTTTGCTGGAAGAATAATCTGCAAAAAAACAAACATAACTTTTAACAGTTACAAACCAGATAAAAACATTTTTCTTTCATTCATACCAAAGACCACAAGAATAACTATGCAGAACTTTCACTTTGCTTTGTAAGAGGCATTGCACCATTAACTAACTACATAAAAGAATATAAAACTCAATTAGACACTGTGTAAATTTCCATCCTCAATTTGACCATAATAATCACATCCCATGCCGAGCATGTGCACACTTGTCTGACAATCTTGAGGTTCCTTCTGAAGAAATCATCTGTTACAAACAACTGTCCTCTTCCACTAACACCAATATGGGAACTGCTTAAAAGCATATCCTGTTCACATTTTATTAAAACTTAACTAATTATGTAGTTACCAACCGATCTCCATTGCAACATCTGGATGATGAACCTTTCTGTTTCCCAAAACCTTGTGTGAAATGGATTCAAACTGATTTCGCCCACAGGTCATCATTACCTTCAACTGTCTCATCAACTCAGGTGATTTCCTACAGTCAAATCCAACAGTAATCAGCTTTAGTTTGCAAAATAGATAAAAATATTTTCAATATTTAAGACACAGAAATATGTAAGTAAGTAAGTATATTCTTTAATCAGATATCTGCAAACGCACGACATGTACAAATAAACAGGTATGAACAAAACATCTATATACATAATATGTCGGTTCAACAACAGGGGTAGCAATCACAGGATAGCTAAATATGGTAGATGTAATCGTTTTGCAGTCGTTTTGCTGTGATTTACAAAAAGCAGAACAAGCACATTCATGCAAACACCTTACATTCATTTAAATATAGATTCTGTCATTTCTGAACAATTAAGTAAAAGCCTATGTAAATAATAAAAATAATAATAATAATCTCTATTTAATTACATTTAAATTGAAACAGTCGCAGTAGGATTACAAGTATAATATGAACGGATGATCACAAACTATTTCAAGGCGTAAAATTTAACTGTGCAGCAGCCATGCAAGGCATCCATCACATTATACATCTGATTTAATACATTGTAAATTGTTAAGCAATCGTAGGACAAGAATGGGTAAGACCGTAAGAATAGAATTAAGCATAAGGCTTGTAAGCAGTAGTGGTTAAAAAAAATGTCATCCAAACAACTCAGACGAATGCCAGGAAAACCCAGTTTATCTGACTTAGCAGCCATGGACAGATATGTAAAATCGATCAGACATGTTTACATCATCATTTCCTGTGGGTACCTTTTCTACAACTGTGAGTGATTTGTGTATGACCTTGGACCAGGAATTGACCATTAATCCTTTAATGACCAGTGAGTAGTAAAACATAAGGCATACTCAATAACGCTGGTTGTTATAGGGTTAAGAGCATGCGTAAAGAGTATGCAGAACATACTTCTATTACCTGCACCAGACATACATTAACTAGGTTTGGGTATATGTCAAGTTTCATGCACAATGCACAAACGCATTGAATGTAGGATGCACAAATCATCGTGTATAAGATCCTAATGCTTAAGCGTAATAACCGCATAGTCTGTGCTAAATCTCATCTTAAGTAATTCTGCGTCGTAATCTCATCCATTTCTGGTTTTAGATTTATTTACTCTCCTCTACAATGTGATGCAGTAGTTCTCCCAAACACAACATCAACCGTACAGCACAGAAGTCTTGCTGTGGTCCATACAACACTCTGGAATAGGTTGACTAGCATCCTATGACATGTGTTTAATGGTCTTTACCTCCATTCTATAAGCACCTGAAAACCAGCCTGTTTAATCCTTTTTTGATCATTAGACCCGTGATGAGTTTATCTTGAAGAGGAGCTATATAAATCATTAAAATATATTGCATGTTCTGGACTAGACAAGAAATGGTCATGCATCAAAGTCATCAGTGACTTTGCTTAGCCTTGGTAGGCAATGCTGGGTGGCCACCACCTTATTTCACTGTTGCATATTCATTCATCTTTTAAAGGTCTGTCAAATTAAAATAGTTTCAATAAGTTTTGCAAAAACTAACACTACAAATGGCTCAATGATGCTCAGTAGTTCAGAACCAGCGATCATGTTGTTAGCAAATAAGCGAAGACAGCGCAAGAAATTCAGATATGTCTCCTCATTTCCCATTTGTTGTTGGACCTAAAGAACAGGAAAAAAGAAAAGCATCCATCAGTTATTCAGATGAAATTATAAAATATGACATTTAGATTTTAAATTACTGCACCAAAAATCATAAAATCTATCTGAAATTTGAAGCAACTAGTTTAAATTCCTATGTATGCTGAATGGTTACCGTATATACTCACGTATAAGTCGATTCGCGTATAAGTTGAGGTGTAATTTTTTGACAAAAATAGTGTCCAAAATCGACGACTCGCATATAAGTCGAATCCATAAACTCAAAACGAGTGATGACGAAATTTTGTAGTGATTAGAAAATTTTCCCGAATATACAAAATCTACTAAACTTGTGTTTGAAAATCATACAAAATAACATAAACAATATTAGAATACAGATGGACGACTTCCGTCCACTGCCTCCGGTTTGTGTAGGAAATTTAGTAAGTAAGGAAGGCATCTCTTGCATGGCATTCAAATTTCCATGCAGTTCAGCATACTCAACAACTTTCAAGTTGAAAGTTTTGTAGGAGGCTCGCTTTTTCTTCAAATCGCTCATTGTGGAAAGTATCTGTGAGTATTCTACTGCACTAATCTCAAAACATAAGTCTTCTAATTGAATACTATCATACAGGTACATAATAAATTTATTTAAAAAAATTACTTTTTGAGTTTAACTATGTGTAGTCAGTAATTTGTGGAACTGTGATTCATTGTAAAATAGGCATTAAAATAACCAGACAACTAAGGGTTTAAGTTTTCAGTTCGTTTTCAAAACGCGTTCGTATTTGGTCGTCCGAAAATCTTCGGTCCATTTCGCGTCTCGCGTATAAGTCGAATACCGTTTTCGTCGTCCTGAAATACCATTAAATTTCTCGACTTATACGCGAGTATATACGGTATATGCTTCATATGGTATCAAACATTGGGAAGTGCTCAAAACGCACAATATAAATGTCTTGCTACATTACTCAATGGTACGGCAAAATTTTGTAAATTCTACTGTACCACACATTTTGTAATCAATTTAAATCATTTCAAGCAAACCTCAAAATTTTGCAAAATCACACAGAAATAATCCAAACTGCAGCATATCCAACAAGCCTTTTGGATCACCAAACATATTTCAAAAATCGCTTCCAGACTTTCCATGAACATGGGCATGTTCAACATAAGGCTACACAAAATTATTGAGACCAACAAATAAACAAATCTTACCTCATCAAAAAATGCAAACTCTTTATAAGCCCCATATTTAACAATGTACACTGCAGAATCATCTTTTTCCTCTTCCTGCTCCTCAACTTCTGACTCTTCTTCATCCTCCTCCTCCTCCTCTTCCTCCACCACATCATTTGTGCATTCCTGAAACAGTGGCAACTTCAAAGTGGCATTTAAAAACTCACAACTAGGTCCAGTGCATTCAAAGCAGCTATTTGCTTGACTTGAAGACAAAGCAACCAATATGACACAGACATTCAGCTGCTCTACCACACAGCTTTTGGTTTGCAGTTGTCATGTTAATATTATGGCCAGATATCTTCTAACCAGATTACAATGCCCCTGAGCACTACACCTGATTGATATCCACATTGTATGCAAATAAATTAACCAATTAATTGCTGTGTACCTTACCTTGGAGGCTGTAATGACCTACATTGTATTGAATACATTGTTGGAAGAAGGGCGGTATCAAATTTCGGAAATGAACGAATGAATGAATGACCAAAGTCGCTGTTGAGAACACACTTTCATATGTAACTAACAATTGCTGTACAAATAAAATTGAAACTCTGTCAGACTAACCAACTGTTGGTAAGTGCTGTGAATAAATTTATGAAGTTCTCTCAAAAGTTCTGTGTCATTACAAAAGAGAGTTTCAAATTCCAGCACAGTATTTTCAATCAGCTGTTGCTGATCGTTTGCAGATGATGGACCCTAAAAAGTACACCAAATAAATGCAATTACACGCTATGCATCAAAAATGCTTTGGAAACTGAAATATCTCATAGATAACTTATTTCGTTCGAACTGAATGTTTTTGATTCTCTATAAGCCTAAATCCAAATGGGAAATGAACATAATTTTCAATCACATTTGAGAGCAACAGAAAATAAAATAAACTAACAGTGCTTAGATTATTATTAATATAACACAATTTTGGTCTAATGCTATTTTCATTAAGAAACTCAAATGCCTGATCATATTTTATCAAATAGATTCAGTTGATCATTGATCTGAAATCGTACCAAAAACATACAAATTAACAGACAACAAAGTACTTCTATTAGTTCGTATGAGCAGGAAAAAAGCAGTACAAAAATATGATGAAAATGTCATGCATAATCTGATTGAAATTTGTAAAAAATATAATTGTTCATAAGAGTGACAATTCCTTAACCGATTTGTTAAAAACTATAACTTTTAAAAAAGGAAAAATAAAAGTCTTTACTTTGCAGGAAATGTCAGACTTCATTACATATCCCTGAAGAATGTCAAGAAATTTTTGAAAGACTTCTGGCTTATCTTGAAATCTCTTCTGCAAGCACAGACATTTACCACAGTAGACTTATCGTACTATCTTTTAATATAATACTATGCAGTCACTTCAAGTTTTGCATACAGTTCGCATGAATGACACACTGGATGATGGACAACGGTTGAGCAACTGAAATGATAATTAAACAGCAAATAAAGGAGAAGGTTCAGAACATAGAAGAATGGCTTTGTTGGTCTTGATAACCTGACAATGGAAGAAAAGCAAAAGCAGAAACACAATAATGAAAACAAACTCTCAAAGAAATTTTTTTGAATCATTCCTATTTGTATTTTATGTACTTAATTTCACAAGAGCAAATGCAGACAAGGCAGAAGGTAGGGTAGAAGTGCCATGTCAGTATTGTGAATGAACTTTATGGATGATCCCAAAAAAGAACAATTTCTTCCAATAGTCAAAATGCAAGATCATAAATCAAATGTTCACTATGACATTCTTGCAAGGTAGCTGATGTTGAAAATAGCAGCATCATATTTCCATGTACATGACCAACATCTACATAATATCAACATATGGCACACAGTTTATAAATGCACAAATGCAATTTACCTGGACTCTGCTAACAAAACCCATACAGTTGTCAAAGCAAGGATTTTCTGAAACACTGCCTGAGTCTCTAGAGTCATCTGAGTGCAAAACCCCATCCTACAAAAACAGAATTTCATACATGTTAAAATTCATTCAAATGCTTCTTAGACCAAAAAATTCCACACAGATGTTACTAAAAAGGAAGTTTAACTTCAGGGTACGTGCTTAGTTAATACATGACAATAGTCTAAACACAATGGCAAATATATACTTCAATAACTAATTATCTCAACATTCTTGCTAATCCTAAGGACATAGCAATCCTATTAATGTTAAGAAAGAGGGTGTCAGAGGAGCAAACCTTATCCATATCAGCTTCAGCATTTGAAAAAATATTTGCATCATTCCATGATAAATGTTCTGGTTCTTGTATTTCCTTCTTAGGAATTCTAATCTGAAGTTTGTGGCCATCTTCTAGCTTGAATTTTGGAGGCAGGAGAAGGTTGAATGCTGACATCAGGTCGGAATGTTCAACAAAGAGCCGTTGCAAATGCTGCAACAACTCTGCAGTCTGAATTCTGAAATGCAGACATTCATAAACAAAGACTGAAGTTTTATGCTTTGAAAGTTATTGATACTCTCCTCAAAGACCAGATCAACAGATAAATCCAATTAAATGACAACAGAATTTACTCAGTAAATGAACCTTTTGTCCAAATCAGTAGCATGGTATTGAAAAAACATGACATGGGTTTGAACTACAGATGTACAGTTACAAGTCAAACAATCACCTACCAGATAAACAATCAGATAAGCTACCACAAAGAGATTCCCAATCAACAGCTGAAAACTGCCATTCAGAAATTTTAAGCAATTTCAGTACTTAATTGAGCCTTACTCATCTCTCAAGTAGCTAGTCCATACAGTTCTGAATGCAGTAAAGTTGTTGGGTTGATTGATAAACGTTGTTTTAATCTTGTCAAGAAGCGCCAACACACTTTGTAAACTGAAAGTGGATGAGCTCTTGTTTGTCATAGCAGCAATCGGATATTAAGATTGTCTCGGCACAAGTAATCACCTGTTTAAATAAAGACAGTGAGCATTACAATGATTGCTGCAATTCTCAATAAAATCACAGATCTAGAAAGAGGAATAGATGTGGCCCTGAAAAATCGACAATACAGGCACAAGTACAAAAAACTGAAGACAACTATCATGATTCCTGGCCTAAAAGATGGTTCTAGTTTCCTATATAAGTTTTAAAAGCAACAACATACGGAAAATAATATTTTTAAATTTCAACAAGTTATTTTCATTAAAGAAATACAAAATCAAAATCAATTTTAAAAATAATTCTCACATTTCTACTGTGACTGAGTTTTTGCAAACTTATTTTCCCAAGTTTCTCGTAGATTTTTCAAGATTTGTGAGGTTCCTATTTTGGATTGGGACCAATGGATGGTTTTGATGATCCCTAATATGGGTATCCGCTCGATAATCTGAAGGTTTGATAGTCCGAAGGTTCGATAGTCCGAAGTTTCTATACTACGACATTTATTTAACTATGAGCTGGATTCATCGATGAAAATAATGTGTAAAACAGTGAGCTGGATTGATATGAAAGGAATCATGCCTAAATGGAAGCTGGATAAATGAAAGTGATGGTGCAATCCAGCTTCTAGCCAAACATAATTCTTTTCATCAATCCAGCTACCATTAAAACCGCAATCTTATCACCTATCGACTGGACACCATGCAATCTTCGGACTATCGAACCTTCGGATTATAGACTATCACAGAACCCCAATCCATTAATAATATCAGCATTTGTAACGTCTGAAGCACCACTCAAAAGCTAAGCGCAGGGCACAAGCATATTCCCTAGCGCTGCGTCTAGTCAGAGTGGCTGTCCAAAAGGGTTGTCCAAAGGAGGTCCGAGCTTCTAAAGCACCAAGCGAAAGCCAAGTGCAGGGCAGCACTTTATTCATGAGCGCTGCTTCGAATCAGCGGGCTTGTCCAAAGAGTAGTCGAAGGGCTTACTTGTAGTAGTTAGGAATCAAACTTACACATAATATTTTGGGCGTGGCTTGTATGCGGACACAGATTACATATGTTAATGAGAACGCTAGCAATTGTAATACAATGATAACACGCGCACAGTAAAACGTATAATTTATTATAATTATGCGTCGTGAGGGTCAGATTAAGCATCGTGAGGGTCATCTAGGGTCAGATTAAGCATCGTGAGGGTCGGTTAGGGTTAGTGTTGTTTTAGACATATACGAAGATTCATTTTACTTACTCCTTTCGTCAATCATGCACTGGAAGTATTTCGTTCTCACCAATGGTAGCGGACCAAAAGATCAGAAATATTATGTTTGAGTCCTAACTACTATAAGTAAGCCGGTCGAAGGAGGTCAGAAACCTAAAATGGCCGTTGACAAAAATTATTTCGAGCAGTTCTCACCGTTCTTGTGTCATAATACAGCCCTCTTTAAATAATTCATTTACCACAGTTCATATAATTTTGTATTACTACGGTCTGAATTATCGCTCAGTATGTTGTTGTTTAATGCCCGCCAGACATACTTATAGCGCAATATTTCATCGTAAATTCTAAAAACCTAGTTAAACCTGAACCACATGACAACTCTGGTTTATAATCCATTTATTTCATTACAATTTAATGATTTCATATTATAAGCAACATTCAACCTAGACGATAGAGCTCAAATTTTATAATAATCTATATGACATCGATTTTATACCAGGTCTTTGGAAGTTTGGACTGAGCTCCAAACATCTCCGCCAGTTTGTTCGTGCAATCTAATCTGTTGACTTCATCTTCTCTTCCGCTTGCACTCTTCTTCGCTGCCTTTTACTCACGACTGAAGACCGCCAACGCACATTGGTAATGATGTGAACCCAAGCAATGAATCTATTCATTAGTGACATGCTAACATGAAATCAAATTATTAGACCACACATCTTAAAGTCCAAACTATAGCTGGTCATGCACAAAACATGGTATTTTTCCCGATCGGCTCAATCTGCTCCATGTCTACAACCAAACAGATTACTTATTACATTTACACCAACCAAGTCATAACATAAGTGGAATGCGATGAAGACCCTAGACTATTAATTGGTTTATGATATCTATGATTAATGTAGGGTATGGTCGATATCCAATCAGCGTACAGTTGAGTTACTATGGTTTCACGCGCTGCATTTGGCAACAACATGGTGGACGTCTAACTTGGAGACAAAAAAGTACGGTGTGTATGGGGAAAACTCATTCAGTATCTGTCAATTTTAGCTCTAAAAACGAGACTGATTGGCACAGCTTTTAGCGATCACAGTGTGTCAGCGCTGTTTTCTTATCAAACTTATCTTCAATATAGGATCAAAAAGCAAAATTTTTCCATTACAGTGGCATATGCTATAGCGCCGTAAAGCATTCACTTAATCGGCACATCACTTAATCGGTACGACTGAATCAGAAGTAAGGGGCCGTTTACATATTATATAACGCATAAAATCCCAATTTTTGGCCCACCTCAACCCCTAATAACGTTATATAACAGCAGCTGTGACCCCCCCTCCCCACCCCTATATTATATAACAGATATGCTACCTACCCCTACCCCACCCCATACTATAAGCACGTTAAAACATATACAACTGACATAATTGCATTGCACAATTTGAAACTTTTATAACAATACAATGTTAGTTTGCACTTTAATAGTAGCGATTCTGCTGATAATTGCCTTTATCAGTATACACCCAATTAGCAATGTAACAAATGCTATCTTAAAATTGTGTACTCTCCATTTTAGTTTCCCTCTTGTTTTGCACTAGAAATGAGCATTACAGTATCACACGGAATGGATTAGTTTAATATTGCACTATCAGGTATTTATCGATAGGTTTGCGGTACAACTCTACCTATTTAATAGCGTATGATGTATACAGAGTGTATACTCAACTGCAATTGGGTATTTAAGCAAACATATAAACTATTTACACATACTATAGAAAATGAAATCAAGCATCTTGATAATACCTACCAAAATAATTATTTCAAGTGAATTAATTTTAATTTAAACCAGAATCAAAACAAAGCACACAGAATTGAAAATTAGAGCGTTGCACAGGAAATTGTTAAAATTGTAAACAAGAAATTTTTAAAAGTGGATCTATAAATAATAAGTACGAACGTCAAATTAATTCGCCAGATGGCAGCTAATGGTGCTAATTTTGGTTCACAACGTATTGTGAACTTCGATTAAACAATGAAGATCCATGGTACATGGAATTTCCAGTTGGCAGGCAAACAGGCAAAATTGCATAAGCTGAAAGAAGTTTGTTATATAACGAAACCTTCAAAATACCTCCCCCACCCTACACAATATAACGCTAACAAAATCGGAACCCACCCACCTACCCCTTGAGCGTTATATAATATGTGAACGGCCCTAAACGCGATGCTCGTATATGTGATGCAGATATATATATAGTTATGCCCCATTCTGAATTCTTCAAATTGCCAGTTCCTCGAATTTTGCCACTCGCCGTAAATAACCTGCCTCAGGATTTGGGACATGGGCTGGATATAAGACACAAGATATATTATGACTTCTGGTTTCACACAGCAATTTAATTTTTATTTCACTGTAGCCAGTGAAAGCGATTTTTTGTCTGCTTTGTTATTTAAGACAATCACCGACTGATGTCTTTTGTATTATGATGATGTACATATATGGAAGTCATTTGATTTTCCTTCCCATGGGGCGGGATGGAGACTGTAGAATCACGTTGTTTGGGGTTTGTATCATGACATATTTTATGCATTTAAAAATATAATAGCTCAGTGGTTATGTTTCTCATCCAGAGGTGGTGGATCTCCAAATATTTAAAACTCTAAAACTGAAGCCTAACTGGGGAATTTTATTTTGACAGAGACACATTTAGGTAACGGGTCGGATCCAAGGCCGTGCCGAGCTATAATTGCGCCCTGCGCCTAGCATTAATCTGGTGCCCCCACATTTTGAAAGTAGTGCATTTTCTGGAATAATAAGTTACTCCATCCTGAAAACTGTGCCCTTTCCACATTTGCGCCCTGGGCCACGGCCCCTTAACCCCCCTCGGTACGGCCCTGAATGGGTCTACTGTTTTTGATGGCTGATAAATAAAGACATGTGGTGGATCTCATATCTGTGGTGCCGAATCTCAGATCCGAAGCTAACCAGCTGAAGTTGACTTTTGGATTTGCAGAAATTGTGAGGTGATTAACATTTTAACGGTGTGTGTGTACCAAGATTGACTGGGATTACCAATGTGGCTCATTTTCAAACTGTTGAAATAGTTTGTTTCAACCTTCAACAATACCAGGCATTTGGCAGTGGTGATCTGAATTTTTGTTGGTAATGTCATTAGCACATCGACACTGATCATAGTGTAAGCACATCTTGGCAACCTTAGAAATCTATCAATGTCCCAAATCACCATTCAACCTTTGCAGATGTAATGCAGTCCTTCAACATGTTTTTTTACTCATCTGTATCTGTTTATGGTGTTCTTTCTAATTCAAAGTCTAATGAGATCTTTAGTCATAAATAAAGAGGGAAAATATTGTTTCGCACCATCTTGTGCACTATGCAAGTTACAGTCTAATTAATGCCTTTAACATTTTAATATAATTGGTGTCCGATATGCCAGGGAGTGGTTCAAGGGGGGGTTTGGACCCCAAGATTCTTTGCTTATAGCCTTTTGTGGTTAGCTTAGTCCCTCAAATTCATTAACCACAGCCCAACACCAAATGATTCCATAATAATATTTGTCTCCATTATGACCAATTGGCCTGATATAGGTTGATACTGAGCCATCATGTAAAAACCTCATCGGTACACACCTGAAGGAACAGAAAGAGCTTATCGACAGCTATTCTTATTTTATTGCATTGGAAGTTTTCTGGTGTTTGCGTGATTTAGTCTCACTTTGTTAGCTTTCGTTGTGTACGTGTATCTTGTCTTTAAGTCCCATCTGATGCTAATGTCTAAAAATGTTTTGGCTCGTATTAGTATTTCTGCAAAAAGTTTAAACTGTGACTGAAAATTCTATTTAATTTATAATTTATAGAGTTAGATGTTATGTTTGCATCATAGCTGATTTGCAGAATCTTGATGTATTGGGGAAGTTTATTAATGTCCTTTAAAGATAGTAGCTTGGAAGTATTAGTTATTGTTAATGCTCATTGTGTGTGAATCAGAGCATTCATTTTGATGGAATGGTTGCTCTAGTAGCGACCCACTACTACTCGGTTTGTACCCGGATCCGGCAAAAACTGCTTTCAGTAAGACTCGGATTTGGTACACGGTGGATATTGCCTACCCAGTCGGTTCCTAGTTTCGACTTCCAGCAGGCTGATAGAGGTGGACTGGCATGCATATGGGTGAAAGACCAGACAATCCTATAGAATGGCAGCACAATATAAAATAAAACAACCTTTGTGGCTACGGGATCACCTTGTCACCTTCTGCTTTCAGTTCGTTGAACTCTAGCAACCGTCATGATAAACCTTCTCCATTGCTTTCTTTCCGAGGTCACATCCCTTAATTCCTTCAGATACATTTCAGTTCTTTCCTGTATCTCGTCCATCCATTTCTTCCTTGGGCGCCCTCGTTTTCTCTTTCCTTCTCTGCATGCCAACATCATTTCCTTTTCCATTCCATTTGATCGCATAACATGTCCAAAACAAACAGCTTCCTTATCAACGCTGTTTGTTGTAACGTCTCATCATTAAGTCACGATTCTTTAGTATACACACAGATGACAGCTTGGTCATCAATGTGGATATGGAGGAAGATGCAGTCTCCCAGTTGCATATTCAATTTCAACTGCAATTTTCCTGTGCATCTCTTCGTTTGTCTTCTTCTCTGTTCGTGATATTCTCTGCATCTTCCTCCATATATCCACATTTCTCATGCATTGATCTTCTGATCTGCAACAGGATACCTGTGAAAATAAGTATCAATTACACTGCTGCAGTGATTGATGACCAAGCTGTGTGTACAATAAAGAATTGTGACTTTAAACAAATATATTATTGATTGTGTTTGTAAATAATTGTGTATAGTATAGCTGTTCTCATTTGTCTGTATTTCACTTTGATAAACAATTTTCAGCAAAAACATGGCAGATAAAGACAACAGAATTGATGATAAAGAGCCACAGGAAGAGAGAAATGAACACTTCGAAGAGCAAGTAACTGACAGACAAGGTATTGGAGATTCAAACGATCAAGCAACGGATAGACAAGATGAAGACTATACAGATGAACAAGTGACTGGAAGACAAGATGAAGAATATGCAGATGAACAAGTGACTGAGATACAAAATGAAGACTATACAGATGAACAACTTACTGGAAGACAAGATGAAGACTATACAGATGAACAACTTACTGGAAGACAAGATGAAGACTATACAGATGAACAAGTGACTGAGATACAAAATGAAGACTATACAGATGAACAACTTACTGGAAGACAAGATGAAGACTATACAGATGAACAACTTACTGGAAGACAAGATGAAGACTATACAGATGAACAAGTGACTGAGAGACAAGATACAGAAAATGCACAACATCTTGAGCATAAGATTCAAAGAGAGGAAGAAAGCAATAAAGAAATAACTGAGGATAATCCAGAGGATGAAGCTATTGAACTGAGAACTGAGAGGCAGCTTGTAGTAACCGATCCACTGACTGATGATGAAAGACGTATAGAAGACTTGCAAGAGGAAGATGGTTATGAAGAAGAATTTACTGACAGACAAGAAGTTAACAATTTGCAGTCATTTGATGAAGTGCATGAACCTGAAGGGGATGAGACTATTAGGTATGAAGTCACTGATGAGCAGAGACTTAAGATAGAAGACACTGGGCTGTCGGAAGGGCGGGAGGCAAAAGACCTTACGGAAAGTTACAGAGAATGCCTCGAGAAACAAGAAGTGGTGGAACAAGAAAGAGAGGAAAAAGTTGAAACTTCAAACAGATCAACAGAAACTACAGAAGAAAACAAAGTGCATTCACCCTTGTCATTTGTCGAAGGAACAGATACAAGAATCACTGGGAAGCAACCTGTAGTTAGTCCTGGCACACAGTACAAAGATGCATCTGCCACAGGTATTGAATTAATTTATTATTCAGGCAGCTGGGATGGTATAGTTAATTATAAAGTCTTCTAGTTAATTATCTGAAGATTGTACTGTACTTGCTTTGTATGATCTTGTCAGTTGTTGTCTTGGTCTTGTTCTGATTATAATCATAGCCTTGCACCTTGAATATGGATTCAGAACAGTTAAGGTGCTTGACTAGCAGAGATTTGTGACGAAAAGTGATAATATGAAGTGCTACAATTGCTCTAAAGTATCTGATCTTCTTTTACATCAGCAAATTTTTATTGCTATTAATTATTAAAATTTCTGAAAATTTGAATGAAAGTTAAGAACATAGCATGATTTAATAAGTCTTCTGTTAATGTAGTGTGTTTCTATGTGTTTCTAACTTATAAGAATGAGAGAATCTTCTTGACCTTAATTAGGAGTGCTATGCTTATGACTGGTTAGAATGAATTGTTCCAGTTCAGTATATAATCAAGTATAATTACTGTTTATCCTCCCTGAACTTTGCCACAAATACACTGTTGGTCTTAGTCATGAGACAGTTTTATGGGTGGTTTAGTCCCTGTGAAGTAATTAGTATCCATAGTCCACACATGCTTACAGTGGATGGTCTCTTTGGATATTTTCACTTTTTCACTGCATAGGTATGACTTCTGATTGAGCTTGGCAGTCATAGACAAAGAATCATGATAGTGTTTCAACGAACACTCCTGCCTTGGTGGGGATTAGAACATAGATGTACTGAATTTGTTAGACTCGCCCATGCCAGACAAGCAGAAGAGGACTTAACCTTGGTCAGCTGAAATCTTTCTAGATGTCTAATTGGATTTGGATATTCACAGTCAGACCTTTGATCTACTACTTTGCTAAGTCTTGAGCTGAGAAAATCTCCTCATTTTGAATTGCTTCTGTCGTACAAGCGTTGTTTCATTTGTGTTTCATTGCAGTGAGATTCCTTTTGGTGCCCAGTCAACAGGTGGCTACCGTAAGATTCGGTCTGAATCAGACGCTTACTGAACTGAAGCAGCAGATTGCAACCGAGATGAAAATTCAACCACAAGTTATTCTCCTGATGTTTGAAGGTTAGACTTATGTTTTTGTGTGTCTGAAAAGTTTTGGTTATCTCTTAGTGCTGTAGAGCCAAACCAAATGGTACTTGCAAACATTGAGTTCATCCTGAACACCAGTTCGATAGCCATAGTATTAATGTCATATTAACATTGGCATTGGTAACAATGCATTTTTTTGTGTCCACTAAGATTGGCCAGGTTTAACCCTTCAATGACCAGCGCATAGTGAAACGTAAAGCATAATCAATAACGCTGGTCGGTAAAGGGTTAAGGCTGAGAAGCATATGCATGGTCACAACTTGCTACCGAGAATTAAGACCCTTTAACAGTTGATTTATTTTTGTGTGATTAGATTTTAAATTATAAACTTTTTAATTATGATAATTTTTTTATATAATTAGATATATATATATATCAGTGTGCCATTTGCAGGTAAAAAGATTCCCGATGACTCTACTCTGGTTGATCTGGGAGTTCATCCGAATGGAACAATCCAGATTCAGGTGCATTCAAATGATCCTGTCAATCATCCAATCCAGGTCTTCAGACCTCGACAGGAATATCATATGCCGGATGTCATCACTGTTCGAATATCAACAGGTTAGATTTTCTAACTTATTGGTGCAACAGATGATATGCTTATTTTTACATATTTCTTGTGCATATTTCTTGTGATAAATATTTAGAATGAGTTGCATATTTGTATATTAATATGACATCTTTTGTGTAATGTATTTGTTTATATGTTAAACTTATATGACATCCATTAGCTGTGTTTTTTTATATTAACTTAATTTGTCATAATTGTCATGTGCATGCATGAATGTGCATGTATTTGTGTATGTGAGTGTTAGTATAGTTTATAAGATTTCCATTCAGATCAATTTGTCTGCTGTGACATTTATTGGGGTTATTTATTCAAAACACTTATGTGCTTCTTCTTCTTCTCTCTTGTCGGTTGAGTGTCTTGATGATGAGGTTTGAACATGATATTTCCATTTCATTCTGTCTCTGATTGTGTCAGCAGTAGTTATTATATGCATTCCATGTGCTTTAGGTCTTCTTTCACATTCTCTTCTGTCTCCTCTTCCATCGGTACTAAATGCAGTGCAGCTCTGCCCATCTGATTGCCCGCCTTCCTCGCTTCTCACATGTCTCAACCTTCAACTACATTTATGTACCATAGAGTGGCCATCTTCCTTAATTAGATTTCTAATTAGCAGTACACAAACTCTGTGACTTGCACGAGTTCTTCAGTATTAGTCTCACTGTCATCTCTCTGTGTTGTTTTCCAAAAGGCATTAACTGTTTTTTGTATTTACTTTAGTTTGGTGAGATTTTGATATTCTATTATGACAAGAGAACAGTCTGTCAGGTCATAGAGAGATGATGATCAGATGTTAATTTAATCAATTTCAAGGTCAAGACAGTTCTCGTGATGTCGTTGTTGAGATTCTGAGAGAGATGACAAAGAAGCCGATGCTTGGTGGTTATCGTCATAAAAAGACGCAGGTCATCTTCCATCATGCCTCGACGATGACGATGCCAAAGCCTCGGCCACCTTCTGGCATCGAATGCTTCTCTCGTGATACGCAGACGACAGAGCAGAAACAAATCGCTCAGCAGACGACCAATGAAATGGCCACTCAGATGACAAAGATCGGAACTTACGTCTCTTGCAAGAAGGATAAACTGCTCAGTCCGGGTCAATACACAAACGCTGATGAATTTCGTGCGACACGCATTACTAAGGTATTGCAGAGCTCTTGACCGTCAGCTATGGTAGTAAACTGTTGAAGTTATCCGCAAGTTGTAAGGTTCTTTGTTCTAAGTTTTATTTCTGGGTTTTCCTAGCAGCAGCAGGATCTGCACTTTCTACATACACATGAGGCTAGTCTACTTTATTGTACTGTATGGTATTTACAGATTTCTAGAGTGCCTCTCCCAGTACAACTTACCAGTAATCAGAGTTGCTCCCAGTACAAAAAGTCCCTTGGACAAAACGTTTATGCCAGTCTCTTGTGTATAGATCCTTTATTTGGACAAATTAACTCTGTAGAGCCAATCATCGTTGCTGCAGTGATGCCTGCAAATAGACAAAATGTTATTTATAAGCTGTTGAGTGTAACAGTAACACTAAAACTATCAAATAGACTTGTCGGCAAATAGTTTAAGTATGTTGAATATGACAGGTTATGTATGCCTTTAGGATTACTTTGTTGATCACAGCAAGGAGAGCTAATTTTAGGCTAAACCAGAAAATCATAATGCTTGCTATTAATAGCACTGGTAATACAAATAATTATGACATCAATAATAAAATCCTAACAGATGATGAAGATGGAGTAGGTGATGATAAGATAATATTGGTATGATTGTGATTATGATGATGCTAAATGTGATTGGTTATGCTAGCAATGGTGGTATTGGTGGTGGTGTTGATGGTGGTAGCTGCCATTGTGAAAATTCAACATTTGATTCTGTTCTAGGCAATAATCATTCAAAAGTACTATCGTCGGTGGCTGGCAAAGAATCGCGTGAACAGGATACGAAAGGCGGAAATGGAAAGACGAGATTGGGAGAAGGAGGAGGAGCTGCTGAAGAAGAAGGAAAAGGAGGCCAGGATTCAGAGGGAATATGAACGTCGTATGAATCCAAAGTCAAAAGAAGATTTCGATCTTCTCTACCATGCTCTCGAAAGTATGTTTAGCTCAGTGTTTTTAGTTAAAAGGTGAAATAATTGTTCTAAGACCAAGTGTTGTATCGCATTGCATATGTGATGTAACTTGATGATTGTTAATATTTCAGTTAAAATATGGGCCTAAGCGTGACATATGCCTCTTTATAAACTCATTTATTGTGACTTCAGGGGCTGAAAAGCTGTTTGCATGCAACAGTTAATAAGTTTAATGAGTTGGTAAGACATTTGAAATTGTTTGGCATCAGCAACAGTGTTAGCTCATTATGATAGCCATGCCAAATGTTTGCTAGTTAGAGGCATACCACAATGCATTCCTCACCTTGCTACTGTGATGAATATTCTTAACCCTGATAATTGCATCTTGCTTTAAAATCTCTGAGCATTTAACCCTATAATGACCAGCATGTACTAAAGTGTAAGGCATAATCAATAACGCTGGTTGTTAAAGGGTTTACATTAAACATGTCTACCGCTCTCGGCGCTCTGAAACATATTTTTTAGCATCGAGTTGATTCGCTCTTCTTTCTCCGAGTCCTTTGTGTTCAGTATGTCAATGAGTGCATAGTTATGGCCTATGACCCTGTATGTGCTAGACTTAGTGACATAGGTACATACGGAATGCGTACATGGAGATCAAGGGAAATCCTTCCTGACAACAATGCTGTGACCAAAATTGTGTTTTGTGTTAGTTGTTTTGTGAATCTGAGTTGTTTCATCTGTAGAATGGCGCCAAGAGGAAGAGGAGCGAATCAACTCGACGCTGAGTGGAGCTGAGCGCAAAGCGGCTCTCTATATGCTGCTTGAGCAGGAAACTCAGCTGATAGCGTCAATTGGCAGACATAAGATTGAGGCAGACTCGGAAAACAAGCACAAATTCATCAGTGAATTCTTGGAAAAGGTAAATTATTCATATTAAGAGACGTTTTCACCTTTTAATGGCACCTTTTTAATTTTATGCCTTTAATTTTATTCTAGCAGTTATTTACGAAGTTTTATATGCTTTCCGTGGTGGCAGCATAACGTTGGCTATACTCTGTTTGTACATACCATTGCCTAAAAACAGTTCTGAACATCATCATCGTCTTCAATTACACTGTTCAACATGTGACCTGCATGCCACATGCGGCTGTGGACTGAGTCTGAGCTCCTTAAATGTTTGCAATTTGTGTACAAATGTAGTAAAGGGCAAAGTCATTGGCCCACTTGAATTGCTATTTGCTCATCAATTGTCCTGTCATTTGACAAAAATGTGAACCCATACATACGTATTGCACATGCAATTATTCATTATGATTATTCCAGTTAATAGTTTTAAATAAAAAAATTAGTTTGTTGCTTTTAAGTTTATTGGTGCAGACTGATTTACCGGTAGATTCCTTTTGTGGCTCCTTTTGTAGCCTTCAGTTTATATCTGTATCGTTTGTGCATTGAATACTGTTTGCCATGGCTACAATAAACGAGATTGAATCGAATTTAATTGATTGACTGCAACTTCAAGAATAATTTATTCGGTGGGTCACGCTGTCAAAAAGATTGGGCATCACTGTTTTAGGATAATAAATAGGAGCTTGCTCATCTGGTTTTCGAATCTGAATAGGCTGCTGCGCCAAAAAAGTGGAAAGGCCGGAATGGGAAGACAACAGAGATGGATACGCCATACACGCTACGTGCTCAACAGCTGAAGGACATTTACAACAGCATCAACATGAAGTACTTGACACAGGATGAACGACTGGATGTACTTCTCACTCTCAAACACACCGTCAAGGTCTGCACCTTTCAAAATGGCTGAATTGTACACATAGTAAAAGTAAACAAAAACTTAACTTTAAATGAAAACTTATGAGTACTCATCAGGCATTTTACTTAAGTAAAAGTGAAAATGTATTCTTGTAAATGGAACTCTTAAGTATTAGTAAAAGTATCAATAATGCATGTATGTACATATGTGTGCATGAAAGTGTATGTGTATTAATGTGTGTACATATATATGTATATGGGAATGTATGCAAGTAATGTAATATAATTTAACACCAGATATGCTATAATTCACACCCTTATCTGCACCAGGGGGGACATTGGTGATGCCATCTTTGCTTGACTTTTAGTGGTTAATATTTTGAAGCTTCAGTCTGTTCTTAAGGCATAGCCATTTTACTGGGGGTGTCCCCAGGTTTCAGCATGTAGTTTCCTTTATGTGGAAAACTTAGAACTGGTTCTCGATTTTGCAGCATATTCGGTTTTAGGTGCTGACCCTTATGCACAATAATTGTCTTGATGGTTCTGCTACATCGTACCCTAGGAACTTCTGCATTTCATTCTACTCGGTTTCATTAGTGTATGCTGTTGTTGAGCAACACTGGAATTTGCTTATCATCTTTATATAACTATATAACTTGTCAGTGGTTCAGATCGAAGTGCCTTAGAATTTGCATCTGTTGCCGATCCATAAGGTTGGCTCATTTTGATGGTTTCGTGCTTCTGTGTTTGTGTCAGTGTTACTTGACATTTCAAGGTCCCCAAAAGACTAATACATTGTTGTTCTTATGAATGAAACTGTGAGTTCAGGATGTGACCTTTCTTTTAAAGAGTTGAGCTAGACGTTACTGCTGTGAGCCATCCCCTAAGGATTGCTGTGCTAACAAAGTAACCTATCAATGGACAATTACTCTATCCATGAACTCCCAATGTATTCTAGTTTGTATATGGGAATAGGAGTTTATGCTCTATCTCACCAGTAGAATTAATCATTCCTGCTCATTTTAATATACCATCTGCACTTCAGTGTACAATTATTATTCAAATATCTTTGGTCTGTTAACTTGCTTGTCTATGTGATGCTGCTTCCTTTGTCATTATAGGAACATGACTGCAAATTGACACAAGAGATCATAAAACTCATTGACCGTGAGGCTGATCTGTTGATGAGAGGCGTCCAGGAGACCAACCTTGATGGCCTTCGCAAAAGGATTTCCACGCTTTTCCTTGAATACATCAAAACCCCACTCTTCAATCCAGAAGCTGCTCGTCTGCTCAAGGTGAAAGCTAGGAAATAGCTATCTATCACACCCAGCTGTCCACTCTAAGCTAAAGTCTCACCTTTTAAGATGATTCCTTTGCTGACTCATCTGATTCTATACCTTCCAATTCTTCTCAACCTAAATTAGCAGCTGTGATGGCTGTTGATAACATAAGTGGTGCAGTAGACATATAACCTGGAGCCCGGGACACATTTTGCCAAAGGTGCAAATGTTCACACAACAGTTTTTGCTCTGTGATGCCAACACAAAGAGCATGCATACAACTTTTTTGGAATACTATCAGAAACTATCGTTACATATACACTGATATCAGATATAATGTGTAATTTTATGTACCTTAGGTCTGTGCCTGACTGAGGTTGGTTCACACAACTTTTAAAAACTTTCCAGACCACTGAATATGACACTCCCATTAGTATTAGTAATTACTTTCTTTTCTTAGGTTCCACAAGATCCTTCAGTTCTTCGTCAGAACATTTACTTCTGCCCCAGCTGTGCCAGGTATTTGCCATCAACAGAATTCAAGCTTTCTTCCAATTCAAAAGCTGTCAACAGATGTCGCAAGTGCGTTCAGAAAAATAATGAGGCCTGTCTACGACAAGACCACAGCCACTTCCGATATATGCTGCGACATGTTTGCCGCACAGAGGAAGCATTTGGCACGGGTTCAAAGATTGCTTTCCTGATGCAGGTAAATGCAGTTATTTTATTTTTTTCAATACAAAACAGGAACTTAGGTTGATGGTTATGGTTAAACTATACAGAGGTGTGCAGTCTTGACTTTCTAGCATGAAACCTGTCCCCCTCTGTGTTCGAACGATTTCAGTCACAGAAGGCCACCACTAGATGCAGCAAAATCCATCTGAAACACAGTAAATCCATAATGAAAACAATATATTCCAATACATACTCAGAAGACTCCAAAAGAATATATTTATTGCATAAATTCCATGTGTAGTAATTTGCTAAAATAACACAAAGACAAACTACCAATCAACAAGACAGTGAACATACACATGTGTATAATTAAGACAGATTAATGACTAATCAATGGGTCAGGTCCAGACTTGTGTTTGTATCCACATGACAGAATGTGAAGGCTTTGGAAGTAATTAATTATGCATATGCATGCATAATAATATAAATATGTAAATCATTGCACATATGTATAGTGTATGCTTACTTACTTACACACACAAACCTCTGCATCAACCCTTCTTCTCCAAGACAGAATTCATCATCATAAGACTTCCTAACTATGTCATGAAAATCTCAGACCATTCAACTATCCACCTATCCACTAATTCTTTGTTGCTTTGTTGATGTAATACGACATAATTATTGCTACATCAAAGAAATATGCTGCATTAGATTCATCTGTCTGAGCATATTTAACTGATTGATTTACTTGACAGGAGAATGACATACGGTATCTAGTGGAGAATGTCTGGGACAGTCAGAGTGTGCTGAGTGCAATGGACGACCTCTATGAGTTGGTCCTCATTCGATGGGATCAACAGGACGAATGGTCTCCGTGGAATTGTGTTCTGCTCACCAAAGAAGAGGCGTCTGCTCATGCAAAGCTGGAAAACGTCAGTGAGGTAGGCGTCTTCTGTCACACAGCATTTTCCTCCTTTATTTTATATTATGATTGTTATACTTATTTTCACTTCGGTTTGAGATTTTTCAAAGGGAGCCAGTGTCAGTTAGGTGAATGTTTGTGGTTTGTTCATGATTTAAGTTTCTTTTCTCATTTCCGTAAGCACGTTTTTATACAATCGTGGTTTTGTATTGTTAGGTCCGCAATAATTTTTATTTATTTTTCATGAAATGGCACTATATAAATTTGCAATATCGGTTAAAATTGGGATGTATGTCAAGTGGTGCCTACATTGGAAGAACCAAATAATTAAGCTCATTTTCTCCAACAGTTACTTAACTCTATCACAAAGTCTCTTCACTGAAGAATCAGGTCAAGTGTGGAAATTACTTGCATGCAGGCAGTTAAATATGATCCAGTATTTTAATGCTGTCAGATTTAGTGGCTGGATGAATGTCTGTTATCAGACAAAGAACCAAATTTGTTGCCCCAGACATAAAAGACTATATGGAAGGTGGCTTGACCTTAGTTAGAATTTAAACATGCTGAAAACTATGCAGCATGAAAACTAATGCCACAGAAATGATAAACTTTGCAATATTTTTTTATATTTTTTTAAGAAGTGAGTTTAAAAGATGATGATGATCTTAAAATTCCATATACTTCTATTTGCAAGCATGTGTACTAAACTCAAAATACTGAGCAATTCTCTATCAAGTACAAATTTCATAAACATTAACATAGGATGCAAATTTCAAATGCATGTTCCCAGGAAAAGCAAGTTTTTGACTTAGTTGGTTATTCCAGTTGGGGAGGAGCCTTATTGATTGTATGCTGTGAACAATTTCCCTTTATATGCTCTACTGTTTCATTGTCAATCTTTACAGTTCAGTAATTCAATTAAAATATAGCAACAAAGAATTTGCTGTTTATATTACATCTTAACAGCAGAGTCCTTATGGAAATAGTCTTGGCATCGAAAATATTAATAGTTACATTGATACTATATGCCATTTTGTCAGACTGTATCATCCATTTCTTGTAAATTTCTGTTGCCAGGCCTATGGACAAGAGTTCCTGCACCGTGTCAGGCACAAACACACCCTCGCTAAAAATCACTTTTCGCGATTGCCAAGGATGGCGGAATTTCTGCGCTCCAAACGAGGAAACACGTCCGCTAGCACTCCAGCGTCAGCTGTTCCAACACTCTCTGGAAAAAGAATGAGTGTCACTCCTGCTGTCTGAGAAATACATATCACTGGAAAAATCAGGCTGAATGATGGAACCTCATCTCTGCTGCTGGAATTTTATGCATGAATTTACTTCCAAAAAGACAAATAACACAAAACAGTACAACCATCCATCCTTTCATGTAAACAGCAATCATACATGCTGAAATTTATGTTATAATTCCTACAGAATTAATAATTATGTATATATTAACTTAATAGTGTTTAGAATACTGAGTCTATAATGATTGTTTACAATATGTGAGGGATAAATTTAATCCTAATGAAATGACAACTCTACTACATGAATAAATTGAATAATATGCACACAAGGGCTTGATTAGTTGTTCACAAATGTTATGTTATGTATGTGTTTATTAGACAAACTGGCATAGGGTCCGAGTTTTTTACAATTTCAAGCTATATTTTCTTTTTGATACGGCTTTATCGATGCCTATTAGGGTAATGTAATGGAACATTTGTTTAGCGCCACTCAAAATCAGCAGTACTCTCGGCCGGTGTCAGTGCCTGGGCCAGCGAACAGGATAGTCTTGAGGCACCTCTGGAACGGGGAAGGTGTGAGGGCTAGTAATTCCGGGTGCAGGGACTATGGAAGACATTTCCAAACTGAGGGGCCAACATAGGCAAAGCTTCTGTGATTGGGCTGTAGTGGAGCGCATATGTAGGATACAATCATAAGGCCGCGAGTGGAAGTATGGAAGAATGGAGACCAGAGTGCGTGAAAACCTTAGGTAGGTTGGGGCCACCCCAGTGATACCATTGAACTATATACGCTGTTGAATCGGGAACCAATGAAGTGAGTCCTGATTAAAGCCTGAAATATGAACAAACTTTGAAATGCCATTTGTGAGCTGAGCAGCATTGAGAATAGACTAAGGTTTGAGAGTATTGGAGGAGAATATGCTAATGTTAGTAGAGTAATGTATAGATAGCCGGCTGAGAAGTATAGAATGGTCAACTGTATAATCAGAAAATGTGCCGATACCGTACAGTACGAGTAGGACATCACGGTTATGGTCAAGGGCTTGGAAGATTTCAGCTAGAATCCTGACCAGGAGAGTTACAGTAGAATGGAACTTCTTGGATTGGAATGGAGGCATCAGAGAATTAGAGTGAAGGTTATTGGCAAAAGACATTTTTCCAGGTGATGAGGCATTTAAGTTTTTGACCGGTGCTATGATACTTATAAATAGATGACAGTAAAAGCTTATGTTCATCAGATGTCACGAATCGAGTAGAAAGCATGGAGTAATGAGTAGAAATTGTAAAATAATGAATAGAAAAACTCAGGTGTCAAGTAAATCCTAAAAATCAAGTTGAGCTGCTAGAGTATCAAGTAAATATCAAAAATTAATGTTCCTGAATTTTCAATACAGTGAGGCTACTACGATTTCAGCTAACCAGACAGGCCCTGTTCTATGGATTTTTCGTAAGTAGGCGGGATGTAATGTTGCCGACCCCCCCCTCACCCCCCTCACCCCACCCCCTCACCCCACCCCCTCACCCCACCCCCCTCACCCCACCCCCACTCCTACGCACACAAAATTTAATACCAACAAGACATAACGAGGTGCTAAATATAGCCTATGAATTGGTGTTTGATACAATAATATCATTTAAGGATGCTGCCATGGCAATGATGATTAGAATAAGTTAATAGTTGTTTAATGCCAAAAGAAACGTGGTTAGCATCACCCTCCTCCTTTCTCCAGGCTTGGGACTTGTGCTACCAGAGTATGAGTAGTGTCAGAGTTCACCTGAGTAAATTATTTATATTCATGCAGTTATTCGTTTATGATGATTAAAATAAGAAATTATTTTCATATTTCAGCTTAAAGAAAATATTTTCTCACCTGTTCCTATAATTATACCAGAGGTTCCAAACCTTTTCTGTGGTTCACACCCCTGGGAAATGTTTGACCAATGTTCGAACCCCCTACAAAAGTATCACACTTCGGACACGCATAGGCCTACATGAAATAATTGCCTTTTGAACCAGCTATTGCAATTTGTGCTAACAAGCCTTATGACTACAGGCTTACAATGTTACATGGAAGTAAACTTTTAATCTTACTGTCTTACCCATACTTTATTACTTTAATTTGCATATCGTGTGATAGCTCAGCAATTTAGAGTGTATAATTATCAATGCATTATTATAATTCATACGGAAATGACATGTCGCCCTCTGCCCCTCCCCCAAGTGCATTGTTGAAACCCAAGTTATATACCATACTTTCTCAAATGCAAGAATATTATACCCTGTAGGTATGTACAGTATGTGAGCCCAGACACTGCAAAATTGTGACCCCAGGCCACGCCTCTTTTGCGTTTGGAACTTGTGGTAGGACACCGGAGCCCATCGCAGCCAGAGAACCCGCTAGAGAGCCCGCTAGAGAACCGCTAGATGTCCAGACAGCGCTGTAGAAGCAAGGCAGTATGAGGGCCGATAAGAATGAATCACCGGCAGCCTATACAGGGACACAAAGGGAGGCATACTGAAGCAAGTCAGACACACTGTCAAACACACTGACAGAGGGATGAAAAAGCACAGATGGACAGAGAGTTTGACAGGCAGACTGCATGGTAAAGAAATAAACAGACGGACACAAACTGACACTGTATGTCTTTCTATCCATATATCTAATTATCTGTCTGTCTTTCTGCCCCTCTGTCTGTCCATTTGTGTGCCGTCTGTCTGCACAATTAACCAGACGAGATAGAACGACGGAAAGACAGACAGAGTTAGTGTAGATGGGCATGCACAGTCCATCTCCAGATCAACTAACAAAGCATCGCCTGAAGACTGATAGCCAGAAGATGAGTCAATGTGGTGGAACCAAACGGTGAAATACTGTGGCTGTCCGACTGTCCGTCTACCCTTTAGGCTGGGTGCCTGCCTGCCTGGCTGTTGGGCTATAGGCCTAAATGTAGCCGCTTCCCCCACTCCCTACTGCTCTTCTAGGACCTTCGTTCGTAGACTGTTACGCAGGGCTACTCACAACGGTGTTTGCACGATGATGAGTCAAATTACATCCCTGTGGCGAATCAAGTTGCCGCATGGAGTCAGATGATCGAGGGAGCGACCTAAAGGAGCAGCAGACGAAGAACAGAAGGTAAAGACCAGAGCATCGTCAGCTGCTGGTGATGCTGCTGATGCTGCTACTAATGTGAGTAGCTAAGTCCTGAAGAATCATCCCAGCTGCGGAGTTTAAAAAGCTGTTCTGATCTGTGGGTCGATTCATGTGCTTTGGGATGGTCATGTTGTGCTGAATCTCCAGTTAGTCAGTTGCCATTTGCGCTGTAACGCGGTCTTCTGGGTCGGGGATTAAAGCTGTTCCACAGAAAACAGCTTCTTTGATTGTTTGAGAAGACAAGAAGGTCAACGGAGGTCAAAGCGACGTTTGTTCCGAAGTGTCTGTGTCATGGTGGTAAGCAAGAAGTTTGCTCTGTCCGAATTCTGTGGCAGTTTTGTTTCCTTTAGAGTTTACGTAACTACATGTATAAGAATTACGAAAGGGTTGAAGATTTCAAATGCTGCGGCAGTGCCCATAGTTACTTACTTAGACTTTCATCTTACAGAGCTCTTATTATTCACTTCAAGGATTCTTATTCAGAAATTGCTTTACTGTTACTCTTTGAAGATCAATTGGGTTCTATGCGATGTTGAGATCAAACAGATAGGTTTTGCACAATTAAGCTTACTTGACGATTTGGGTCTTGGTCTAGAACTTTATGTGCAGAATTACATTCCATTTAGCCAGCTTATATATGCACGTTTATATTTGTAAAATGTGTTCACAAAATAAACCAATAGCAATTAATAGCCAGCTTATGATTCATCATACTTGTCTCTGCCAATTTGTTAGACGGTGTTCTTTGTAGCATTTGAACAACCTTGCATTAAGTGCAGCCATTCAAGCTGAGTTCACGTTCCTAGGCCTTCCATATAACTTCTGAATAACCCTTGGCACATGGTTATCAGCATGGCACTTTTAAAACTCTTCTAAGCATCCAATATTCACCATCGTAATCATAATGATTCTGGGAATGGCACATGACTCAATAACAATCTGCTGAAATGTGTCCAGGAAATTAATGAGATTAAATAAACACCAGATGACCTTAGTTGGCCAAACTGGTTTCAGCTGTTTCAAGTTTTGGTGGTGGTCGTAGCAGTCACAGTGGTAGCGGTGGGTGGTGGTAGAGGCAATGATGGGGTGGTGACTGAATGATAGGTATCTGTTCAGCCTTTTTACAGTGTACAACATTCTCAACATTTATCTAATACATCCTCATCAGTTAATAACTGCACTTAATATTCTTTATAAAATTGTCATTAGGTCACACAATATGATACTTCATGTACTATACTTTAGTACATGAAGTATCATGCTCTGAGGTTTGGAGGACACGCAGGCATGCTCTGAACCATAGTCGTAGACTTGGTCCTGGGTTTGGGGACACGTTAAAAAAATTGGGGTTTGGGTGACAGGTCGAATAAAATTTTAAATTCCCACACATATGGATGCAGCAAAAAAGGATTCTTGATATTCATGAAATATTCATAAAATATGGGGGGGGGGAATATTGGGGGCATAATGAGTTTCATCCCCTCCACCTGAAATTTTGGAGGGGCCTTAAAATATGTTTCTGTATAATTTCCAGCGTGAGTGCATATCCGTTCATATTGGCCAAGCAGGCGTGCAGATAGGCAACTCCTGTTGGGAGTTGTACTGCCTTGAACACGGAATCCAACCAGATGGGCAGGTTCAACCAGCAAGTTCTGAAGGCACCACACCACAGCCTCCAGTTTCTACTCAAAGTAGATGTGGTGGGGTTGAGCCATTCAACACCTTCTTTGGAGAAACCAGTTCTGGAAAATTTGTACCAAGAGCCATCTATGTCGACCTAGAACCAACTGTTATAGGTCAGTCATCTCTAGTTATTGATCGACTAGTGTTTGACACGTTACACAGCTGCATCTAAAGTCTGGTTTAATTTGGTTGGTTTATATTGGTTGGTTTAAAATGGCTTAGTTGTTTTGGTTGGTCAAAATGTTACACAGGATGGGTCATACTTTTATATGCATAGACTGGATACTAACAGTGCCATTAGAGCATGTCTTTCACTTAGCTATCTGAAGTTGTTGCTCCTGCGTTTGTTGCTTAGCAAATGTCAGCATAAAAGATGCATTAGTCCAGTCATGGAAGCAGAAATGCATCAGTCCAGACAACAGCCTCTGGTTCAACAGGATGCCATAGTCACAGTTCAGTGCTTTAACCAAATACATGTATGTTATTATGGTATAAAAATTGGCTGAATAACGTACATGCAGCATAAAATCCTTGTCATGGATGCAACGTTATATAAACTTATCACACACATTTACATGAGAGCTTGCTAGCTTCAGTGATTTGCCAACGAATAGACATGCCTACAAACTCACTCATAGTAGACCATATGTACTGGCAAGGGTATGCAGGACAACAGTTGACCATCAAGTTAGCTTGTTAACTTGTGTTGTGACATTGAGAAATTACTCTAATGTACAAAACTAAGCAAGAAATGTTATTAATTATTTGTTCAGTGATTTATTTCCATGATATCATTTCTAGATGAGGTTCGAACTGGAGCATATCGTCAACTCTTTCATCCAGAACAGCTCATAACAGGGAAAGAAGATGCAGCAAATAACTATGCCAGAGGGCACTACACTGTTGGAAAGGAACTCATTGACCTTGTCCTTGACAAAATTCGTAAAATGGTGAATTTACAATTTCCTAAATTTTATGTTAATTTCAACCATTTTTTGATTTCTTAATTTGTTCCACACTACTACTATCAAATATGGTAGAATAATTTAATGCGACACCAAGTCAAATTTAAAATAAATCTAGCCATGTCATGATGCATAAGTAATATCTATCTTGCATATGAGCTATATAGTGCTTATATATGATTTAAAATGAGATATATAAGCACTAAAAATCAGAATTAATGATTCAGTTTTTGTGCTGCTAGAAATCCAGTGTAGCTGCTATGCTATATGCAATATTTCCATGTTGAAACATTTTCTCTGCTACTGTTTTTGGTTTAGGCATGCTGTAAAAAAATTACTTGGTTACTCTGGTTAAACTGTCATTACTTAATAAGTCGTGTTTATTTGCATTTACTCCAACAGACAGATCAGTGTGCTGGTCTCCAAGGCTTTTTGGTCTTCCACAGCTTTGGAGGTGGAACAGGAAGTGGATTTTCTTCCCTTCTTATGGAGAGGCTATCAATTGACTACGGAAAAAAGTCAAAGCTAGAATTTGCTGTTTATCCAGCACCACAGGTCATTTTACAACTATTTATATGTAAATATGAGCATTGATAAACAACACATGTGCTGGTTTCTCAAACAATTTCAAAGCAAAAGGAATATTGAATTAGTCTAGCTTGCCTTTAGCTGGTCTCTAACCTTACGCAACTCTCAATCAACCACTCTTGTAATGTCTTGTCTCACCTGGGGAACAACGTCCTGTTATCCCCATTCTTGAAAATCTTTTGAAGGAATGCTTTGCCATCTAATGTTGCCAGAGAAAGAATTACATTGGAAATTCAGGCCTATTAAGGCTTTTTCTTGAGAAGTGAAGCAGGAAAACCGACAGATCTGTACACTATACAACTGTTTCTCAGATTCCCATATACATGTCTACAATGTATTCACTAAAATATCATGACACTGCCTGAATAATACAATAGAAACAAAGAGTATGGGTTCAAGTAAAGTTATTACATTACTCTCATGTTTTTGCATTGTTTGTATACATAATGCATAAAAGAGGTACTTGACATTTCACCATTTGATTCCTCTGTAGAGGAAATCATTTGGTACACAAAACGAATGCTTGGGCATCTGATCACTACATAACCACTTGTGCTGCCATAGGATTTTGCTGTATGCAAATGGCATCTGTTACACAATTCAAATCACCTATATTACAATGTTTACCACTATAACTTTCTAACAACAAGTTATTAAGAAAGGTGATCAGATTTGTGTGTTTTTATGTATACAGATCTGTACAGCAGTTGTAGAGCCATATAACTCTGTGCTAACGACTCACACTACGATGTGTCACTCGGACTGTGCCTTTGTTGTTGACAATGAGGCCATCTACGACATCTGTCAGCGTAATCTTGACATTGAGAGACCCTCCTACAGGAACCTGAACAGACTCATTGGTCAAGTCGTCTCCTCTATAACTGCTTCACTCAGATTCGATGGTGCCATAAACGTCGATCTGACAGAATTCCAGACGAATCTTGTCCCATATCCTCGGATACACTTTCCACTCGTCACATTTGCTCCCATTGTATCCAGTACGTATGTTACTTTGGTGGCACATATCCTGCACATTACCTGCTTTTCTATTAACACTTTAACTATGAGCTGCATTTGTTTCCCAGCTGTTTTAGCACATTTAAAGTGTTAAAGTAGCTTTGCAATGACATGTTGTCTTCCTAGCTCTTGTAAGAAAGTAAGTAAGTGTGTTTTATTGCAAATTTCTTTCATTTTTAGCAGGTAACAGGTTTTTGATATCAGGCCATAAATATATTTGTTGTTTTGTTGCCAAAAGCCACATAGCAGTAGCAATTTGTTTCGTTGTCAACAGTTGACAGGTTTTAGATCATAATGGAAGTAATTATTATTATTATTATTATTATTATTACCGAAATTTGATACTGCCCTTCTTCCAACATTTTTTGCTCAGAAGTGCACACACATGCCTCGACGGTGCAATTGCAGTTGTAATGCAGAGCAATTGTTTGCAAAGGACTTGCTCAAGGTCCCTACACAGTGACTCCCCGGCCAAGGGTCGAACCCGCTCGCTCAGCACAAACTGAACGTTACGGGCTGACCGCTCTAACCGATCGATCACTGGGCCACACATGATGTAAAGTAATGTAGCAGGGTTATGGTTTAATGGTAATAAACAGGCACAAAGAACAGAAGGACGTAGGTTTGATACCTGCTTACCTCACTAGGTTGACTCAGCCTTCCATTCCCTAGGGGCAATGGTAAATGAGTAGCAGTAGGACGGGTCATTGCCTAACAGGCTCCCATAAAGCCAAAAAATTGACTCTTGTTTAACTTGTTATCTTGCTTTAATTTCTTGTAATCATATTGAGGTTTGTCAGTCTGGAATGAATATTGTTTATTGATTAATAGCTGAGAAGGCTTACCATGAGCAGCTGTCTGTGGCAGAAATGACGACTGCCTGTTTTGACCCTGCAAATCAGATGGTGAAGTGTGATCCACGCCAGGGCAAATACATGGCCTGCTGCCTCCTGTATAGAGGCGATGTCGTTCCTAAGGACGTCAATGCTGCAATAGCAATGATCAAGAGCAAGCGTGTCATACAGTTTGTAGACTGGTGTCCAACTGGATTTAAGGTTGGCATCAACTATCAGCCGCCAACCACAGTACCAGGTAACCAGAGGCCACGTCCTTTGTGATTCATCATTAGCTAACTGCTTTAGCTCGAAACTGTGGGTTGTAAATGCTGCTTTCTGTGTATGATTTCATAGAAAAATCTTTATTACAAATTTAACATGAATTGGCTCATTTCATTATATATTATTATATATGATGATAAGGCCAGATAATAATTAAGTGAACGAAATGCTTATCAGGTACATACATTTTTTATTTAGAATAATTATTTCCAATTTTCATTACCTCACTTTAGATGCAATGTTTGTATTATAATCATGAACATACACAAAGACACACCTACACTCATACACACACACGTGCAAACATACAAAATAATTGCCAGTAATTTCTAGAGATATGTATATAATGTATATGTATATAATAATAGTAATATTATGACACGGTTGTTATTAAAAGAGTTAGTATGAAGCTGAAGGATTATTTACTATTTCAGGTGGAGATCTTGCCAAGTTGGAGCGGGCTGTTTGTATGCTGAGTAATTCTACGGCCATTTCAGTAGCTTGGGCAAGACTCAACCATAAATTCGATCTCATGTATCACAAGCGTGCCTTTGTGCACTGGTATGTTGGGGAAGGTAAGTCAAATGATGCTCCACTATGCTTGGTGAAATGTTTTCACAATAAAGCTTACCTAAATTGAGTGCGAATGCACTAGTAAGATGTTAAGTTACTAGGATATCTGTATAGGTGTTTCGAGAAGTTTCTTCTTTTTCTGAAAATGCTTCTCTTTTGGAAATACGGAAGAAGCTATGCTCGAAGTTCTGTTTGATCCGGCTTCGGAATCTACCCTGCTTCAATAACTATAGACCTATCAATTCATGCACAAACATGCATAAATTTTCAATCAGATAGTTGGACAGTATATTCTGGAACCATGTCCCACATGGCATGCCTACTCTAGCTCATATCAACACAGTCATACTTAAACTTTGCGAATACTTGTTTTTACACTTTAATTAAAATGTCTCTGTTCTCTTATCGTTGTACCTTGCAATCAACAAGTTAAGTTACTTGAGCACTGTATACTCTCTCCTTGCATAATGCATCAAATAATCGCCATCCTCTATCAATTCAACCTGGATATAAAGGCGCCCTAAATACACTCTTGTCTCAGACTACATGCATGATTCTTTGCACTGACTTCCCATTTCTCACAACACATCAGCTATAGAATGCCTTTATCTGCAGGAGCTTTACTACTTTGTTTCTGCTTTGGCTGGTTGTCAAGGTCTTTGTTCTGTCTCTGGTGACAAGCTTTTGGTGCCATAAGGCCAAGCTGTTGGAAGCGCCTGGAGCACACTTACTCCCCTTAGAGCTGCGACTAATCTGTTTACAAGTTGCTTAAGACGGCTTAGTATCTCCATGGTTGGACTGGGAGCGTCTACAACTATAATTCTTGAAGAGGTGCTATATAGAAATGTTCAAATGATTGAATGAATATGTTGAAGATGTAGTAAGAATATGACAAAAAAAATGAGCTCATATTTAAGACTTTAAGACATATGAAGTCCACCAAAAAAATTGTCTGATTTTCTCATTAGAGTTTCAAAATCTGGACACCTTAGCCTACAGCTCTGCATGTGGCAACAAACTAACTGTGCCTAAGGTTTGCATTACTGTGAGACCTTGTATGAAAGTTACATCTTTATAATAGTAATGACAATAAAATTGGCTCATGCGGATCACCTTTGAGACTGGAACTACATAAATTTTCAATTACAGTTACAATGAGTTTTATATGCCCTTAATCTGCTTTACAATCACTTGAATCACCTTATACTGTTAATGTAATATCTACATATTCAATCAATTGTGCACTACAGGAATGGAAGAAGGAGAATTTGGTGAGGCACGTGAGGACTTATCAGCCCTTGAACGAGATTATGAGGAAGTCTGTGTAGATTCAGCCGATCTCGAAGCTGGTCAGAATGGGACAGCAGCTGATGATGACGACTACTATTAAGCATTCTAAAACTGTTGGGCCATTATGAGGATAAAAAGTTGTTAAAGTTTACTAAAAGTATTGATGTCATGCTTAATTTAGATGCTTACATGTAAAGTATTACGACCAAAATGGAATTGAATAAATTGTCGGCATTTGAATGACACCAACATGTGAAACCATTTGATTTTTTGTGCTTCAAAGTTTTTCTTTATTCTGATAAAGAACAATTATATCCGACATTTTGATTACAGTAACTACAACACCTAAACTAATTTTTTTATTTATATGTGTGAATACAAATGTGTTACCTTTGTTTCGAATTGTCTGTAAACTTCTGCTTAATTTGATGTGCAGAGTGAGTGCAAAAGTGTTGATGTGTACTATGTATTTTTCTGTATCTTCATCTTTCTGTTCCTTTTTTGCATTCAGTTTCACCACTATTTTTTTCTTCCCATTCCAAACTCAAAATCTTGGCTTCTCCCTCATTTGTATCCTTCTTTACTCTTCTCATTCCATTTTTATCAAACTTCTTCTATGAGTTTAACTTCTCATGCTTCACAGGTTGGTGGTTATAGAATTCTGTACTGTCAACCCAGAGGTTGGAGTTTCAAATCCCATCTCTGACGGTTTTCTGTCATACTGGTGCAATTTCGTGAAGTCAATCAAGTGCATGTAATAAGATGTTGCTGTTGTTTTACAAAAGACTCCTGTCATTTGTTCTTCTTTAGACATTAGTATAGAGACAATTTTAATAAATTACACGTCCATTAGTTGCAGAATAATGGCCAAATTATAGCCACCTTTCCAGCCAGCATGCCCACATGGAGCCATATTCCACCTGGTACCCACTCAGCCCTTCATCCTCTACAGATCAGTTTGCACAAGTATTAAGGCAAGCTGGGAGGCCCAAAAGGAGCCTCATAATTGGTCTGTTGTGCCGTAGCATGCTTGCATCTAGGACAAACGAACTTGTTTACCACAACTCAGCTATGATGAGTACACTGTCGATGGGAAGATGCGATGGTGAGCGAGAGGTTTGGCCACCTGCTTTCATATGCGGAGGCTAAGAAAGAAAGTCGCTAGCACTTCATACCCATGGCTGCCTCCTCTTCATCACCTCCTCTTCCCCTCCTCGTCTTCTTCTTTAGCCTGCTTCTTGGTTTCCAAGACATACATTTTGATGGGCTTAAAATGTAATGCAATGGGTGAACTTTAGTCTAACTATTAGTGACCTTCCTGTAAATATCCTTTGGCATCTGAACAACATCATCACGTAGAAGCTTTTCATTTGAATAGGTAATTATATATCTCTCAAACACTGTGTCCAGTCAATCTGCACATATTGGAATTGTCTGAAATACTAAGTCAAAAACAACATGCCTACTGGCTGCAAAAATATAAACTTTTTCCGCATGCAGCATTTTCAATAACATTTACTCCATGTGCTGCATTGCTACAGCATGGTATTTGTAATTGAATCTAATCACTTCACCATCACCAAAATGACATTTTATTTTTTACCATTACCGTAATGCCAGATTCATGTCCTCTCTTTTGGTCTGTTTAATTATTCGTGTTTTCTCTTTTGGTCTGTCTGACTATTCGTGTTCTCTCTCTTTTGGTCTGTCTGACTATTCGTGTTCTCTCTCTTTTGGTCTGTCTGACTATTTATGTTCTCTCTCTTTTGGTCTGTCTGACTATTCGTGTTCTCTCTCTTTTGGTCTGTCTGACTATTCGTGTTCTCTCTCTTTTGGTCTGTCTGACTATTCGTGTTCTCTCTCTTTTGGTCTGTGTGACTATTTATGTTCTCTCTCTTTTGGTCTGTCTGACTATTTATGTTCTCTCTCTTTTGCTCTGTCTGACTATTCGTGTTCTTTCTCTTTGGTCTGTCTGACTATTTATGTTCTCTCTCTTTTGGTCTGTCTGACTATTTATGTTCTCTCTCTTTTGGTCTGTTTAATTATTCGTGTTTTCTCTTTTGCTCTGTCTGACTATTTATGTTCTCTCTCTTTTGGTCTGTCTGACTATTCGTGTTCTCTCTCTTTTGGTCTGTCTGACTATTCGTGTTCTCTCTCTTTTGGTCTGTCTGACTATTCGTGTTCTCTCTCTTTTGGTCTGTCTGACTATTTATGTTCTCTCTCTTTTGGTCTGTCTGACTATTTATGTTCTCTCTCTTTTGCTCTGTCTGACTATTCGTGTTCTCTATCTTTTGGTCTGTCTGACTATTTATGTTCTCTCTCTTTTGGTCTGTCTGACTATTTATGTTCTCTCTCTTTTGGTCTGTTTAATTATTCGTGTTTTCTCTTTTGGTCTGTCTGACTATTCGTGTTCTCTCTCTTTTGGTCTGTCTGACTATTTATGTTCTCTCTCTTTTGGTCTGTCTGACTATTTATGTTCTCTCTCTTTTGGTCTGTCTGACTATTTATGTTCTCTCTCTTTTGGTCTGTTTAATTATTCGTGTTTTCTCTTTTGCTCTGTCTGACTATTCGTGTTCTCTCTCTTTTGGTCTGTCTGACTATTTATGTTCTCTCTCTTTTGGTCTGTTTAATTATTCGTGTTTTCTCTTTTGGTCTGTCTGACTATTCGTGTTCTCTCTCTTTTGGTCTGTCTGACTATTTATGTTCTCTCTCTTTTGGTCTGTCTGACTATTCGTGTTCTCTCTCTTTTGCTCTGTCTGACTATTCGTGTTCTCTCTCTTTTGGTCTGTCTGACTATTTATGTTCTCTCTCTTTTGGTCTGTCTGACTATTTATGTTCTCTCTCTTTTGGTCTGTTTAATTATTCGTGTTTTCTCTTTTGGTCTGTCTGACTATTCGTGTTCTCTCTCTTTTGGTCTGTCTGACTATTTATGTTCTCTCTCTTTTGGTCTGTCTGACTATTCGTGTTCTCTCTCTTTTGCTCTGTCTGACTATTCGTGTTCTCTCTCTTTTGGTCTGTCTGACTATTTATGTTCTCTCTCTTTTGGTCTGTCTGACTATTTATGTTCTCTCTCTTTTGGTCTGTTTAATTATTCGTGTTTTCTCTTTTGGTCTGTCTGACTATTCGTGTTCTCTCTCTTTTGGTCTGTCTGACTATTTATGTTCTCTCTCTTTTGGTCTGTCTGACTATTTATGTTCTCTCTCTTTTGGTCTGTCTGACTATTTATGTTCTCTCTCTTTTGGTCTGTTTAATTATTCGTGTTTTCTCTTTTGCTCTGTCTGACTATTCGTGTTCTCTCTCTTTTGGTCTGTCTGACTATTTATGTTCTCTCTCTTTTGGTCTGTTTAATTATTCGTGTTTTCTCTTTTGGTCTGTCTGACTATTCGTGTTCTCTCTCTTTTGGTCTGTCTGACTATTTATGTTCTCTCTCTTTTGGTCTGTCTGACTATTCGTGTTCTCTCTCTTTTGCTCTGTCTGACTATTCGTGTTCTCTCTCTTTTGGTCTGTCTGACTATTTATGTTCTCTCTCTTTTGGTCTGTCTGACTATTTATGTTCTCTCTCTTTTGGTCTGTTTAATTATTCGTGTTTTCTCTTTTGGTCTGTCTGACTATTCGTGTTCTCTCTCTTTTGGTCTGTCTGACTATTTATGTTCTCTCTCTTTTGGTCTGTCTGACTATTTATGTTCTCTCTCTTTTGGTGTGTTTAATTATTCGTGTTCTCTCTTTTGCTCTGTCTGACTATTCGTGTTCTCTCTCTTTTGGTCTGTCTGACTATTTATGTTCTCTCTCTTTTGGTCTGTCTGACTATTTATGTTCTCTCTCTTTTGGTCTGTCTGACTATTTATGTTCTCTCTCTTTTGGTCTGTCTGACTATTTATGTTCTCTCTCTTTTGGTCTGTCTGACTATTTATGTTCTCTCTCTTTTGGTCTGTCTGACTATTTATGTTCTCTCCCTTTTGGTCTGTCTGACTATTTATGTTCTCTCTCTTTTGGTCTGTCTGACTATTCGTGTTCTCTCTCTTTTGGTCTGTCTGACTATTCGTGTTCTCCCTTTTGGTCTGTCTGACTATTTATGTTCTCTCTCTTTTGGTCTGTCTGACTATTTATGTTCTCTCTCTTTTGGTCTGTCTGACTATTCGTGTTCTCTCTCTTTTGGTCTGTCTGACTATTTATGTTCTCTCTCTTTTGGTCTGTCTGACTATTTATGTTCTCTCTCTTTTGGTCTGTCTGACTATTTATGTTCTCTCTCTTTTGGTCTGTCTGACTATTTATGTTCTCTCTCTTTTGGTCTGTCTGACTATTCGTGTTCTCCCTTTTTGGTCTGTCTGACTATTTATGTTCTCTCTCTTTTGATCTGTCTGACTATTCGTGTTCTCCCTTTTGGTCTGTCTGACTATTTATGTTCTCTCTCTTTTGGTCTGTTTAATTATTCGTGTTTTCTCTTTTGGTCTGTCTGACTATTCGTGTTCTCTCTCTTTTGGTCTGTCTGACTATTTATGTTCTCTCTCTTTTGGTCTGTTTAATTATTCGTGTTCTCTCTCTTTTGGTCTGTCTGACTATTTATGTTCTCTCTCTTTTGGTCTGTCTGACTATTCGTGTTCTCTCTCTTTTGCTCTGTCTGACTATTCGTGTTCTCTCTCTTTTGGTCTGTCTGACTATTTATGTTCTCTCTCTTTTGGTCTGTCTGACTATTTATGTTCTCTCTCTTTTGGTCTGTCTGACTATTTATGTTCTCTCTCTTTTGGTCTGTTTAATTATTCGTGTTTTCTCTTTTGGTCTGTCTGACTATTCGTGTTCTCTCTCTTTTGGTCTGTCTGACTATTTATGTTCTCTCTCTTTTGGTCTGTCTGACTATTTATGTTCTCTCTCTTTTGGTGTGTTTAATTATTCGTGTTCTCTCTTTTGCTCTGTCTGACTATTCGTGTTCTCTCTCTTTTGGTCTGTCTGACTATTTATGTTCTCTCTCTTTTGGTCTGTCTGACTATTTATGTTCTCTCTCTTTTGGTCTGTCTGACTATTTATGTTCTCTCTCTTTTGGTCTGTCTGACTATTTATGTTCTCTCTCTTTTGGTCTGTCTGACTATTTATGTTCTCTCTCTTTTGGTCTGTCTGACTATTTATGTTCTCTCCCTTTTGGTCTGTCTGACTATTTATGTTCTCTCTCTTTTGGTCTGTCTGACTATTCGTGTTCTCTCTCTTTTGGTCTGTCTGACTATTCGTGTTCTCCCTTTTGGTCTGTCTGACTATTTATGTTCTCTCTCTTTTGGTCTGTCTGACTATTTATGTTCTCTCTCTTTTGGTCTGTCTGACTATTCGTGTTCTCTCTCTTTTGGTCTGTCTGACTATTTATGTTCTCTCTCTTTTGGTCTGTCTGACTATTTATGTTCTCTCTCTTTTGGTCTGTCTGACTATTTATGTTCTCTCTCTTTTGGTCTGTCTGACTATTTATGTTCTCTCTCTTTTGGTCTGTCTGACTATTCGTGTTCTCCCTTTTTGGTCTGTCTGACTATTTATGTTCTCTCTCTTTTGATCTGTCTGACTATTCGTGTTCTCCCTTTTGGTCTGTCTGACTATTTATGTTCTCTCTCTTTTGCTCTGTCTGACTATTCGTGTTCTCTCTCTTTTGGTCTGTCTGACTATTTATGTTCTCTCTCTTTTGGTCTGTCTGACTATTTATGTTCTCTCTCTTTTGGTCTGTTTAATTATTCGTGTTTTCTCTTTTGGTCTGTCTGACTATTCGTGTTCTCTCTCTTTTGGTCTGTCTGACTATTTATGTTCTCTCTCTTTTGGTCTGTCTGACTATTTATGTTCTCTCTCTTTTGGTCTGTTTAATTATTCGTGTTTTCTCTTTTGCTCTGTCTGACTATTCGTGTTCTCTCTCTTTTGGTCTGTCTGACTATTTATGTTCTCTCTCTTTTGGTCTGTCTGACTATTTATGTTCTCTCTCTTTTGGTCTGTCTGACTATTCGTGTTCTCTCTCTTTTGGTCTGTCTGACTATTTATGTTCTCTCTCTTTTGGTCTGTCTGACTATTCGTGTTCTCTCTCTTTTGCTCTGTCTGACTATTCGTGTTCTCTCTCTTTTGGTCTGTCTGACTATTTATGTTCTCTCTCTTTTGGTCTGTCTGACTATTTATGTTCTCTCTCTTTTGGTCTGTTTAATTATTCGTGTTTTCTCTTTTGGTCTGTCTGACTATTCGTGTTCTCTCTCTTTTGGTCTGTCTGACTATTTATGTTCTCTCTCTTTTGGTCTGTCTGACTATTTATGTTCTCTCTCTTTTGGTCTGTTTAATTATTCGTGTTCTCTCTTTTGCTCTGTCTGACTATTCGTGTTCTCTCTCTTTTGGTCTGTCTGACTATTTATGTTCTCTCTCTTTTGGTCTGTCTGACTATTTATGTTCTCTCTCTTTTGGTCTGTCTGACTATTTATGTTCTCTCTCTTTTGGTCTGTCTGACTATTTATGTTCTCTCTCTTTTGGTCTGTCTGACTATTTATGTTCTCTCTCTTTTGGTCTGTCTGACTATTTATGTTCTCTCTCTTTTGGTCTGTCTGACTATTCGTGTTCTCTCTCTTTTGGTCTGTCTGACTATTCGTGTTCTCCCTTTTGGTCTGTCTGACTATTTATGTTCTCTCTCTTTTGGTCTGTCTGACTATTTATGTTCTCTCTCTTTTGGTCTGTCTGACTATTCGTGTTCTCTCTCTTTTGGTCTGTCTGACTATTTATGTTCTCTCTCTTTTGGTCTGTCTGACTATTTATGTTCTCTCTCTTTTGGTCTGTCTGACTATTTATGTTCTCTCTCTTTTGGTCTGTCTGACTATTTATGTTCTCTCTCTTTTGGTCTGTCTGACTATTCGTGTTCTCCCTTTTTGGTCTGTCTGACTATTTATGTTCTCTCTCTTTTGATCTGTCTGACTATTCGTGTTCTCCCTTTTGGTCTGTCTGACTATTTATGTTCTCTCTCTTTTGCTCTGTCTGACTATTCGTGTTCTCTCTCTTTTGGTCTGTCTGACTATTTATGTTCTCTCTCTTTTGGTCTGTCTGACTATTTATGTTCTCTCTCTTTTGGTCTGTTTAATTATTCGTGTTTTCTCTTTTGCTCTGTCTGACTATTCGTGTTCTCTCTCTTTTGGTCTGTCTGACTATTTATGTTCTCTCTCTTTTGGTCTGTCTGACTATTTATGTTCTCTCTCTTTTGGTCTGTCTGACTATTTATGTTCTCTCTCTTTTGGTCTGTTTAATTATACGTGTTCCCTCTTTTGGTCTGTCTGACAATTTATTTTCTCTCTCTTTTGGTCTGTCTGACTGTTTATGTTTTCTCTTTTGGTCTGTCTGACTATTTATGTTCTCTCTTTTGGTCTGTCTGACTATTTATGTTCTCTCTTGTTTGGTCTGTCTGACTATTCGTTTTTCTCTTTTGGTCTGTCTGACTATTCGCGTTCTCTCTTTAGGTCTGTCTGACTATTCGTGTTCTCTCTCTTTTGGTCTGTCTGACTATTTATGTTCTCTCTCTTTTGGTCTGTCTGACTATTTATGTTTACACTCTCTTTTGGTCTGTCTGGCTATTTGTGTTCTCTCTCTTTTGGTCTGTCTGACTATTCGTGTTCTCTGTCGTTTGGTCCGGCTGACTTTTTGTGTTCTCTCTTTTGATCTGCATGACTATTCGTGTTCTCTTTTGGTCTCTCTGACTATTTATATTCTCCTTCGTTTTGTCTGTTTAATTATACGTGTTCCCTCTTTTGGTCTGTCTGACTATTTATGTTCTCTCTCTTTTGGTCTGTCTGACTATTTATGTTCTCTCTCGTTTGGTCTGTCTGACTTTTCGTGTTCTCTATTTTGGTCTGCATGACTATTTATGTTCTCTCTCTTTTGGTCTCTCTGACTATTTATATTCTCCATCGTTTTGTCTGTTTAATTATCCATGTTCCCTCTTTTGGTCTGTATGACTATTTATGTTCTCTCTCTTTTGGTCTGACATACTATTCGTGTTCACTCTTTTGGTCTGTATGACTATTTATGTTCTCTCGTTTGGTCTGTCTGACTTTTCGTGTTCTTTCTTTTGGTCTACATGACAATTCGTGTTCTATTTTGGTCTCTCTGACTATTTATATCCTCCATCGTTTTGTCTGTTTAATTATTCGTGTTCCCTCTTTTGGTCTGACTGACTATTTATGTTCTCTCTTTTGGTCTCTCTGACTGTTTATGTTCTCTCATTTGGTCTGTCTGACTATTTATGTTCGCTCTCTTTTGGTCTGTTGACTAATTATGTTCTCTCTCGTTTGGTCTGTCTGACTATTCGTGTTCTCTCTTTTGGTCTGTCTGACTATTCGTGTTCTCTCTTTTGGTCTGTCTGACAATTTATTTTCTCTCTCTTTTGGTCTGTCTGACTATTTATGTTCTTTTTCGTTTGGTCTGTCTGACTATTCGTGTTCTCTCTTTTGGTCTGTCTGACTATTCGTGTTCTCTCTTTTGGTCTGTCTGACAATTTATTTTCTCTCTCTTTTGGTCTGTCTGACTATTTATGTTCTCTCTCGTTTGGTCTGTCTGACTTTTCGTGTTCTTTCTTTTGGTCTGCATGACAATTCGTGTTCTCTTTTGGTCTCTCTGACTATTTATATCCTCCATCGTTTTGTCGGTTTAATGATTCGTGTTCCCTCTTTTGGTCTGACTCACTATTTATGTTCTCTCTTTTGGTCTCTCTGACTGTTTATGTTCTCTCATTTGGTCTGTCTGACTATTTATGTTCTCTCTCTTTTGGTCTGTTGACTAATTATGTTCTCTCTCGTTTGGTCTGTCTGACTATTCGTGTTCTCTCTTTTGGTCTGTCTGACTATTATTCGTGTTCTCTCTTTTGGTCTGTCTGACTATTCGTGTTTTCTCTTTTGGCCTGTATGACTATTTATGTTCTCTCTCGTTTGGTCTGTCTGACTATTCGTGTTCTCTCTTTTGGTCTGTCTGACTATTATTCGTGTTCTCTCTTTTGGTCTGTCTGACAATTTATTTTCTCTCTCTTTTGTTCTGTCTGACTATTTATGTTCTTTTTCGTTTGGTCTGTCTGACTATTCGTGTTTTCTCTTTTGGCCTGTATGACTATTTATGTTCTCTCTCGTTTGGTCTGTCTGACTTTTCGTGTTCTTTCTTTTGGTCTGCATGACAATTCGTGTTCTCTTTTGGTCTCTCTGACTATTTATATCCTCCATCGTTTTGTCTGTTTAATGATTCGTGTTCCCTCTTTTGGTCTGACTCACTATTTATGTTCTCTCTTTTGGTCTCTCTGACTGTTTATGTTCTCTCATTTGGTCTGTCTGACTATTTATGTTCTCTCTCTTTTGGTCTGTTGACTAATTATGTTCTCTCTCGTTTGGTCTGTCTGACTATTCGTGTTCTCTCTTTTGGTCTGTCTGACTATTATTCGTGTTCTCTCTTTTGGTCTGTCTGACTATTCGTGTTCTCTCTTTTGGTCTGTCTGACAATTTATTTTCTCTCTCTTTTGGTCTGTCTGACTATTTATGTTCTTTTTCGTTTGGTCTGTCTGACTATTCGTGTTTTCTCTTTTGGCCTGTATGACTATTTATGTTCTCTCTCGTTTGGTCTGTCTGACTTTTCGTGTTCTTTCTTTTGGTCTGCATGACAATTCGTGTTCTCTTTTGGTCTCTCTGACTATTTATATCCTCCATCGTTTTGTCTGTTTAATGATTCGTGTTCCCTCTTTTGGTCTGACTCACTATTTATGTTCTCTCTTTTGGTCTCTCTGACTGTTTATGTTCTCTCATTTGGTCTGTCTGACTATTTATGTTCTCTCTCTTTTGGTCTGTTGACTAATTATGTTCTCTCTCGTTTGGTCTGTCTGACTATTCGTGTTCTCTCTTTTGGTCTGTCTGACTATTATTCGTGTTCTCTCTTTTGGTCTGTCTGACTATTATTCGTGTTCTCTCTTTTGGTCTGTCTGACAATTTATTTTCTCTCTCTTTTGGTCTGTCTGACTATTTATGTTCTTTTTCGTTTGGTCTGTCTGACTATTCGTGTTTTCTCTTTTGGCCTGTATGACTATTTATGTTCTCTCTCGTTTGGTCTGTCTGACTATTCGTGTTCTCTCTTTTGGTCTGTCTGACTATTATTCGTGTTCTCTCTTTTGGTCTGTCTGACAATTTATTTTCTCTCTCTTTTGTTCTGTCTGACTATTTATGTTCTTTTTCGTTTGGTCTGTCTGACTATTCGTGTTTTCTCTTTTGGCCTGTATGACTATTTATGTTCTCTCTCGTTTGGTCTGTCTGACTTTTCGTGTTCTTTCTTTTGGTCTGCATGACAATTCGTGTTCTCTTTTGGTCTCTCTGACTATTTATATCCTCCATCGTTTTGTCTGTTTAATTATTCGTGTTCTCTCATTTGGTCTGTCTGACTATTTATGTTCTCTCTCTTTTGGTCTGTTGACTAATTATGTTCTCCCTCGTTTGGTCTGTCTGACTATTCGTGTTCTCTCTTTTGGTCTGTCTGACTATTTGTGTTCTCTCTCTTTTGGTCTGTCTGACTATTTATGTTCTCTCTCTTTTGGTCTGTTTAATTATTCGTGTTTTCTCTTTTGCTCTGTCTGACTATTCGTGTTCTCTCTCTTTTGGTCTGTCTGACTATTTATGTTCTCTCTCTTTTGGTCTGTTTAATTATTCGTGTTTTCTCTTTTGGTCTGTCTGACTATTCGTGTTCTCTCTCTTTTGGTCTGTCTGACTATTTATGTTCTCTCTCTTTTGGTCTGTCTGACTATTCGTGTTCTCTCTCTTTTGCTCTGTCTGACTATTCGTGTTCTCTCTCTTTTGGTCTGTCTGACTATTTATGTTCTCTCTCTTTTGGTCTGTCTGACTATTTATGTTCTCTCTCTTTTGGTCTGTTTAATTATTCGTGTTTTCTCTTTTGGTCTGTCTGACTATTCGTGTTCTCTCTCTTTTGGTCTGTCTGACTATTTATGTTCTCTCTCTTTTGGTCTGTCTGACTATTTATGTTCTCTCTCTTTTGGTCTGTCTGACTATTTATGTTCTCTCTCTTTTGGTCTGTTTAATTATTCGTGTTTTCTCTTTTGGTCTGTCTGACTATTCGTGTTCTCTCTCTTTTGGTCTGTCTGACTATTTATGTTCTCTCTCTTTTGGTCTGTCTGACTATTCGTGTTCTCTCTCTTTTGCTCTGTCTGACTATTCGTGTTCTCTCTCTTTTGGTCTGTCTGACTATTTATGTTCTCTCTCTTTTGGTCTGTCTGACTATTTATGTTCTCTCTCTTTTGGTCTGTTTAATTATTCGTGTTTTCTCTTTTGGTCTGTCTGACTATTCGTGTTCTCTCTCTTTTGGTCTGTCTGACTATTTATGTTCTCTCTCTTTTGGTCTGTCTGACTATTTATGTTCTCTCTCTTTTGGTCTGTCTGACTATTTATGTTCTCTCTCTTTTGGTCTGTCTGACTATTTATGTTCTCTCTCTTTTGGTCTGTTTAATTATTCGTGTTTTCTCTTTTGCTCTGTCTGACTATTCGTGTTCTTTCTCTTTTGGTCTGTCTGACTATTTATGTTCTCTCTCTTTTGGTCTGTTTAATTATTCGTGTTTTCTCTTTTGGTCTGTCTGACTATTCGTGTTCTCTCTCTTTTGGTCTGTCTGACTATTTATGTTCTCTCTCTTTTGGTCTGTTTAATTATACGTGTTCCCTCTTTTGGTCTGTCTGACAATTTATTTTCTCTCTCTTTTGGTCTGTCTGACTGTTTATGTTTTCTCTTTTGGTCTGTCTGACTATTTATGTTCTCTCTTTTGGTCTGTCTGACTATTTATGTTCTCTCTTGTTTGGTCTGTCTGACTATTCGTTTTTCTCTTTTGGTCTGTCTGACTATTCGCGTTCTCTCTTTAGGTCTGTCTGACTATTCGTGTTCTCTCTCTTTTGGTCTGTCTGACTATTTATGTTCTCTCTCTTTTGGTCTGTCTGACTATTTATGTTTACACTCTCTTTTGGTCTGTCTGGCTATTTGTGTTCTCTCTCTTTTGGTCTGTCTGACTATTCGTGTTCTCTGTCGTTTGGTCCGGCTGACTTTTTGTGTTCTCTCTTTTGATCTGCATGACTATTCGTGTTCTCTTTTGGTCTCTCTGACTATTTATATTCTCCTTCGTTTTGTCTGTTTAATTATACGTGTTCCCTCTTTTGGTCTGTCTGACTATTTATGTTCTCTCTCTTTTGGTCTGTCTGACTATTTATGTTCTCTCTCGTTTGGTCTGTCTGACTTTTCGTGTTCTCTATTTTGGTCTGCATGACTATTTATGTTCTCTCTCTTTTGGTCTCTCTGACTATTTATATTCTCCATCGTTTTGTCTGTTTAATTATCCATGTTCCCTCTTTTGGTCTGTATGACTATTTATGTTCTCTCTCTTTTGGTCTCTTTGACTATTCGTGTTCTCTCTTTTGGTCTGACTGGCTATTTATGTTCTCTCTCGTTTGGTTTGTCTGACCATTTGTGTTTTCTCTTTTGGTCTGAATGACTATTTGTGTTCTCTTTTTCTTTTTGTCTGTTGACTATTTATGTTCTCTCGTTTGGTCGGTCTGAATATGTTCTTTTGGTCTGTCTGACAATTTATGTTCTCTTTCTTTTGGTCTGACATACTATTCGTGTTCACTCTTTTGGTCTGTATGACTATTTATGTTCTCTCGTTTGGTCTGTCTGACTTTTCGTGTTCTTTCTTTTGGTCTACATGACAATTCGTGTTCTATTTTGGTCTCTCTGACTATTTATATCCTCCATCGTTTTGTCTGTTTAATTATTCGTGTTCCCTCTTTTGGTCTGACTGACTATTTATGTTCTCTCTTTTGGTCTCTCTGACTGTTTATGTTCTCTCATTTGGTCTGTCTGACTATTTATGTTCGCTCTCTTTTGGTCTGTTGACTAATTATGTTCTCTCTCGTTTGGTCTGTCTGACTATTCGTGTTCTCTCTTTTGGTCTGTCTGACTATTCGTGTTCTCTCTTTTGGTCTGTCTGACAATTTATTTTCTCTCTCTTTTGGTCTGTCTGACTATTTATGTTCTTTTTCGTTTGGTCTGTCTGACTATTCGTGTTCTCTCTTTTGGTCTGTCTGACTATTCGTGTTCTCTCTTTTGGTCTGTCTGACAATTTATTTTCTCTCTCTTTTGGTCTGTCTGACTATTTATGTTCTCTCTCGTTTGGTCTGTCTGACTTTTCGTGTTCTTTCTTTTGGTCTGCATGACAATTCGTGTTCTCTTTTGGTCTCTCTGACTATTTATATCCTCCATCGTTTTGTCGGTTTAATGATTCGTGTTCCCTCTTTTGGTCTGACTCACTATTTATGTTCTCTCTTTTGGTCTCTCTGACTGTTTATGTTCTCTCATTTGGTCTGTCTGACTATTTATGTTCTCTCTCTTTTGGTCTGTTGACTAATTATGTTCTCTCTCGTTTGGTCTGTCTGACTATTCGTGTTCTCTCTTTTGGTCTGTCTGACTATTATTCGTGTTCTCTCTTTTGGTCTGTCTGACTATTCGTGTTTTCTCTTTTGGCCTGTATGACTATTTATGTTCTCTCTCGTTTGGTCTGTCTGACTATTCGTGTTCTCTCTTTTGGTCTGTCTGACTATTATTCGTGTTCTCTCTTTTGGTCTGTCTGACAATTTATTTTCTCTCTCTTTTGTTCTGTCTGACTATTTATGTTCTTTTTCGTTTGGTCTGTCTGACTATTCGTGTTTTCTCTTTTGGCCTGTATGACTATTTATGTTCTCTCTCGTTTGGTCTGTCTGACTTTTCGTGTTCTTTCTTTTGGTCTGCATGACAATTCGTGTTCTCTTTTGGTCTCTCTGACTATTTATATCCTCCATCGTTTTGTCTGTTTAATGATTCGTGTTCCCTCTTTTGGTCTGACTCACTATTTATGTTCTCTCTTTTGGTCTCTCTGACTGTTTATGTTCTCTCATTTGGTCTGTCTGACTATTTATGTTCTCTCTCTTTTGGTCTGTTGACTAATTATGTTCTCTCTCGTTTGGTCTGTCTGACTATTCGTGTTCTCTCTTTTGGTCTGTCTGACTATTATTCGTGTTCTCTCTTTTGGTCTGTCTGACTATTCGTGTTCTCTCTTTTGGTCTGTCTGACAATTTATTTTCTCTCTCTTTTGGTCTGTCTGACTATTTATGTTCTTTTTCGTTTGGTCTGTCTGACTATTCGTGTTTTCTCTTTTGGCCTGTATGACTATTTATGTTCTCTCTCGTTTGGTCTGTCTGACTTTTCGTGTTCTTTCTTTTGGTCTGCATGACAATTCGTGTTCTCTTTTGGTCTCTCTGACTATTTATATCCTCCATCGTTTTGTCTGTTTAATGATTCGTGTTCCCTCTTTTGGTCTGACTCACTATTTATGTTCTCTCTTTTGGTCTCTCTGACTGTTTATGTTCTCTCATTTGGTCTGTCTGACTATTTATGTTCTCTCTCTTTTGGTCTGTTGACTAATTATGTTCTCTCTCGTTTGGTCTGTCTGACTATTCGTGTTCTCTCTTTTGGTCTGTCTGACTATTATTCGTGTTCTCTCTTTTGGTCTGTCTGACTATTATTCGTGTTCTCTCTTTTGGTCTGTCTGACAATTTATTTTCTCTCTCTTTTGGTCTGTCTGACTATTTATGTTCTTTTTCGTTTGGTCTGTCTGACTATTCGTGTTTTCTCTTTTGGCCTGTATGACTATTTATGTTCTCTCTCGTTTGGTCTGTCTGACTATTCGTGTTCTCTCTTTTGGTCTGTCTGACTATTATTCGTGTTCTCTCTTTTGGTCTGTCTGACAATTTATTTTCTCTCTCTTTTGTTCTGTCTGACTATTTATGTTCTTTTTCGTTTGGTCTGTCTGACTATTCGTGTTTTCTCTTTTGGCCTGTATGACTATTTATGTTCTCTCTCGTTTGGTCTGTCTGACTTTTCGTGTTCTTTCTTTTGGTCTGCATGACAATTCGTGTTCTCTTTTGGTCTCTCTGACTATTTATATCCTCCATCGTTTTGTCTGTTTAATTATTCGTGTTCTCTCATTTGGTCTGTCTGACTATTTATGTTCTCTCTCTTTTGGTCTGTTGACTAATTATGTTCTCCCTCGTTTGGTCTGTCTGACTATTCGTGTTCTCTCTTTTGGTCTGTCTGACTATTTGTGTTCTCTCTCTTTTGGTCTGTCTGACTATTTATGTTCTCTCTCTTTTGGTCTGTTTAATTATTCGTGTTTTCTCTTTTGCTCTGTCTGACTATTCGTGTTCTCTCTCTTTTGGTCTGTCTGACTATTTATGTTCTCTCTCTTTTGGTCTGTTTAATTATTCGTGTTTTCTCTTTTGGTCTGTCTGACTATTCGTGTTCTCTCTCTTTTGGTCTGTCTGACTATTTATGTTCTCTCTCTTTTGGTCTGTCTGACTATTCGTGTTCTCTCTCTTTTGCTCTGTCTGACTATTCGTGTTCTCTCTCTTTTGGTCTGTCTGACTATTTATGTTCTCTCTCTTTTGGTCTGTCTGACTATTTATGTTCTCTCTCTTTTGGTCTGTTTAATTATTCGTGTTTTCTCTTTTGGTCTGTCTGACTATTCGTGTTCTCTCTCTTTTGGTCTGTCTGACTATTTATGTTCTCTCTCTTTTGGTCTGTCTGACTATTTATGTTCTCTCTCTTTTGGTCTGTCTGACTATTTATGTTCTCTCTCTTTTGGTCTGTTTAATTATTCGTGTTTTCTCTTTTGGTCTGTCTGACTATTCGTGTTCTCTCTCTTTTGGTCTGTCTGACTATTTATGTTCTCTCTCTTTTGGTCTGTCTGACTATTCGTGTTCTCTCTCTTTTGCTCTGTCTGACTATTCGTGTTCTCTCTCTTTTGGTCTGTCTGACTATTTATGTTCTCTCTCTTTTGGTCTGTCTGACTATTTATGTTCTCTCTCTTTTGGTCTGTTTAATTATTCGTGTTTTCTCTTTTGGTCTGTCTGACTATTCGTGTTCTCTCTCTTTTGGTCTGTCTGACTATTTATGTTCTCTCTCTTTTGGTCTGTCTGACTATTTATGTTCTCTCTCTTTTGGTCTGTCTGACTATTTATGTTCTCTCTCTTTTGGTCTGTCTGACTATTTATGTTCTCTCTCTTTTGGTCTGTTTAATTATTCGTGTTTTCTCTTTTGCTCTGTCTGACTATTCGTGTTCTTTCTCTTTTGGTCTGTCTGACTATTTATGTTCTCTCTCTTTTGGTCTGTTTAATTATTCGTGTTTTCTCTTTTGGTCTGTCTGACTATTCGTGTTCTCTCTCTTTTGGTCTGTCTGACTATTTATGTTCTCTCTCTTTTGGTCTGTCTGACTATTCGTGTTCTCTCTCTTTTGCTCTGTCTGACTATTCGTGTTCTCTCTCTTTTGGTCTGTCTGACTATTTATGTTCTCTCTCTTTTGGTCTGTCTGACTATTTATGTTCTCTCTCTTTTGGTCTGTTTAATTATTCGTGTTTTCTCTTTTGGTCTGTCTGACTATTCGTGTTCTCTCTCTTTTGGTCTGTCTGACTATTTATGTTCTCTCTCTTTTGGTCTGTCTGACTATTTATGTTCTCTCTCTTTTGGTCTGTTTAATTATTCGTGTTCTCTCTTTTGCTCTGTCTGACTATTCGTGTTCTCTCTCTTTTGGTCTGTCTGACTATTTATGTTCTCTCTCTTTTGGTCTGTCTGACTATTCGTGTTCTCTCTCTTTTGGTCTGTCTGACTATTCGTGTTCTCCCTTTTGGTCTGTCTGACTATTTATGTTCTCTCTCTTTTGGTCTGTCTGACTATTTATGTTCTCTCTCTTTTGGTCTGTCTGACTATTCGTGTTCTCTCTCTTTTGGTCTGTCTGACTATTTATGTTCTCTCTCTTTTGGTCTGTTTAATTATTCGTGTTTTCTCTTTTGGTCTGTCTGACTATTCGTGTTCTCTCTCTTTTGGTCTGTCTGACTATTTATGTTCTCTCTCTTTTGGTCTGTCTGACTATTCGTGTTCTCTCTCTTTTGCTCTGTCTGACTATTCGTGTTCTCTCTCTTTTGGTCTGTCTGACTATTTATGTTCTCTCTCTTTTGGTCTGTCTGACTATTTATGTTCTCTCTCTTTTGGTCTGTTTAATTATTCGTGTTTTCTCTTTTGGTCTGTCTGACTATTCGTGTTCTCTCTCTTTTGGTCTGTCTGACTATTTATGTTCTCTCTCTTTTGGTCTGTCTGACTATTCGTGTTCTCTCTCTTTTGCTCTGTCTGACTATTCGTGTTCTCTCTCTTTTGGTCTGTCTGACTATTTATGTTCTCTCTCTTTTGGTCTGTCTGACTATTTATGTTCTCTCTCTTTTGGTCTGTTTAATTATTCGTGTTTTCTCTTTTGGTCTGTCTGACTATTCGTGTTCTCTCTCTTTTGGTCTGTCTGACTATTTATGTTCTCTCTCTTTTGGTCTGTTTAATTATTCGTGTTTTCTCTTTTGCTCTGTCTGACTATTCGTGTTCTCTCTCTTTTGGTCTGTCTGACTATTTATGTTCTCTCTCTTTTGGTCTGTTTAATTATTCGTGTTTTCTCTTTTGGTCTGTCTGACTATTCGTGTTCTCTCTCTTTTGGTCTGTCTGACTATTTATGTTCTCTCTCTTTTGGTCTGTCTGACTATTCGTGTTCTCTCTCTTTTGCTCTGTCTGACTATTCGTGTTCTCTCTCTTTTGGTCTGTCTGACTATTTATGTTCTCTCTCTTTTGGTCTGTCTGACTATTTATGTTCTCTCTCTTTTGGTCTGTTTAATTATTCGTGTTTTCTCTTTTGGTCTGTCTGACTATTCGTGTTCTCTCTCTTTTGGTCTGTCTGACTATTTATGTTCTCTCTCTTTTGGTCTGTCTGACTATTCGTGTTCTCTCTCTTTTGCTCTGTCTGACTATTCGTGTTCTCTCTCTTTTGGTCTGTCTGACTATTTATGTTCTCTCTCTTTTGGTCTGTCTGACTATTTATGTTCTCTCTCTTTTGGTCTGTTTAATTATTCGTGTTTTCTCTTTTGGTCTGTCTGACTATTCGTGTTCTCTCTCTTTTGGTCTGTCTGACTATTTATGTTCTCTCTCTTTTGGTCTGTCTGACTATTTATGTTCTCTCTCTTTTGGTCTGTCTGACTATTTATGTTCTCTCTCTTTTGGTCTGTTTAATTATTCGTGTTTTCTCTTTTGCTCTGTCTGACTATTCGTGTTCTCTCTCTTTTGGTCTGTCTGACTATTTATTTTCTCTCTCTTTTGGTCTGTCTGACTATTTATGTTCTCTCTCTTTTGGTCTGTTGACTATTCGTGTTCTCTCGTTTGGTCTGTCTGACTATTCGTGTTCTCTCTTTTGGTGTATTTCATTCAGTCACTTCTAGTTCTTTGTATTGAAAACTTTTGTGCACTTTCTTGATAAGTAACTGTTTTGGCTAGTTATTGCGATACAAGGTATGATTCATTACGAGAATTTGTGTACAGAGCCTCTTCAAGGTGACTACTCAGAGGTGCTTCCGACCTTGGCACGGTCAAATAAAACAGAAGATGAGAAGATGAGAGAGGAATGCCTGTTCTTGGGATTTTAGGAAGGGAGTGTCAAAGGGAGGCCATTCCAAATGGAGGGCTTACCACTGAGAAGGCACGGCTCTGCTGGTTGGTGGTGCGAGCATGAGGTATACAGAGGTGACTCTGTTCAACTGATCGGTGGGAGTATGTACCCGAGTGCTAAGGATGGAGCTGCAAAGTTCTATCAGGTAGGCAGAATGCGAGGCCTTGCAGGCATGCATCGCCAGACTAGAGCAGCTATTCTATACTTAATTCGCTGCCTGAGGGGTAACCAGTTGAGGACATCACATATGTCTAGCAATGCAACAAAACCTTCAGTGGCATAGATGACTTTAGCTGTAGCGGTTCATTACCAATATAACACAGTTTTTGTCTCAACAGATTGAACTACACGGATCTGTCTTAATGGTTTGAGTGTTATACATCGCCAGAATAAGCTACTACAATTCATGGTTATTATTAAAACTTATACAATAACTATTATAACTATTAAAGAAAAAACTAAACCAAAAGATCTAGATTATAGCATTAAAACATTTTCTTCTAACTTTGCTTCAGTACTTCGTTATACTTTATAAGAAGCCATCCATATTTTAAAGACTTCATTCAAACTATGTTGCAACCAATAAATTTGCTGCATTATCGGGGGAAAATATAGTTCACAGCTAAATGAAAAGCAACAGAACTTGTATAAAGGGTAACTCAGGGAAGGCCACTCCCTCCCATCTGAGAAGAGGGGGTCAGACTTGTCAGGTGCTTCAATCCCAAACCAGTTGTGAATAGTATTGCACACAGAAATGTGCAAATAAACAATATGCATTGTAATACTGCTCAATAGGACAGCAAACATTTTATGTAAGTAGGATAACATAGTGGATGACACAGCATGTCATCAGAAGTTTAGAGACATCAAAGTCCCAAAGTAAACAGTCTAAACACTGGTCACAAATGGCAGCATAATCTGTCTAACGCTAATATTTGTTGTGTAAGGCAATGTCATTTACATTACATGTAATGCCATATAACATAGGCTACCTACCACTGTTTGGTGAAAGATCAAGATTGATGTCAATAATGCTAAGCTAAAGTTCACAGATCATGAAAAATATCAAGCAAGAAGTTCAATAAATTAAATATTATATTACCTAGAATATCATTTAAATGTGCTGAAGTACTAAATGACAAAAACTAACTGGACAAACAAGTCTTAAACAAGTTCAGTTTTTGAAAGATTGACTCGAACAGTCGAGTAAACAACTAACGGCTAACCAAGGTAGCTCTACCATGTCAAAACAGTTCAGATTTGTATCGCGGCTGAAGTTTCACGGAAGATTTATTCTTCACCTGACCAGTGTGACAAAAATGTCTAATATGACTGGCATAAATTCAAATCAAGCCAGGACAAGTTCTGATCAAAATTACACTGTTTTGGACACGAGAGGCAGCTTACAGATATTTAGAATAAGACATTTACCCATATTGTTGTAACTACACCAGTACTGTATAGCATACTGTAACCGCACAGGTTTCACATCATGCCCAACTGACTTTCAATTCTGCTGCACTGTAATGTAGTGGAATGAAACATATGAACTTCTGTTCATCATAGACTATTGTTAACATGACCTGGTTTTAAAACTACCAAAATCATAAAGAATTTATGAAGCATGTTCTTTAAGATATCTAGTCAAATGCATAATCAGTACAGTTTCAAGTAAAGTTTATCCCCAATATTTTCAGAAAGCTGAATCAGGCTACCTGGTTTCTCTATGTCCCGACACATAAGTGTAACAGGAGGTGGTTTCATTGAAGATGTCCATCTTTAACAGCTGATCAACAACCTGAACATAGTCCTTCTAAGGTTTAAATTAATAGAGCCTGTGGCTAGGCCTACTTTAGAAAACAGTAAGCACAATAGCATATAGCAGTGAAAAGTTCATTTGGGTGAAGCCAAGGACACAATGACAAGGGGTTCAATTGTTCAGTCTGCATTAGGCTGTGGTAATGGTTCTCCAGTCACCATGCATCTGTGCCGAACTGCCTTCTGGTAAGCCGACCTAACAGCCTGACGCATGCTTGGCTTCTTGCTCTCAATCAGCTTGGCATTGTCGAGCCCAGAGTCCACACCCAATGGATCTAACATCTCACGAGGTAGCCATTGCCTAAGGTAAAGAAATGTAAAAAATTAAAAGTCAACATAGATCATGATTCACTAAACCTACCAACTACTATCTAAGGCAGCATAATAAATTGAGTTAACATTCAAAGTGAGTTGCTTAAATATTCCCCATTTATTCATCACACTTCACATTTTCCTTTACCAACTCTCTGATTGCAAAATACTCCCATGAAAAAGTCAAATGCTGACCAAGTATATATCACTGAAAGGAATGAACCAGAGTACTAAGCGGCTGATGTTACTAATGCCTTGCAAAGGAGCTAAGTTTGATTCCTGTAATAACTTTTGATCATCCATTCATACTATGCTTGTGGTCATACTGTTTGAATGCCATTAAATGGAGATTATTATTATTATTATTTTTATTATTATTATGTTTCAGCCTTCCTTGAATGGTTACAATATAAAAAGTTATTACATACACTGAACATAATAACCACTGATTGGTGATACATAAGAAATAAATAAATACCAAAAACAATAATCATTTCCTATGGTAAGTTAGAAATTAAGTGCTCATTGAAAGCATCGACTGGCACTTTAATATACAACAGGGCACTTATCAAATTAATAAAGTGCAGGAGTATTTGTACTTGCCTCAGGCTATATCTCTATAATGTACATCAGATTATGACTGAAACTACGATAGGTACTCACCAAGTGCGCCTGGCATCAAAGAATGAAACAAGAAAGACGGGTTGGCTGTATTTCTTTCGAAGACTCAGAACTTCTGGAGGAGGAATCGGCAAAGGCACTGTATTATGAAATGCTGCACTCTTCGACATTTTTGGATCAATAACCTATCGAAAGATTTAAGACATTCTAAAGATTACATCTGCAACTACATATGTCAACACTTCATCCAACTAATTTAATTTCAATTAAATGAAGTTCTTCTGTGGAACAAAGATCATTTTATGACAGTCAAGGCTAAAAATAGTGACTAGCATAAGCTAAACACTAGGATGTAATATGTTTATTTTTAAGAAAACGTAACAAACGTGTCAATTAGTCTCTCTAAAAAGCTGATTAGAGAAGGTAAAACTACCATCACAGGTGCAGACACAACAGAAATAAAAACCTTATATAGCACAGGAAAATACTGGAAAAAATAATGAATCCTAGTAAAGAGAGAAATAAGTTTTTCAGATATCAGTTCCACTTGCATCCCATAGCAAACATGACATCACATTTTTAAACTGTATGCTAAAAGTGGGAAGAAAGCCAAGTTGCTAACACTTTATACCTATGGATGCATCTTGGGCAGTAACCTTTGAATTACAAATTATTCGTAGAATTACATGTCGAATTGAATTGGCGGGCAACAGTTTCATATTCCTATAATGTCTACTTGATAGCACACGCATACCACAGTAACACAGCAAGCTTAGCATGATATATTAATCTGTCAATAACACTTATTAGAACTTATACAACTTTGAGGATGCAGATGCTACCTCACTAATGGGTCAAAATGCAGGATCTGTCACAAATGCATTTATAACCTATGCCAGTATGCCTGCTAGATGCTGAATTGAATATCGATGCTTTGCAGGTTATGGTTGGGTTTAGGGGTTACTCTACCCTTCTTCTATTTTAGCTACAGATCTGCAAAACATGCTGCAAAAATCAGTCACTGACCAGAGCTGGATACCATGGGAATCCAGAGCATTTGGCCCAAACCAAAGCCAGAGGTTCCAACGGAATGACGATCTCTTCATTTTCCGAAGGCTGTTGGCTGTGTGGCTTCTTACCTGAAAAGATAATCAAATGGCCACAGACCTCATCGCATCAAAACGACCTCTGATGCCAGCAGAGATGTAGTCAGAAGATGAAAGAATGTAATGTAACAGAACAATTAAGTATTCATATCACTTGTACAAAGGAATATCTGAACAATGCACAAACATAAAACACACAAAAATGAAATATAACTTACAATTATGCTATAATATTATAATCACACAATCGTCATTAAAATATCTACAATCAGAATTTCATAAGAAAACTGCTTTAAAAATTCCATAAAATGAAAAATTATGTCTAAAAAGATTTCCTGTTAAACGACATCTGCAATAAAAATGTGCCTACGAGCAATTTAATTAACATAAGTAAACCTTTGAAAATTCAGATGATATTAAATTGATATAGTAGAAGGTACCAAGGAAACAAGGGAAAATAAAAAATAAAATAAGGCAAATATAGATAAAAGAAAGAAAATCTTTTTCTTAGCAAACATACCCCTAGTGGCATACTGTCGATGGTTTTCACTGGCATCTTCATTTTGAGATTCATTCAAATTTGTTTGGCTTGATGACTTCTTCTCTGCAGTAGGACATGTCTCTGATGCAGATCGCAGTCTCTTGCGTCCAATCAGTTTCTCTTTTGTATCCGTTTTAATTTTATCACTCGCTTCAGAACCACTTTCAGGAGAACTACATGGACGATGAAGAAATTCGGTCTTACTTCTGCTAACACGTGCGTCTCTCGAACAGAAGTCTTCCCTAGCTTCCGCAATTGGGTTGTCACTTGCATCTGTCGATTTCGATGATGCTTCAACAACTTTCAAGCTTTCAGCTTCGTTCTTAATTCCTTTTTCATCTGAAGGAGATAATGATCGATCTTTAGTTTTTATAGACTCCTTATCTGCATCAGATGGCTCTGGTTGGCTTCTGAAGCCATTACCTTCATTACTCATCAAATTACGTCCTCCATTTTCAAAGATTGCCCGTGCAGTCCCCAACAGACGCATGGCCGACTGTTGCGCCTTCTTGCTGTGCAGAACAGCGCTGCGTCGGTTGATGCCAGTTGGACGAGACACGGTCAACAGTCGAGGAGGTGACGTCGCTTCTTCATTATTCAATGTCTCTGACTTAGTTGATTCTTGTGATGAGATTGGTGATAAACTTGCTTTTGTTTCTGTTGTTTCGACTAAATATAATATTACGACAAGTACAGTTTCAAGAAAAGCATATCAAGTCTTAATAAAAATTATCTAGCCAGCTTTACAATCAACTTATTCATACATAACATTTACATGAACAAAATGAATAGTAATATAAAACAAAAATTATGTCAGCTTACTGCATAACCTATGTCATGATTTTGCATTTATTAATGCATTTTGTTTCATAATAATGAAGTTAAACAAGTAGTTAGCATTCATTGCATTGTATTTTCGTTAATTGATAACATTGCTGTCATATTGCACAATGCACAGGTTATGTCCACAAGGGTGAGCAATCTGTTACAAGAGGACAAAATTAAGAGTTTCAGTGGTTTTAAGTATTCAGGGATGAGGGTCAAGTGGTGTTGAGGGCTGGAGGGCAGCTAATATATATTTGTCCACATCAGTCATGCTAGCAAGTTCCTCAAATATCCTCAAATGGATATAATGACAAATGGATTAGAGTACCTACAGAGAACAGCCACAAGATAAACAATTGTGACAAGTGACAAATGTAAGAACTGAGGAAAAAGATAGTGGAATCAACAGAGAATGTAAATTTACATTTAGAACTATTGGTCAATATAGTAATTGAAAGGGATTTGCCAAAGTGAACGCTGCTTCAGCTGACCTCTGTTTGTTTGGAGCTTTTCCTTGAATATGGGCTTTTCATCAGAAGGTGGGCCTGGTTGGTCGGTCACTTGATCAGAGTTACATGATAGATGAAGACCAGTTTTCGCATCAAAACCAACTTTGCCTGCCATTTGACTTGCAGTTTTAAAAATCACAGCTCCCTGCAAAACAAATTTGCTGTTCAAAACATGCAATTAAAATTGAATGGCATCTCTGCAATTTTCTTCATCAAAATCTTCATCCACAGATTTCAGACAATATTGTTATAACATAAACCAGTTTGGTGAATTAACAAACCTTAGTGCCATCAGTCTATCTCCAAAATATCTAGTTAACATAATATTTTGGCCTCTTTCAGCTTGCTCCCACCATATACTATGCATCTTCAATAGACCTGACCTCTTGATTCCCCATGCTAGAACTGCTATAGCTCAGTTTTGATCCCTTGCATCAATTGGTCCCTTTCTTTGGAATGTGCTTTCTGCTTCTATTTGCTCAATAATTCTATCCAACTTCTTCTTTCAATTTTTTCTCGAAACCTGCTTCTTCTTAGAGGGCCTTGCGCACTGAGAGCGCTTCTGAAGGGTTCACCCTACTAAAAGCGCTTTACAAATGCTTAAATACAATACAATATATGTAAATACATATATATATGGGGCCGATTATAGAGACATCGGCGATATAGGATATCGGTAATAATATTGACGCCGATATCAAAAATTATTTTTACATTTTTTAATATTATCTTAGTCTTTAAGAGCAAAACATCATTGAGTCTGTGAAGGACAGCATTCCGTTCCATTTCCATAGCGTGTGGAACTCGGGCTTTGTTGACCATGGCTACTTCAGACCACCTAGTAGGCATTGTGCTTAGTACTGTGGGAATGTGTCAACATAGCTGAGTGAGTCGTAGTGCCTGCTTAATTTTGGAAAACACAATTAAACAATCGGTGAAATAATCGGCATCGGCAAATGAAATAATGTGCAATAATTGGCATCGGCATAATCGGCAATATATGTGCCTCCACCCATGTAGATGCCAGTTTACATACTAATGGTGGCTTATTTTTGAAATTTCTATCTCAGGCCAGCATAACCCAAAACATTGAAACCTAAAATGGTGTGGTGCCCATTCAAATGCATAGCAGTGGAGAAGGATCATCCAATCTAGTCATTACAAACGTGCAACTTCAAGGCCATAAAGTTGCTCTTAAAATTTGCTTATGTGACTATGTGATTAAGTACACAGATATACATACCGTATATACTTGTGTATAAGTCGAGAAATTTAATGCTTTTTCAGAACGACGAAAACCGTTTTCGACTTATACGCGAGATGTGAAACAAACCGAAGATTTTCGAACGATCAAATACACATGCAAACAATGAAAACGAACACAAAACTTTAAACCCTTAGTTGTCTAGTTTTAACACCGATTTCACAATAAATCACAGTTCCATAAATTACTGACTAACTATAGAAAAAATTGAAATGTGGTTCTATAAAAATAATTTTATTATATACCTGTACAATGTTATTCTATTGGAAATGTGTTATTAAATCATTCTGCACTATATTTCAAGTATTGAAGGCAAATTTCTTTATTATCGCATACTACGACACTACATGAAAGATGCCTCTTTTACTTACTAAATTTCTCATGTAAACCGGAAGCAGTGAATGGAAATCATCCACATTGACTGCTTATATTTTTTTAAAATGATTTTCAAACTCAATTTATTAGATTTTGTATATCAGGAAAATGTTCGAATCACAAAAAAATTTCTATTCATCACTCGTCTTGAATTTTTGGTTCGACTTATATGCGAGTTGTCGATTTTGGACGATATCTTTGTAAAAAAATTACACTTCGACTGATACTCGAATCGACTTATACGCCAGTATATATGGTACATGCAGTGCTACAAAGGCAGGGTAACAGGTAGCAACATGAGAACATGCACGAGAAAAATCAACTAAGGTTGGAATATTATTAAATTTTTTAATATTGCATTGGATTTGGCGGGAAGCGCTGAACAGTATATGAACATGTTTTAAACATAAAAAAACCTAATTTTATATAAAATTAAATGTTAACATTGTTTTAGATGATTTTGTAGTGGCCATTGTTTTAGTAATTTCACGACTTTCTAAAATTTGCCGTTTTCCAACCATTAATAGCCAAGCTCAGCCTATGGCTAGCATAGCAAACTTGGTAAGAGTAGAAAGCCCAGACATTTGCCCTTTAAAACAGCATATGACATTCAAATTGAATTGAGTTAAGCCTGGTTTTGGTCAGATTGGTCACAAATTTTATCACTACTAGTAGAAAAGCTCAAAATGCACGAATGTGCACATCTTTGTAAATCACAAGTTAAATTTTAGTATAATATAACTCTCTTTTAAATTCATTAAATCAATGTTTATATGCAAAACTAGTCACAAAATGTTGGGTGAGAACTCTTAGAATGATATTTATCAAAGCATTACTTAATCTACTTTAACTCCCACACAGGACCAATGCTCAGTTACAAATTGTAATTAGGAAATAAATTATTGATAGGCAACTGCCAGATCACAGCCTGTGCTCGTAAATTAGCACAGGTGTACCCAATTTTCAGTGTATTCCTAATAGACACATATTTAAGTTGATGATGATGACGAGTGCTCAGCCCAAAGGCAGGTCCATTGGCTTATGCCTCCCCAGGGGATGAGGCGAGTGATGTGGTTTCCTGTTGCCTTCTTCGCAGACAATTATGAGTGAGCAACTTGTCCAAGGTCACTACACAGTGACTCGGGGTGGGTTCTAACCCGCAATACTCTGAACGCAAGGCACCGAACATTCCACTATGCCACTGCGCCCAAAGTTGATGATAAGAGCAATGAAAAGCCAAATTTACAATCAAACTTCTGTACCTGATCTTGAAGTCGAGTGAAAGCTTCTAATCGTTGATCATCATTGGAGTGAAGATTCATACATCTGGAAATAAGCGCATTGAAGTCGAAGGCCATCTCATCCACTGTTGTGTAGCCATGATGATTCAATTTGCTTTGAAGTTTCGTTAAATCCAAAGTAGCTGAGGAACCATCCGACTTAAAAATTAAACATACAAATGATAGAGTAATACGTAGTTATGAAATTAGGCTTGCTTAACAGTGGAAATATATAAGCTGACAATTCATGAGATGGAATGGCTCAAGATCGGAAGAGAGGAAAAGCACAGACAGACACACAGGCAGAGACAGTGAAAGAAACAGATAAAATAGATAGGGTGATACAAAGAGACCGAACAAGACAGCGCCAAAGTGAAAAAGCATTAAATCTTACCAAACTGGCAGACGATGGCTTAGTGAAATTACTCTCGGAATTCTTCTCTTGCAGTTGTTCTAATATTTGAGACAACAGCGTGTTCAGTGGGGATAGTTGCAGCTGCAACACTTTCTCATGTAACCTTAGCTGAAAAATACAACACTGTATCTAATGCTGTGCAAACAGTTGTAAGGACAAAAGGTTCAACTAACAACTAACATCATTGCATAAATACCTAATGCCATAGGTCTGAGCTTCAAAATAGTGACAATTGTAAGTGCAAAGAAAATCAGTGGAATAACATTGAGAAAAACTATTTTCAACTGCAGTTTATCCAGTCATGAAACCTGACCCTTCCTATTCACTCCAGCCCTAAATAATCACCATCCGCTTATCTTATGGCTATAGTCACATTGCAGCTGCCTTGCATAAATTTTTGGTTATTGAAGTCATAAAAGCAACTCTGATAAAATAATCCATAGGTCACTGATTCAATACGTACATACTGAGCCATTACAAGATTGCCTACAGCTTCTCAACATATCACTACGGCTTGATTAAACTTTAACAAACATAATAGTTTGTTTCACATTCTAGGCACATCACAAATCACAGGAAGGATATTCAACTGGTATAAACTTTCAAAGTTTCTAAGACAAACCATTTAAAATTAACACCGAAAGCCTCATGCTAATGATTTTTAATCATTGCATGTGGCACGGTGGCTGATCGGTTAGAGCGGTCGGCCCGCAATACTCAGTGTGTGCTGAGTGAGCGGATTCAACCCTCGTCCGGGGCGTCACTCACTGTGTAAGGACCTAGAGCAAGTCCTTCGTGCACAATTGCTCTGCAGTACAACTGCAATTGCGCCGTCGAGGCGCAAGCACTTTTGAGCAAAAGATGTTGGAAGAAGGGCGATATCAAAAATTTCAGAATAAATAAATTAAAAAAATTGTGGTGGCTGTTATTGTTTTAATAGTTCTTAATTAATGACTTTTTACATATCTGCACAAGGATCCATTTGATTCATATGTTAAATTTTACTTAATAGTAATTTGCATGCTTATGCCACCTGTGCCAGATTCACACAATACACCGTTTGCTTACAATTTGCCGTTATAACTCAAACCTGGTCCAATTTTGGTCTACATCAGATCCCTTATGCTGCACTTTGAAATCAGCTTAGTGTCCACTGATGGAATCTAAAGACATTCACCTTTCAATTTTTTAGCTTTACAATGAGAATTATTAGTTCAGATCATCATTGAACTTAATCATCACACTAACAACTGTATTGAAACAGTCGTTCGGGTGCTACCATAGGCTTAAACAGGAGGCGCAGAGAGAGAAATGGCGACGTCGAACATTTGAACCTGCTTAAAAGAGCAGAGAACATGAAGAAGAAGGGTGTTGTGCTAGTAATGCCTGGCAGCATTACACACATTTAAACATTTCATTCTGCTCTATGAAATCATCAAAACTTGAAGATGACTGGCCAGTGATCTGTCATGCGATACAAGAAGTTGGAAACAATTTTTAAGTATTTTCACCTAAATAGCAATGCCACTTCTTTGCCCTCAGTACATTCAGAATAACCACCTGCAAAGTTCAATCATTCCTAACTAACAGGAATGACAGTCAAAGATGTGCATACCTCCCAGATTGTCAAGTACGTGTTGGAAAAGGCAATGGTGCACTCAAAAACAATGGCTTACACATAAAACCAACAATGATATAGACAGAGGACCAACTTCAAAGTTTTAAATATTGGTGTAATAAAAACTGAACAAACATTATTAATTTTATATATGTATCTGTGTGTGGGTGCGCATGTGTTCATTTATAATATACTCTTGGTAAGCCTATTTCAGCAGATTATGGAAAGACAATATGATGAGACATATAAGCCACAGCATAAAATTTGTCCTATATAAAATAGCCAATGTACTAGCTAGAGATCTGTCATACCACACAAGACTTATATAACAGCATTATTAGGATGGGATTCGGGCCATGCAAAGCTGTTGTACAGTCAAATTCAAGATGTAGAATGCGATGGTGCCTTGAATCGATGCCTTACAGTTAAATTCTACTCTTGAAATAACTTGTGTATGTCAGTCTGAATTTAACAACGATGGAATGAACCTTATCAAAGACTTGGGTCGCCTTCAAACACAGGTCACCAGGGACCATAGAGAAACCAGCTACTTACTCCAACGTTTATCAGTCTGCATCCAGCAATTCAATGCAGTTGCCTTCAGAGGCTCTTTCGTGCAGCTATGATAACACTATTTAAATTGTTCGTCTATTGTAACAATAATAATAGTAATAATAATAATAATACAATTGCTGATATAACTACTTTGACAATTCCCAAAAATAACTTTCAAGCATTTGTAGATAGCAGCCAGGTCTACTCACATGCTCTTGTTTTAGCTTTTCCCTTTTGCGCACCAGCTCATTGAGCAGACGAACTTTCTCAAGCTGCTGCCGCAGCTTCTTGCAGTACTTAAACTGCTCTTCAAGTTTCAAGTCTGAAGTTTCAGCATTATTCACCTAATGATATGCAACAGTTAGAGCAGTACCAATACATCGGCAGCACTCGTAATCGGGGGCGATTACAGAGATATTGGCGGTATCAAATATCGGCAAGATAATCGGCGCCGATATTACACATTTTTTTATCTTATAATATTATCTTCAGTCTTTAAGAGCAAAATGATGACAGCAACATCATTGGGACTGTGAAAGACAGCAATCCGTTGCGTTTACAAAATATGGCTACTTCAGACCACCCAGTAGGCATTCGAAAAGCAGATAAAAAAGTTCAAATTCAACTTATAAAGAGCAAATATACTTTGAAAAGAAGATTAAAATAAGTTTCGAATTGGTTTATTTCATGTTAGCTATCATCACAGATTGGTACCTAGAATGTTTAGTTGTTATCTTCAACAGTTTATATGATTATTACACCTGAATTTTAATAACTTATCACACTGATGTTGCAAAAACTAGAATGATATTATTGTCAATAAAATGTTCTGGCACCTTGATATGGAATAATCCTACAAATCATGTTATACACCTAACCACCCTACTTGTTTATGAACAACTCAAAGACTGTTTCATTTCTGTGAATTAAAACTTAAACTACTCGTCTGAGAAAAAACTGACCTATAGACCTATAGGCATGATTTATGTTTAGAAATACTTGATTATCGGCCATTTTGGAATTCGTTTTTGCACCGTTACTACTGCCAAATATTATCCAGTAAAGGGTCAATCCAGTCAAGGTATCATAATAACTGCTTTTTGTTGTGTGCCCCAATGTGCATTTGCAGACCTATGGAGTTTTAAAGTATGCACTTACTTACTTAGTTTGACTTATTAGTTTTCATACCTTTGACTTATTTCCAGGACTGCTAGAGGAGACTGGACTGTGCAATGGCTGGAAAATTCAATAGCACATAACAGGACATGTAAGTTTAACAGTTGAGGCCAACTGTAAGATAACATAAAATGATGTTAAAATACAGAAACCTGTACATAAGCACTTTAGCAGATGACTTGCAACACAGACATTGACAGGGTTCACTCAATCATACACACAATCAACATCAATAATCGGCACTCCAAAATCAATCCCAAACAAACAACAAAATGGGCCATTACTGATGAATTCAAAACCTTGAAACATCGATAGTCATACCAGATCTCAAGTAAGTAAGTAAGTATTTTCTTTACTAAGAATGCCTGCAAGCACACAGCACATACATGAAACAGATAACATCAGATCTGAATAACTCTACGACTGATAAAGAGCGAGTGCCTGGAGAACAGCTGACCTGGTGAGATTCTCTGTTGCGCAGTATATGAATGGATGACATGGATGTGCGCAAGAGTGGAACGCCGTTCTTTGACTGTCGCTTGAGGCTCCAGTAGCTGCAAAGACGTCGGATGAATTCCTCCTTCGATCGGAAACTCACTTTATCTGTTATCTCATTAATGCTTCACACACAGATGAAAGCACATTCAAAATTCATTAACTTTAAAGCATCTCAGCATAAACACATGATCAGCATAAACACATGATCAGCATAAACACACGATCAGCATAAACACACGATCAGCATAAACACATGATCAGCATAAACACACGATCAGCATAAACACACGATCAGCATAAACACACGATCAGCATAAACACACGATCAGCATAAACACACGATCAGCATAAACACATGATCAGCATAAACACGCACATAACTCAGAATTCACTGTACACATAATCAAACTTATCAACCTCAAATTATTATTTTCCACAATTCACTTGAAAAACATGTCAAAATAAAAAGATGCACATCTGATGAACAAGAAATGTTAGTTTGAAGAGTATTTAAAGTGAAATGCAAATCCTATGAAAACTTGACTCTCTTCCAGGTCCAGTAATGGTCCATGTCCTTTTCAAAGCTGACTAGCTGAAATACCATTCCACTGTACTACTAGCCATTCACTATGCCTTTTAGCAGGCACAAGGACGCATCGGTAACATCCGAAGCTGATTACTTCACAAATCCAATACATGATACCCAGTCTTCAAGTATGACGAGCTACCAGGTGATGGTCTGAGATATGAGGATGCAGCTGTTGTAATCGCTGACCATACAGCAGCTGATCTCAGACTGGAGTCACCAGAAAACACCAGATAGGTTAGCAGTGGCAAGTGAGGGACACAATTAGCATAATTAATCTCAGCAATACTATTTGAATGGAAGTCTGGACTCTCATCACATCTAGGGGCATTTGCAGTTATGGCAAATTCACGGGATCATAGTCCATTAACACATACTTGGGCAGCTGCATGCACTTGATATTGGTTACATACAGCTGAAGCAGTGTTTCTCCAGTTATGACAAAGTTAATAAATCTGATAAAATTATTATTATGAGACATTCCATTTTGATGATCTCCATTCTCAGTATCAAATATAACTGTATCAATAAAAACTTTAAAATGTGGCAAACAGAAATGATATTTAAAAGAGAACCAGCAAAACATTAGCTTCACCGGATTGTGTCCTATAATAGACAAAACACAAAAATAAAACCCAAATGCCAGAAGATAACATTTTATAAATTTTAACCATATCTGCAACTGTACTGATGAAAGCAGCTAACCTGTTTGGCGAAATAACCGGAATGGCCAACACAGGTGATGAATTTCGACTTTCTGACAAGGCTTTCCTCGCCTTCCTCAGTCGCAGTCTTGACTTGGCCCTTGCTTCAGCAGGAAGCATCGATGAACATGATGACTCCTTATCTTCTTCGCTGCTGCTGACTGCCGTCAGAGCCGCCTCAGTCTGGGGCGAATGAATGTCACAGAAAGCCGTCTTACGAACGCTCAGTGTTGTTCCGTTGATGCCCGTGTCGCGCATCGGTTCCGTCTTCATGTAGAGTCCAGCCTGCTGTGCACAAGTGACATGAAAGGCAGTGTAGCAGCTGGTCTTGTGACACTGGATGCACGCACCAGTGCCTCGCTGTTTACAAATGTAACAGGCAAGTTTCCACCGAGCGGCTGCGATGCGTTCAATGCCGTCGATTGGCTCAAGGAAAACACCGTTGGCAAAACCAACCTCAGGAATCCACAGCGCACAGATGACATGCGCCCACCGACCGTCCTCCGTCTGTTTGAATGCGCCGCACTTGTTCGGACACAGACAGCACTCGACCGGCTTCGACGGCGAGAGCAGACAGCGTCGACAGATCCAGGAACCTTCTGGAATGTGTGGCACTCCGTAGCACTCCTGATGAACAGCAAGGTTGCAGAGGTCACAGAAAAGAATGACATTGTTGATGTGACACTCGCCATCCAGGCAGACAGAACAGATGGCATCCTCGTCTCTAGGCAAACGTCTTGACGTCTTCACCTCAAAGTAACAGTGCTTTTCGAAACGGTCCATCAACAGCTCAAGAATATCCTTGGATACAGAAGGCAAGTTTTCCTTCTTTCTTCGCTCATTCATCAGCTCAAGCCAAACAAAGTCCTATGTGGATAAATCACAATTTTATACAGATTATGGTTGGTATACGTCATATTATCTAGATACATCTTCTATGTCAACCACTCTCCTTACAATATAAATTCTTACAAGAAATATTTTGCCCTACAACAATCAGAGAATTGGTTAATGAATCATGCATACAATAATCAGTGTTTTTTTATTGAAGCACATCAATATGGCATTCTGTCAAAATTTTGACAATCTCAATAAGAATGGTTTAAACAATTTAATTATAGCAATTCATTTTGTCACTGATAACTCTGCTACAAATAAAAATTAAAATGACTATCAACCTCAAACTACAATCTGCATGTTATTGCATCAGTGTCAAACTATACTTCATTCTTAGGAGATGGAAGTCAACTAACTTGTCTCCAAGCTCTCAACATATCACTTTAGCTAGACCATAGCAAGAATCAGCAGCAACTATAATGGTGCTGCTGTCAAAAGCAGCCCTGAAAATCTATCAACAGAATTATTAATCAGCACTTCTATTGCACCAGTGTCTAATGTCAAGTGCATCAATTGATGGTGCATGAATGTTTACATGCATACAAACTGAAAATTAAAAGGCAAAGGTTTGTGCAAGAATAAAAAATTTCAAACAACAAACAACTTGCTTACAAACATACAACATCTGTGGCAGTAACAAAGAATGAGTTCAGTATACAAACTTAGCAATGTTCACTGTTCACCAAATTCCAACATGTTACAAGTTACTGAGACAATTCTGCATTTAGATAAAATAATTTGCAAAAATGACACAAAAGTTGATCGTTGGTTGAAGTCATGCACAGTAAGTATCTAGTGGAGACAAACCACTATCTGGATTGTCCTAAAATAATCATGAATTCGTCTACAGTTACACTAACTGACAAAGCAACTGATTTAATAAGTTCCAAATAATAGACAATAAGTTTAAAGACTGTTAATCAAAAAGTGCCAACTAAAGAAATGTGACTAACTTCTTCATCCAAGTCATATTCCACTTCATCCTCAATTTCCTCCTGCGTTTTCTCAATGAATCGGTAGTAATTGGAAGGTTTTGGAGGAACTTCGCTTGGCTGAACATAGTCATCAAGAACCTTAAAATGTGCCTCTGGCAGCTTGATGCTTGGAGAGACTGCTCCATTGCAGTCTGCTTTGTGTAAACCAGTGACATCCTTAGATACCAACCTCTCCAATGAGTCCTTCTCTAATGTTTCTGTCGTCTCATCGTTGATTAAGACCAGTGGCTCATGAATGTTAATCTTATATGTGCATCCACTTAAATCAACCTCTACCCACAGTCCATTATCTCCATCATGTGCATCATGATGTACAGATGATGCACTTGGCCCACCCTGCCTGTGCTGCAGTGCACCCAAGTGACGCCCGGGGCTGCTTGGTGTTACGGAGTTAGGAGACAAGCCTCCGTCAGGATTGTCGTGGTCATAGTGAAAGAGATGAAACTGAATGCCAGCATAGCTCTTGTAAATCTTTCCACAGCCATCAATCGGACATTCGTACGGTGGCTTCGTCGCTTTTAGGTTCTCACAGAACAACTCCATGTTCAAGTTCATGACCATTGTGTACTGATGTCTACAGTCAATATGTGAGATCACATGAGACACTAAAAACAAAACCCATGCAACACCACTAGCAGCAATTTGACAAATAGACTCTCTACACATTATCTCTTAACAACAGAGATTGACAGTGACTTAATCAACAGACAAGGCAAATTGATAAGCTCCCTGACAAGGAAATAAAGTTCAGGCTACCTCACAATCAACTTGAGATATGAAAAAACCGTTTTTATTGCTTACAAGTTCATGCCAGAAGTTGCCTAACTCAACCTTATTTTCTATTGTAGCATCAAGCAAAAGCAGTTATTTACTGGCATACCCCACCACACAAACTTGTTATTAAGGTTCTTTAGTTTAGTAAAAAAAAAGTAGTAGTAATTTAGTTTATAAGTCCTGACCTAATGGACATAACCCAACAATAAACATCTTTCTGTACCCACATGAATTTTATTAAATTTATTATATTAAAACAATTATCGTCACAAATTTTTTACAAAAATTAATGTAATTAACACTAATAATAATCTGTAATCTATTGAGTCTATTCTAAGGCATATAACTACTACTTAATTGTGATTATTATCTATTTTTCCACTAAATATTTTGTACATTTTTTGGCATACCCCTTGGCAACAGCTGGTGCACCCACAGTGGTTTGCATACCTCTGGTTGAGGAACGCTGGCCTAACTGATGCAGTGATACAATCACTGCAATTAATACAACATTGGATCTAATACCACCTGTGTGTTGGTTTTAAGCAAGGTAAGCGATGGCCAAAGACATGATGTTTTAATGACTTGATTAGTGTTCCTGGATTAATCAATTTCATAAAAAGCTTTATACGCCAATAACATTTCTGACTTCGTGAAGGTGCTATAAAAGCTCGTACACATATATAGGTGGGCAACTCTGCACAAGCGAAATAATTTATTAACATGCCAGTATGATGCCTCAATATTATTTCTGAAAGCAAATATCATGTATGTAAATTAATTGCTGGTTGGTCATTCCATCATATCAAATGCTTCATCGCAAAAACAAAAACTTCAGCACTTGATTATCGCTCATCAGTCCCCTTTACCATCCCAAGCAAAGCTTAAACACCTAGATTAATATGCAGTTGGCTCTAAATAGTCATAAGTAGGCAAGTTTTTACTTCAAATAGCAGCCTATTAACCAGCAATAATTATGCATCCAGCGTCAGTCGCTCATGTCAATTTCCAAATAGTATTCCAAAAATTATGTAAAAGTGCCCTTTGCAATAGATAGCAGACTGCGCATCGTAAGCAGTTATGCAGTTTACTATACATCATGTCCTTTAACAATGACACGGTGATCATGTCGATTTACACTGCTTTTGATTAAAACAGACCTGAATACCGTTAAATCAAAGCATACATCTACGATATTCCACATAATACCGGCAGTCGCGCCATCTTCTCTTGTTTATGATTAGAAACAACAAAGTTTAAAACACAGACAATTTATCGGCAATTCTTTCTCAAATTACGTCACCACACTAGAGGACCCATTAATATTATTGTCCAAAAAATATTATTATAAATAGGCGCCGCCTCAGTCAGAAGCCAGTCTTCTTCCAACTAACTTCATAAATGATGAAACTCATATTGTTGAAGCCGGTGAGTTTCTGGGATTCCGTCGCCTCCTCGTCTTTTGGGTGGATAGTTTGGATGTGTCCTTGAGAGGTGACCAATTCCGTAACCTTACGTCTCCCCCCCCCATTCCCAAGACAGATGGCCCACTCTAGTCGACACCACCTTCCAGCCAGACGTGGACATCCGCATCGGACGCAAACCCATGGGCTCGAATGAAAGGCGGTCCCTGGCGGCGGCGATGCCCGCCAAGCTGGTGGACGACATCGATGGTCAGTGCGGAGGCACATCCTCTGCCCTGACGCCACCCTGACGTTGATTAACGAAGAAACAATATAATTCCTGAAATAAAAGTTTTCTGCCTGACAGTCCTGACTGCCTCCTCCGGTAGACTTATATTTAAGTACCAGGCATTTTTATTTGAGGAACCCGATCTTCTTTTCACCGCTTGAAACAGCTGCGGTGGTCTAAGAGTCTAGGGAATCCATATACAGCCTACAGGCCTATGCACAGCAGACACGGGACTCTTATATAGATGGAATCTAAACGGTTTTGGATGGAGTTCGATCCCAATTCTACCTCGCCCCTCACCTCTCCTGCAGCTTCCACTCTAAATCCTGTCCCAAGCCTGGACAAAGGAGAAGGGCGACGCTAAAGATCTTTGTCATCACATAGCGTCATAAGCCGAAACTGCTGCCCTATCTAGTAATCAAGGAATTATATTGGTCCTTAGTCCTTACGTTGCCTAGTGCTCTATGCTATGCGGTCCTTGTTTAATAGGTAGCGACCAGATCAGTGGGTAGCGACGAGATTTCCGTGTTTCGTTTTCCCAAATTGTATGGAGTGCACCCAGCAGACCAGCAGCATGAAAGGTTGGTTTATTTCTGGTTTACGTTAGTTTCCTGCTATTATAAGATTACTATGCGAGAACTGATTGACAGTTTAAATTATTTAGCTGAACAGAACTGCAGGCTTTGTCTGAATTGTCACAACTAAGACGATTGGTTTGCCAAAGTTTTGGTGTTGTTAAGTTTATATTGTTTGTTAATTGAGCGGATTAGCTTATGTGCGAAAATTCATCTATTACTGTGTAACAAGCGCTCAATTCTTCTGTCAGAGCCTGGATAAATTTTTTTTAAAATTAGGATTTTTGCATTTTTGGAATTGATTGTCATGCTATAGCTTATTAGCGCGAATACACGCCCCTTTTAAACCGGGTCAAAGTTGGTGCATTTCATTCGGAACAAATCATGGCTTGCAAAATATAGTCGTAATTGTTTACCCACAAATTTTGAATCGCCACTAATTCACGAGCGCTGCGTCGATCGAGTCAGAAGAATTGTCCAAAGGGTAGTCTGAAAGAGGGCCGAGTCTGGTTGGCAAAGGGTGAGAGGGGCACAATTAATTTGGTCGAACATCTGATCAGAGCCCAGTTTTTGATGGAATGACTTATGAGTTTGTGATAGAGGAGCTGGAGGCAGATGATGGTGGGTGATTGGCAAAGACGTCGGAGGAACCGAGAAAGTGTTGTAATTCGGGAGGAAGATCTTTCCACAGACATGGTGATTGGTGCTGTGTTCAATATGGCTCTGTTGGAGATCTTGAGGCAAATATTTTGTATTGGGGTTTCACTTTTCATGTAATTCAGTATCCTTGGGCCTATGCACAATGTTGTGTTGTGATTAGATGTTTTAAATGACAAACAGAGTATAAATCTTGACAAAATTTGAAGTCTATTATCACTTGAAAAGCATTTTGTTTTTCTAGAAGTTTGTTGAAGAAAAGAATTGTTGACTGAATAGAAGCTGGATTTAGTAAAAGAATTCTTGCTGAAATAGAAGTTTCTGCAACTACATGTTATCTAATGACAACACTTACCCTAATCCTGAATCCTAACCCTAATGAGGCTTAACCTGACCCTAACTGACCCTCGTGAGGCCTAACCTAACCCTAGTCGACCCTCATGATGTGTATTTTATAGAAACTTACCAAATTATGTAGGCCTAACCTGACCCTAGTCGACCCTCATGATGTGTATTTTTCAAACTTACCTAATTATGTAGGCAAGAAGTTTTTTTATAAAGTCTATAGGAAGGGATATGAGATGACATAATAAATTCATCATATCAAACACTTCCTCCAAGGATATGTTGTTAGTGTTTATTTCAAGCAAACCAATCTCTGCGCAGATCCAATGCCATAGATAAACTGCCAATACCAAATTTATGCCAAACTTGAGACGAGTGATGTACAGAAAGACTGAGAGTGGAGGATGATAGTGAGTGAAGAGTTCATAAAGATATATATGGGCTGGGAGTATGTCTGTCTGTCTGTCTGTCTGTCTGTGTGTCTGTCTGTCTGTCTCTCTCTCTATCTGCCTAGCGTGCTCTCTCTCTCTATCTATGTCCTTGACTGTCGGTCTGCTTTTCTCACACACATTATATATGCACATAAATTCTTACTGATTCTCAGGCACACGCACACACACACACACACAAGACATACAGAGAAGCAGGCAGTGACACGTGTGCACAAAAGTTTTGCTCACAGTCCCTATTCAGTTACCTCGGACGAGGATAGAACCCGTACTCGTACTCTTCACACTACAGGCTGACCACTCTAACCACTTGACCACTGTCTCACAAAAGTGGCTTTTCAGATAAATACTTTGCATAATCAAGAAGGTGCAGTTGATTGCTTATCTAACTACTTTACAACATTCATACACCTAAGTTCCAATGTGACTTTATTTCTTGGTTAGCCTACTTTGGAGACCCTCTGACCCAGAGTGAAACATTTAGTGCATCCTCCTAGGTCTTCCTTTCCAGCTATCTGTGTCTGCCTAAGCCAGGGATGGCGAACCTTTTGAGAGTCGAGTGCCAATTAATCTATTGTTTAGAATTTCAAAACATTTCGCGTGCCAAAAGCCGCCAGCGGCACCAGAGAAGCAGGGCCACTACAAGTAAACTAGGGGAGCAAGATTTTTAAAGCAATTATTTTTTGTTTTCAGTTTAATTGTATTATTAATTAACTAAAATAAAAGACTACATTTCATGTTAAGTATTGTTTGACATAATATTTAATTATAAAATCAACATTGTGAGATGAATCATGACTCGGTAGTCATTGAACCCTAGTGAGATTTCTGTTGTTGTACATTAGATGCCAATTGTTTGATATCCGGATCATAGTTTGTGTTCTTCAAAGAAATGCACGCCACACTCATTTCATCAGTCAATCTATTGCAAATATCAGATTTAATAAAATTCATTGTAGAGAACAAACTCTCGCAAGAATAACTGGATGAAAAAATAGAGAGAATTGACCATGCAACATTTTTTAAATCCTGAAAAGTATTTGGCATACTGTTCCACACTTTGAGAACTTCATTTTCTGCTGAAAGCTTTGATATTTCTCTGAGTCGATCTCGTTCAATTTCTTCTAACTGAATTCGTAATTCAACAAATTTCTGTTTCCAAATCAAGCTGGATTGAAACTCGACCAATTGCATTTCAAAATCATTTAAATCCATCCAATTGAAAATTTCCAAATTTAGATTTTCAAAAATAATTGTGTCTGGATATTTCAAAAATTTGACAGTTTCTTCAAAAGATCTGAATTGTACAAATCGTGATGAAAATTGATTAACTGTAGCATCCAAGATTTCAACAAAAAATTGTCAATGTCTGTCAAAATCAACTTTCCATGAATCTCCAAATTACTAAAATGTAATTTTGTGTATTTGAAATATTTAAATTCATTCTTTTCAACATCGCGCTTAAATATTTTAAGTTTACCTTCAAAGGCTTTTATAATATCAAACATTATATCAACCGTTTTTCCTGCACCTTGCAGCTTAACATTAACTTCATTCAGATGTAAAGACAAATCCGTAAAAAACATTAATCTACTCAACCAGTCAACATTTGTGAGCTCTGTGAATTGTTGTTTATTGCTATCGAGAAACAATCTAATTTCGTCAACACATTCCACAAAACGTTCAAGCACACGTCCACGGCTTAGCCACCTGACGCTATTATACATCAGCAAACCAGAGTAAACCGATTCAACTTCTTTCAATAATGACTGAAATTGTCTTTTATTTAAGGCACGTGCTGCCATAAAGTTTACAACTTTTGTAACAACTTTCATTACTTCTTCAAGTTCTTTTAAACCTGTTTTTGCACACAACGCTTCTTGGTGGACAATGCAGTGAAATCCCAGCAATGAATGTCCAACTTCTTTAGTAAACAAATTTATAAAACCAGCATCTTTACCTGTCATACTGGGAGCACCATCAGTTGTAACAGATACAATTTTCTTTAAATCAATATTTTGATCAGAAAGTTCCTTGACTACACACTTACATATGTCCATTCCAGTAGTTGTTCCAGGAAGATTTGCAAGCGCAATGAGCTCCTCTCGTATTTCGTCACCTCTTGGATATCGAGCAATAATAGCTAATCTAGCGGAAGACGTCACATCTGTACTCTCATCCAAGCAAATTGAAAATGTGTGGCATATTGATAAATCAGTTTTTAATTGATCTTTAACATTACTTTCCAATTTCATGATTCTTTCTTTAACAGTATTTCGACTGATCGGCATATCTTTGATGCGTTGAATAATTTTATCTTTATTTGAGAAATCATTGAACAGGGATGGCGCACATTCCAGCCATGATTCTTTTATATAATCACCATCACTTAACGGTTTGCCATGCTTAGCAATAATTTTAGATATTTCAAAACTTGCAGCTACAAGATTAGATGAACTTTGTGTGAACTTGACAAAATTGTTTGATTGCATCTTTTTGTGTTTTAATTCTCTTGCTATGTATTCTTGCTGCTCAGCTTTGCTTTTTTCAAGAAGCCATTCATGTTTTGTTTCATAATGACGTTTGACTGATGATGTCCGACAAACAACACTTTCCGAGCACAGGACACACAGAGCTTTGCCTTTTACGTCTATGACCCCGTATCGAGCAGACCACCATTCCTGGAAGTCCCTGCCACTACCTTCGCTATCAAGTTTCTGTTTTTTAAATTTTTAACAAGACATTATTTCTGTTCGTGACACCAACTTTTTGTATTTAAACAAAGTAAATTGAAATAATACTTATCAGATAGTCACAATTATTATTATTTCATTTTATATTATATTATCATTGTTTATTTTTTAATCTCAAAATTATCTGCTAATAACGTCACTAAATACGTCATTTTATCAAAATCAAGCTGTGATAGGCGCGTTAGCGATTTTGCTCGGTTAATGCTCATCTTACTCGGTGTTTGCACAATAGTGTTATTGAAAATATGAGGTGAGTCTCTATCATTTTAAAAATTACATTGGGATAAAAAGAAAAAAATTCAGAAGTCGAAAAAAAAACAAAATATTCTTTTTGTAGAATTTTTTTGTGTTTAATATATTGTGATGTGGCGTGCCAAGCAAAATCGTCCCGCGTGCCAAGTTGGGCACGCGTGCCATAGGTTCGCCATCCCTGGCCTAAGCTATCCATGTATCTGATAACCCTGTTATATATTATTCATTGAAAGATATATGTTGCGTTAGTGGAAACTATACATAAACATGATTTTGTGAGGCTAATAATTATATGGTTTTACTATAATATGTGTAGACCTGTTTTTGAAGCACCAAAAGATGTTTAGTTAATCTAATTGGAGGATATTTATGTAGAAGGTGGATGTTCAGGTGAAGTGCTTGAATGGATTGTTGTTTTTCTCCCCCCCCTTGCTTTCCCTCTGCCCTATGTTTGGTTTGTTGATGAGTGATGAGCAGGTGGTGACAGCCTGTAGCTGCATGCTAGGAAGCACGTGACAAACACGATGCTTTGAATGTGTGTAGAAAGCATATGATTCAGTGGACCAAATGTCTAAACCATATGACTTCAGTTCTGTTGGAAAACAAATTGTCAACAGTGACTCCAGGCACTTTATTTGATGAAGTTATTTTCAAATTTCTAATTTCATTTGGTTTTGCTATATTTATTCCTGAATGCAGTTTTGCTATGACTGGTAAGATAAATTTGTTTACAATTAGAACAGTAATAATAACAATAGTTATAATAATAATAACAATAGTATTCAGTAATACATATGTGTCAATTGTAATAATTAACTTTTTTTATCTGATTTTTGGTAACTTGACATTTCTAACTGTATATATTATGTTAATTTTTGGTGTCATTTACTGAATACAGTGAAACAATTAACATTGATTTTGAGATAATATTGACATAAATGGTTTGATTAGATTTTGTCATCTTAGCACACCATCTTGACCATTGTAGCAGCTCCTCGTTGTTAGATGCTCTTAGTGTTCCTATCATGTCCCTAGTTTCCATGTCCTCTTCTGAACCAAAGTTAACTTAATATACATTAATTGGTCCTGAAAAAGAAAACACTTAATTTTTGAGTGCTTCTAAGGAGCAACTGGATATCATTTGAGACTTCATGTATTACACTTTTATGTATAGTACTTCATACATTTGAGACTTTACATAATAATTTGGTGAAATCGCTGCATTGGTTATCACTAATTTTTAATATAATTTGCAGTCCAATTTCTGTGTGCTAATTAATTGGGTTTCCGAGCGTGACTAAGAATACCTGCGCATTAGGCTTATAGTTTATAGCTTTTGCTAGATGGATGATGGTCATTGGGAATATAAATAATTTTAACCCATTTATGATGAATCTGCTTTAATCACACGTAAATCTGTTGCTATGCAGCAACTTAAGAATAGCTTTATCTGGGAAGACATTGGTATGGCATTTGTACCTGTTAGGACATAAACAAATTTTTTCTAAACATTTGTGTATTGCTGTCTTAAGTATCTGTCTTAGACTGTCTACCTAGATTTTCAGTGTTTACTTGTGCTTTTTAAGTTTACTAAGCAGAAGGGCAACACACATAGATCTATCTTAAAGAGCTTTTCCAGTTTTTTGTCTAGTTGGTGTTTTTTATGTTCATTTTCGAAAGTGGTGTAGAACCAGTTGAATTGAATGTACTTGAAAGTGCTGGCAGCCAAGGCTCTGTCAAATTAGAGAAGTGTCAGATTTTGAGAGAAAGTGCATATGACATTTAACGCTTGCAGGAGGCTCATATTACAAGTGTAATAAGCCATCATTTAGTCAATTTTGTAGGAATGATATTAGAAAGCAGTACAATGATTTCTAAGCAATTTATTTGAGTAGACAGGTGCAATTCTCATTGACGATGCTATACTCACACAAATTCCAAAATCAATTTAATTTGGGATAGACGACAAATGTAGTATATCATGCAAACAATTAGAAATGTGACTAAACTTAGAGGATTCTGTTATCTAACTATACAGTATTGCCACAGAGTATCTTTGTCATGCAGTTGCCTGCATAGATGGCACTATAGGAGTTTGCCATACTGCTTGCCAAATCATTGGCAAAGACTTTAAAACTGAATGCAAACTGATGTGGGATTAATTTTCAGCAGTAGCAAGTTGTAGAAGTGGTAAAGATGTACAAAAGGTTTGTCATGAAACATTATTTGTATTAGTATTAACTATAGAAATGTGCATTGAACTAATTTCTTATTTTCATTGTTGATGTATCTGGTAACAGGAGTGTAGGCCCTATCATCAACAGTTGTATTGGGTTTGTGTGGTTTTATGCTAGATAAAACAATGAATGTGGATCAGATGCACCAGAAACTGGTCCAGTATGGCCAGGACCATTTGCTCCAGTTCTGGAATGACATTTCGGACAAAGAGAAGGAACATCTGTATGAAGAATTGGAACAGCTGAACTATGAGCAGATCCTGAGATATTTCAAAGCATGCATGGCTCCAGTGGAAAAAGTGGATGAGCATCTCAAGCCAGTCCCAGAAGAGGTCTTTGGCAGCTATGCTAACACGGATCCTCAGATGCTGAAGAACTACGAAATGAAAGGTAAGCTATTGTTCCTAGGCTGATAGAACTATATACATTAGCTGGAATCATCTTATTAGTGTTTATATAGTTGCCTAAGCTGTCCTCTTGTTTTGGCCCCTCTGACGCTGCTCTACTGTGGCTCCAATTGGAGTCTTGTCTTTCTTTGTGTTTCTGTCAAGGCCACCAGACACATCCCTTCTCACTGGTTTTGTGGTGTTCCTCTAGGGTCTGTTGTAGGATCATTTCTTTTTGTCCTCTCAGTAGTGGTCTCTTGCTCTCACTCATGACGTGATCATGATTCTCGTTCTTGCTTTCGTTAGTGCTCGAATTGACTACTCTATTTTCTTACTTGTCTGCCTTCACCTTCCCTTTGTGGTCATGAGGTGACTAGATCGGGTTCTATGCTTCGCGTATTGAGCGACTTCCTAAGTCTCTGCATACGTGCATGATGTGTGCATTGACTGCCTGTGTCCCAGGGTATATTGTATAGCAATGCTGCTGTGATTTTGCATTGCGTTCTTGGTTGTGCTCAATCTTACTTGTCACTTGAGCTTCTAGTACCGCAGGCTCACTTTAGTAACGCCATACTTTTTGTTTGTGGGTCCTTCTATAAGGAATGACCTCCCACTTGAGCTATAGCTTCTCTTTACTTGTGGTCCATGTGACTTTGGTTTAAAAGTCACTGTTCAAAGTTTTATTTCTTTTCTTGTGGCTGACCTGGGAGTGCTACTGAGTAGGTTCCTGAAGATGTGCTGTATGAATGTTCAGTATGAATGAATGAATAAACTACAAGAATTGCCGTCAGGGCTACGTTAATATTATTTCCTAACATGAATTGCCTTGCGTTCACTCTTTTTAGTTTGTTTCCAGGTCTAAGACAGATAGCAGATGGCAAGGTTGCTGTGTTGCTGCTAGCAGGCGGACAGGGTACCAGATTAGGGGTTACGTACCCCAAAGGCCTGTATGATGTAGGCCTACCATCAAAAAAAGCGCTATACCAACTGCAGGCTGAGCGCATCATTAAAATCCAACGGATGGCTCAGGAGTCCACTGGAAGAGTCGGGGTTGTCACTTGGTGTGTATGATAATTTACCAATCTGTGTTTATTTGCTTAAGTTTATATTGTTTAGTATTTATGGTCTCTTGTGTTTAGCTGTGTTGTGTTTTATAGCTGGTGTGTTTGTTATCGATGTTTCTTAAGTATTTTATAGTCTCTTACTGTCTTCATGTTGCTAAAATATAGCTTTTCTCTGATCAGAGTCCATTTAGTTTCAATACAAATAAATTTAATATGAACTATCTTTTAGTTCAACCGATCTAAAGAGCTTGCTTTCAAAGCAAAGAATAAACTTTCATGATGTCAGACATGATTTTCATGATTTTTTTGTCAAAGACAGTAACATGTAGAGAGTAGGTGGGGAAACATTCATTACTGATTGGCCATGCTGATTGGCCAATCAGTCATTGATTGATTGAATGCAAAAATAAAATTGAAAGGCCGGCTAAAAAATTTTGAATGTTTTAACAGCCACATGTTTAACAGAGTTTGCTAATTTCAAATGTTAAAGTAATCTTTGCTCGTTACTTGTGAGATGTATTGTATTGTATTTCCGTTTAATGTATGCAACTTTGAACATGCATTAACAAGGTCCCACTATTTGTAGTAAATGCATTGGCTGCATTAAGTGAATAATTCATTCTTGTAATGTATACAGTGCCCCTTCAACAACCTACTCTGGAGCACTCCCAGCCATGGCTAAGGAAAAGAAATTAGTTAGAAATATCATTATTCTGTACATGTATAAGTTTTTATGGCTTGCAGAAGTTGAAGCCATGCTCTATGTTGTCATTGTGATAGCCTATGAAAGTGAAATGCACCTTATTATTTTTTACGACAAGTTTTTAGATGTGTCTTGTGGTTTGTTTCATCATAGGTATGTTATGACAAGTGAGCACACACAAGATGCCACTTTGGAGTTTTTCTCTAGCCACAACTACTTTGGCCTTGACCCAAAGAACATTTTATTCTTTGAACAGAACACTCTTCCATGCATGTCTCTTGATGGAAAGATAATCCTGGAAACTAAATCCAGAATATCTAGGGCTCCAGGTAGATATATTATTGAACATTGAAGTTTTATTATTGTTTTGAAGTTTTGTGACTGCTTAAAAATCTACTTTTAAAATATATTATATGTAGTATGTTGTATCTTAGTAAGAGTATCTCGATAAAAAAACTGGTTGCACGTGAAGATGCTTGCTCTGAGAAATTTTGTGTAGTTGTTTGTTTGCATGTGAGCATAGTGATAAGAGCAATGAGAATTTGCTTTCTGAGTTTAGTTTAAGGGTGTGCCTTCCCTTCTGCATAATGTTTTGCACTCTTTTGTAATTCTGGGCAGCCTCTAAAGTAGCTCATCATTCTAAAGTGGCTTATCATTTATAAGTGACAACACACAACCTGATCTGCACTGTGCGCTTCTCGATGTGGAGATAGAGGAAAAGCACTGCAGATCGGCTGCAAGGAGAGTGGTGGCTGGAGATGTAATTTGTCTAGCATGTTGCTTATAATTGTTGCTGGTGATTCTGTGCTAGATGGAAATGGTGGGCTGTACAAGGCTCTTGCAGACAATCATATCCTTGAGGACATGAGCCGTCGTGGTGTTGAATTCATCCATGTGTACTGTGTTGATAACATTCTTGTACGAATGGCTGATCCGGTTTTCATCGGTTTCTGTATTGCAAAAGGAGCTAACTGTGGTGCTAAGGTATTTGAAATGCAGTTTGTTAAATTCACTTAATCTTGTTTGAATTAGTTTTTGCTGAATGCTGAATTTTGGCTGGGTGGCAGTGGTTTAGATGATACTAATTTGTATTAGTTGATTGTTGTTTTGTCTGAGTGCTCATACCTTGTGACATAATGATTGGGTTCAAGTCCCTGCTAAGTTAGTCACTGTGCACTTTCTTTGGGAAGTCTTTCATACACAGTTACATCAGTCGATTATTTCATGATCAGAAATTGACGCTTTGCAAATGAAGAAATGACAGATAATTATGTCTACTTTTATTGTAGCGTTAATGAATATTTGTGGCAAGTGTAAGTGGTCCTAATGTAGCAGAAGATGATGCATAGAGCTCTTGATTCAAGTTTACTTATTCTAGAAATTAACTCAAATCTCCATCTGTTGACAGCCACTATGATGACCTAGCCTTAATCAATGGCTTGCTACCGAAATCACTCTATAAATGGTCGTCATTACAATTACTATTACCCTGTGCAATTGTGAGTGAAGGACTTGCAAAAGGTTCCTATGCAGTAACTGACCCATGGGAGCTTGAAACCATACTTATTGTGATCTGTGCATGTTGTCATGTGATAATAGGTTGTTGAAAAGGTTGATCCTACTGAACCAGTCGGAGTTATTTGTCTACTGGATGGAAGGTACAACGTTGTTGAGTACAGTGAGATCTCGGCCAGCACTGCCGAAAAAAGACAACCAAATGGCAAACTATCCTTCAATGCGGGTGGAATTGCCAACCATTTATTCACTCTAGACTTTCTGAAGATGATTGTTGGGTATGCATCTTCGTCTACATTCATTTGTATATATATATTTTTCAACTTGCCTGTGATTTGACTCCTTGAATGCCAGATATGTTTAGCCTTTGTTCTGGTTCCAGCCAAATATACTGTGGGCCAATAGGATATGTAAAATAGGATATGTAAAATAGGATATGTAAAATAGGATATGTAAAATAGGATATGTAAAATTGGGTTATATCTGAAATATCTGCAAATATTGATCATGTGATTTCAAGTGATCTGAATTGCATATAGACTCAACATTGTAAAAATTAAATGGTGTATTGAAGATTATTCCTAAGCTGCAAGCACATCCAAAGCGATCAACAAGTAATGCAAATAAATTGTTCAATGTGAGCCAGTCAAATTTGCAAAGTTAATGAATGGTGTCTTTGGGAAGAAATTGTCTCTTAGAGGGATTGATGTAAAATTGTTAGAGGTAGTGATGAGATATGTTATGATCAATGATTTTAGAGTGGCAGGTCAAGCACAATGAGTACTCTTTCCCTATGTCCATGGACGTGATTATGTGATGGTGGACTGAAATGAGTATGGTTTCAGTGCAGAGGTATTTGCAGTAGACAGACTGAAAGGAAGGTAAAATTATTCGGCATGACGTGACTACTCAGATGATTATTACATTTTTTTAATTAATCAAGTGGAATTGGAGAGGATGGATATTCAGCTGTTGTTTGATAAATCATCAGAACTGGGAAAGCTGGCTTGACAGTTAAGGGTGAACTACAATATGAGCAAAACCTTCAGCAGCAGAGAAGTTGACAATGGATGCGATTACTGAGCTCAAAGCATTTAGTAATTCTGTAACAATTTAGAAAGCAGACAAGCTCTACAAGTGCTACTGGCCCTGGTCACATACGGACGGCACTAGAAAGTGAACAGTCTAATCATTGCTTCAGAGGGGCAGTGGGAATTGAATATATTATAGATTGCTTGTCAGGCAATAAAGAAAGAGAGATTATGCATTTCACTCAATGTTTTTTTTGCAGTTGATAATCATTAAGGAAGATTTAGGGTATGACAGACCATCGCAGAAATGTCTGTCATACTCTATGCTTTGATGGATTTAGAACTGAGTCTTAATTAATTCCTGACTATGATTTGCCTGGGTAGTGATTGAAATTGTTTTACAATTTATTTGCATAATCTGGTTTAAAGGGAGAAAGAGGATTTGCTAAAGCACCATGTTGCTAAGAAGAAGATTCCCTTTTGTAATGACAAGGGAGAACTTGTGAAGCCATCTCAGTCTAATGGCATCAAAATGGAGAAGTTTGTATTCGACGTCTTTCAATTTTCAGAGTAAGTTACTCGATTTTTCTTTTGGTTCTCTGCCTTACTAGCATTTGTGAACTGTTGATCACAGATTATGAGACTGTTGACCATCAGTCATTTTGTCACACCGACCATTGGTCATAGGGTTTTTGACCTGAAGAAAAAGAGTGCATCAGCATTTGGTCAAGTAATGATGTTTGTTTGTTCCCAGTGCTTTTAGTGCAGTCAGTGAAGCTGCTGTCTAGTTAATGTTCAGGTAAGTATATGTTAGTGTCAGGTACTGTTTGTGACAGTGTTGGGCATGAGACCAAAAACTCAAGACCGAGACGAAGACCGAGAGGTCCAAGATCATGACCATGACCGAGTGGTCCGAGACCAAGACCGAGACCGAGTGGTCCAAACCAAGACCTACACTCTTTTTTATATTAAGAATTCAATTTATTAAGACACTAAAACGGAATAACACGCTTAAAAAATTAATTTTATTGCCGAAGAATACTAATCTTAATAATGATCCAGAAAACAGTTTTACCGGCCACTCTGAACTTTTGTGGGTTCAACCCTTGGTATCGGCCTGAGAATATCACATTCTAAATTACTGATAGTAGTATACAGTAGGTAAATATTTTAAGACATCTGAACAAGTAGATTAACGTTCTGTTTGAATGGTGTACTTGTACCACAGACCTCGGAATTGTAGGTTAGCAGTGTCTAGATAGTTCCAAACCTTGAAATTTGGGAAAGCAAATTTTGAAATGGCTGGCTTTGTTGCAAATGCATTATTTTTCTGCCCACTGTGACATGCATATAAAGATCTATTAGTTTGGTCAGCACCCCGTAAATCGATGACAATCGTGTAAAGCCTAAATATCTGGTGTCTCTAATCATCGAAAAATAACCGCCGAATATCGAAAAAATTGCTCTTATACGGCAAATGACCAAGAACACTAATTTAAGATGAAAACCAATCCCAAGATCGTTCCTGTATGACCAAGACTGACGCATTCGAGACCACGACCGATTGTCCAAGACCAAGACCGATTGTCCAAGACCAAGACCGATGCATTCGAGACCAAGACCGCAGTTTTCCGGTCTCGAGACCAAGACCACATCCTGGTTTGTGGAATAAAAAAGATGATGCCAGTGATAGAATTGCCAGAACAACGAATACCGTTGAAGGCCAGTGCAGGCATCCAATGATGAATCAGAGACCTGGAGAGTGACTGTGCTCAACAAAGAGTTTATGCATGGCATAACAGGAATTGTTCAACCTTCTGTTAAAAGCTATTAACGGCTTCGTGAAGGGGTCGTCATGCTGTTGCTTCGTACGGAATAACCCACACATTTTCAGTTGCCTTCGAGCCATTGTACATTTTGTCATATGCTTAACTTGTAGACTGGTTAGTGCGAAAGTTCTATGGATGACTATAAGTGGACAGTTGATGATAACATAGCATTCCCTTCATTCACAAGTCTTGCTGCTCATGTCTCTTCATCATTCTCTCATTAAAGAGATATTATGGTGATTTTTGATGTGACAGGGTAACCAGGACACCTAACCAATACATTGTGATCTGGCATTACCAATAAGCTGAGAGGCACATTTGGCATATATAATATATACTAGATAAGGTATCGGGACATTACCCCCCGGACATTACCCTCCTAGGACATTACCCCCAGACATTACCCCCCAGACGAACATCACAATATTTCCATAGCGCATATATACATACATGTATGCATACATGTGTACATACATATATGTATACATACTTACATACATACATGTATACATGTGTACATAGATATATGCATACATATATACATGTGTGCATACATACATGTGTACATACATACGTACATACATGTATACATACATACATGTATACATGTGTACTTACATACATGTATACATACATACATGTATACATACATACATGTATACATACATACATGTATACATACATACATGTATACATAAATACATGTATACATACATACATGTATACATACATACATGTTTTAGTTGTTTGTGAGGCGCTCTTGTAGCGGTTTGGCATTACGGCACCATATAAATTGTTTTAATAATGCAATTATTATTTTACATACATATATACATACCTGCATACATACATGCATAGGCCTACATGCCTATATACATATTTATGTGCATACATACATACTTACATGCCTATATGCATACATGCAGCATTGCATGCATAATTATATACATACATAAATACACATACATACTTTAATTGTGTAATGGAATGGGGGTTAATGTCCGGGGGCGTGATGTCCTAGGGGGTAATGTCCGGGGGGTTAAGTTCCGAGGGGTAATGTCCGGAGGGGTAATGTCCTAGACCCACTAGATAAAATATGCTCATGCTGATCGACTATTACAAATTTGAATTTGTACGTCCTGTTAATTGCTCCAAAATTCATCGGTTGTTGACTACATGATATTCTCCTCCAAGTCAGGGCAGCTGGCTTACATGTCATCCTTTATTTATTCATCTCTTATGATTATTTGTGTTTACAGTGCATTTGCTGTGTGGGAAGTTACTCGTGAAGATGAATTTTCTCCGTTGAAGAATGCTGACGGTGCAGTAACCGACACACCAACGACATCTCGCTGCTCTCTGTTGGATCTTCATCGTAGATGGATTCTTTCAGCTGGCGGAAAGTTTATTAACAGCGATGGAAGCAACATTCCAAGGTTTGTGCCAGTCCTGCTCTCTGTTTCTGCTTTCTTTCAGCCACGCGTCTTCTCAGTACAGGACTTAGGCAGCAAATCGCTGTGTGATACAGTTGTTAAGCTGGTGTTTCTCATGTTTTCACTGCAGTTAATAAATTATAATAATTATTGAAAATCAGTAAGTTAGGATCTGCATCAATTTTTTTCTCCAGACCCTCCCACCTATCTGGATGCCCCTGCCAATATAGATTAGAGCTGTACCAATACATTGGCAGCACTCATAATCTGTGCCGATTATAGAAATATCGGCGGTATCGGATATCGGCAAATATATCGGCGTCGATATTTAAAAAAAATTAAAATGTTATAATATTATTTTCAGTCTTTAAGAGAAAAATGACGATAGCAACACACGGAGACGTCTAGGCTCTTTAAAAACTCGACTAGCGCTAGTCCACCGGGCAGGCAGGCTGGCAGACATAAATCCACTAGTCGGGCTTAGTGAATGAATTAACAGGGAGAATTAAAATCATGGCAGCCGTCTCGATTGGTCCATTTTGACGAAGTGTCAGATGTCAAAGAGGGTTTAAGAGAGACCATAGTTCACTCTGCTATTGTTGGACGATGAACTTAATTATGTTCTTTGTTTTTGCTGTCAAAAAATGATAATAGTAACAATGATCTTCGTTTAATTGGGAGTTTAACACTGGTTGACACATAACATCGCTGAACACGCGGCCTTTTGCTTGCAATGATTGAACTAAACTTTCTCGCACGCAAGTAAAATAGTTGTTGAATAACACATTCCTAATCTATACATACAGTTGTTTCTGCAGAATAGTAATATTGTGATAACAGTGACATTTGTCTTTTAACAAAATTACTTGGTAATTAAAATAATGAGCATAATAAACTTCTTGGCTATATCAAGTCGCACATTGCCTATAAATAAACTGACGCATGAGCAATCACCAATAATCGCATAACTAGTGATGCTGGGTTTAACCGCATTAAGCAGAGTTTGACGCCACCCACCTTAGTCTTCAGACCAACTAGTCCAATATTCATATTCAGTTTGTGCATGCTATTTTCTGACTACCGCTGTTCTAACCTTTGGGCGCAAGGCTGGACTAAAGTTACGACCGGTTTTTTTAAAGCCTTTGTACACGCCAGCTGTATGGAGCAAGTGTTTTGATTGCATCACAACAATAGGAGTAGCAGTAAGTCTATCTTTTGGAACCGGATATCTTGAGAAACACAATGAAATAATCGGAAAAATAATTGGCTAAATAATCAGTATCAGCAAATAAATAATCAGCAATAATCGTTATTGGCATAATCGACAAAAAGTGATATCGGTACAGCTCTAATATGGATGGTTAGGCATATTGTTATTTTTATAATTACTGCTGTAAGTTTGTTAATTGTAAGAATCATAAATAAAATCATTACACACTTCAAAAGTGCAAATTCATTTTATTTCAATTATATGTTATTTTTGGCAATTTTTTGCTAATATCTGTCAGTTGCTTATGGCTGTCGATCTATTTTTATTTTAGTGAGACCAAATTGCTCGAATGTGAAATTTCATCTTTGCTGTCGTATGCTGGAGAAGTAAGTTTTATTGATTTTCATAGCATTCATAAGACAGTGGCATGTATTGCTTAAAAGTTAATTTTCTGTTTACTGACTGGTTTTCAACTGGAGGATAAAACTTACAAGTTCAAGCTTATGCAACAGATCTTGAATAGGCATTTCCACTTTCTGGAAGTTCAAAAATGATTGGTATATGAGCTGTCAACTTCCTGATCAAGAGGATAGTGTCTTGTCTTGTGTTCAGCCATACTCGTAGCGACGGTTGGCCGCATCATGAACTGCCTTTCTCCATTCTCGTCTGTCTGCCACCTTTCTTATGAGCTGCTCCACTATCATTTGAATGTTGTCCATCCATGTCATTCTTGGTCTGCCCCTTCCCGTTTGCCTGGGACTGGATAGTGTAACTCGATGAAAATGCACAGTCTGGGTTTTGCCTATTATAAAAAGCAAAAACTGTCTCAGCACCCAATTTATTCACGTTTTGATATAAAAACCAAGCCCATCAGTAACGTTTCTAACTCAACTTTATCCGTAGAGCACATGGTATACCACTGCCACTCATTCACTGTACTCCTTCTGCTCTATCTCTGCTCAAAATACATATGACCAATCTTTTGTGTTCACTATGGCATCTGCAGAGTTTTCCAGAACTTGCCTTGTTGCACAATCATAGGCTGCCACAACGTTTTTGCAACCCCCGTCTACTGTTACCACCAATCTGTTACTTAAACAGCACCAGCCAATCCACACCTACTATGAGCTTGACTATTTAGTAACTTGGGATGTATTTGTCATGTTTGTTAAGGGGTGATGTGTTACCAGTCACAGGGCATTGGCGGCTCATCTTGGTAGTAATAGTAGTAGTAGTAGTAGTAGGTGGAGTAGTAGTAGTAGTAGTAATGGGATTTGAATTAATTTCATTTGACTGAATTTTGCTGCTGAATTGCTATTATGGTATGCCATTGACTTCAATTTGTTCATGTAAAGTTACTGATTACTTTCTTAATTACTGTGTGTGTTTATTGTTGTATACTCGCATAGTACAACTGAGCTTCCATGGTAGTAGGTGTCTAGGCAGATGGGTACGGTTAGGTACTTCTGGCTGAAGGAAGGTCAGAAGGTACATAAGAAGGTTAGGACAAGGTGTGTTCGCAGACTGCAGACTGGTTCGCAGACTGGTCCATTTCTTAGAGAGAGCACCCGTTGTGCAGAGGCCAGGTCTGTCGTTTGAGTTTTAAGGTTTGGGTGTTAAGGTTTGGTGTTGTGTTGGGTATCCTGAGACCCAGGTGAAACCTTCACTTTTGTTGTCGAGCGTTCGTGATGTATTTGCTAAAGCTTGAGTCTGCTGGTTTGGTTGACTTGTCTTCGTTGTGGAGAAAGTGACCTTCGGTTTTGGGTTCCAGGGGCTTTCACGTCCGGACGTTTCACCTCTTGGGGCTCCGGACGTTTCACCACCAGACGATTCACCTTTAGGAGCTTTCACCTTTAGGGGCTTTCACCTCTAGGGGCTTTCACCTCCTGGGGATTGCTTAATTTATAGACATGCAAAGTGAAATTTTGATGGGGATTGTCATTGAATTGTACATAAATAATATATAACATGCAAAGCAAATCTATTTAGCATAGGCATAAGCAATGAACTGTAAATAGACACAATAATGAAAGAATTAAATGTTATCCCTCTTCCATAATCGCAATAACCTCGATTTACTGTCCATCAGAAGCCATTATAATTATTAAATGTCTCAGACATTCTGCAATGGTTAGCTTTCACCTCTGATTTGCTACTTCTGAGATTGGATGCTTACATAGGCTTTGCTACACACTGCGCTGCGGATAATCTATTTGCTCTTGGCCTATATACTTATTTGTGTCACAATAGTCGCATTGTATGCGCATCAGTGGGGTATGAATAAATAGAGGTGAAAGCCCCTAGAGGTGAAACGTCCGGAGGTGAAACGTCTGGAGGTGAAAGCCTCTGATACCCGGTTTTGTACGGTATTATGATTTTCTTTTGTTATTAACTGTAAATACTTGTGCTTAAATATACATTTTAAATTTAGCATAGAGTTTTATGTTTGATTCGCTAGAACTCAGGACCATACACTAGCTGAATCCAACATATGGGGGCCTTTACCGTATTTTAAAGTCATAGTTTTGTTATAGTAAATGGAAAATTTGAAATTTTGACTAAAACGTAGAGCGAAATAAATTTTGGTTATAAGATAAAACGTAATTTCGAGACTGCGTAAATTTACCAAAGGTTTGAAAATGGCCTTGCCTGTGGCTTCTAAACCTCTGGAGTTGGGCGACGTTCTGGTAATGACTGCAGAGGAATTGAGAGAAGAATTAGACGGGTTTGGTCAGGAAACAAAAGGACTAGGCAAAGTGCAAATGCAAAAGGCATTAATTCAGTTTCTGTGGCCTAGTAAGCAAACCGAAGAAAAGATTGAGATGACAGAGGAGTGGCAAGAAAAAAGTAAAATTGAGGCCATTAAGTTGCATAAGGAGAAAGACAGTGAGAGACAATTTGAATTGGCTAAATTGAAATTAGAGAGTGAGGCACAGTTGAAGAAAGAATTGGCAGAAGTTGAGTTGCGTAAGGCAGAAATGGAGGTGCGTAAAATTGAAAGTTAGGCACAAGTACGTAAAGAGTTGGCCGAGAGGGAGGCACAGATACGTAGGGAGTTAGCTGACCAGGATGAAAGGAAGGCAAGAGTGCAAGCGGAACTAGATGAACGTAAACTGCGACTGCAGCTGGATTCAGACGAGAGCGAACGCAGATTAAAGCATGAGCAAATAATGCGGAGAATAGAGCATGGAGGAAGGGCACAGGGAGAATTCGATGAGGCAAGTGACTCTGAGAGGTTCAGAATATCTTCCGCTGTGAAATTTATTCCGCGCTTTGATGATTTAGATATTGAACATTATCTCTTATCTTTTGAGAAAGCCATGGCTTTACATAATTTTCCGAAGTCAAAATGGTCTGCTTTGATACGTACCCGTCTGACTGGAAAAGCTCAAAATGTTTTCTGCGTTAAGTGTGGACGATTGCCAGGATTATGATCTTCTGAAAAAATCGCTCTTGAATGCGTATGCATGCACGAGTACCTGAATTTTATAGGAAAAGATTTCGGACATTGCAAAAGGGGAATTTAGAAACCTATTCAAATTTTTCGTTCCGCTTATCATTGCCATTTCAAAGTTGGTTGGAGGGAGAAGACGCTGTAAAAGATTTGGAGAAACTTAAGGAGGTTATAAAGTTGGAGCAATTTGTACAATGTTTGCCTGTTGCGATTCATCGATGGCTTATCGATAAGAAACCGAGTTCTTTGTCAGAGGCAGCTAAATGGGCGGATGAGTATGATGTACTTTTCAAACCCTTTAAGGCAGACGGGTTTGAAGGTTCAAAGATGGAGACAGGAGGTTCTAGGCCTGAAAGTAACCAGCAGGTAAATTCTAAGACAACATCAAAGTTTGGAAAAAAATCTGCCTGGGGAAATAATTTTAGAACACCCATTTCGTGTGTGGGCTGCGGCCGTAGCGGTCATATCTTAGCTAATTGTTGGAACAGATATAATAATGAGTCTAGGCGAACAGGGATGGAAGATGATAGTGCTTTTGATGGGCCTCGGAACGTACTGTTAGTACAAATGCTAGGCTCTGGGCTGGCACAGAATGTGGTTTCGTCAAGGGTGCATGAAAGGTATAGGCCTTTTTGTATGGATACCGCAATTGTGAATTCTGATGGTGTGCTGCGGTCAATGGTATGTCTTAGAGATTCGAGGTCTTTACAGTCCTGATTTCCATTCAGGGTTTGCATCGGCATGAATATGTCGACACAGGAGAAGAGCGGCTCATTCAAGGAATTAGTGGAGATACGATAAAAATACCCTTGGCTGAAATTAATATCAAATCTGAGCTGGTAAAAGGGTAAAGTGTTAGTTGGACTAATTCGGACCTTAACCTGAAAGTGTGCAATTTCTCTGGGGTAACGATTTAATTACGACAGAGGCCGTAGAAGTGGGAGTGGTTACGAGGGTGCAGGTAGCAGAGAATAATTTGACAACCAATTTGCCTGCAGCAAACTTGATGAATAGGCAGATAATTCAGATGTTGTGAATGTTGACTTGCAAGATGGTGATTTAAATGCATTGTTTGCGTCGCATGGTGAAATTTTGTCTGATGTCGGAGAATTTGTATCGCGCCTGGAATTAATTGAGATACAACAGCAAGATGATTCTTTGAAAGACTTGTTTGTATCAGTGACTATTGGACCGAAGAAAGGTGACAGGAATTTCTTTGAACTAAAAAATTATGTTTTTATTCGGAGATGACGTGATAGAGTTACACCTGAAGGGTTGGGATGGACTCAGGTGGTGGTACCTAAGGGTTTACATGGGAAGTTGTTAATGGTTGCGCATGATATTCCTTGCGCTGGATACTTAGGGACTAAGAAGACAACGGACAGGCTTTTGCATCATTTCTATTGGCCTTTGATTTACAGTGACATTAGAAATTATTGTCGCTTGTGTGATATTTGTCAGCGATTGGGGAAGGGAGCTAAGAAAGTACGAGCTCCGTTAGTAAGTGTGCCAGTGATTACAAAAGCTTTTGCACGAATCTGTATAGATGTCGTTGGACCATTGTCAATCTGTGATAAAACTCGGAATCGATTTATTCTTACAGTAACGGATATGGCTAAGGCGTTTATCTCAGTCTTTACGATGTTTGGTTTCCCTGATGAGATATTATCTGATTGTGGAAGTGAATTTATGTCTCACTTATTTCAAATCTTTTTACAGGAATGTCAGGTGATACAGAGTATACAACAACATATTGATTTCTATGAGCATTAATGAATGCTGATTATGAAACTAATTGTTGCAATATTTTTTGCAGGGTTTGGATCCTTTGGTGAAGGGAAAATCATTTATGCTGCCTCTTGTTCTCACAGCAGAAAACGAAATAAAACCTGTTTCTGTGCAAAGAAATTAACCAACAAGTAGCTGTGAAAGAAGACTGTCAAATGTTCTTGCAGAGTTTGGATCCCTTGATAAAAGGAAAGTCATTTGAAGACTGTCAAATGTTCAATTGGCTACAAATGTCTGACATGGTTATGGTGCTACACTGTTACAGCAGCATTCAAGGAGAAATATACCTTCAGGTTTTTAATTTGTGGTTAATTAAAATTTAGTTTATGTGTATATGGTGCTGCAATGTGTAATGAAAGTCTGTCCAATGATGAATTCTAGTTCTCTGAAATGTCATAGTTTGTCCCTCTTTAATTTTTGTCAGTATTAACACGAATTTTGTAAACTTTGACCAGTATACATTCCTGTTCTCAGTGAAGCTGTATTGTATATTCGCTTTCCGTTGAAAGTGTTGTTCAGGGCTGTTAATATCACAATAAAGTATTGCAATGCTTTGATATCGCGATACTTTTGTCAGTATCGCAGCGAGTATCATGATAGTTTTATTTTGCTGGTATCGCATATGTATCGCGATACCTATTTTTAGCTTGTCAGTGATACTCGATACCAATACTTATTCTCACTGAAATTTATATGGTTTCTCAAGAAATATGCGAAGTCAATCGTTGGGCTTTGATAAGTTTAGGTCTAAATATATATATATATATATATACACATGTATAGCCTCTTTTGGCCATATAAACCTTGGTGCAAATAGATGGAATATTTTAAAGGCCTAGGTAAAGAAATGACCATAATAGGCCTATTTATATAAGTGGCTTGCCTAATTAATTTTAGAGTGCTTGCAAATATAGTTGATCTTGAAAATGAATAGGAGGACTGAGGAAACGAAGATTGTCTGTGCGATATCAGAGCATTGTATTCGAGCAGCATGCCTGTAGGCTACTTCACAGACATTGTGATTGGCTCAAGTGCCGATAATATGCACAGGACTAGAAAGTCCCCATGTTCTTGCGTGTCAACAGTTTTTGATCGATACTCAGGGGCCAGAAACTTTAAATCAGTTTAAAATAACAAGTTGATTCATCAACCTTTTTAATTAGTCGTCAAGCCAAATTTACTAATGACTACCAGGTATGTTTGCAAAATATAATAAAGTGCCGTTAGAAGATCAAAACACCATATTTTCTAATAGAAGAAAAGTTTAGATTGGGGCGACATCTGTGTTTAAGAGAAAAGCGTGTACACGGAGTTTTGACAAGTAACCCTTGCTCTTATCTAGATTCCTTGTGATTGGCCCAAGCGATTCCTTGGAAAATTTTCAGTAATTATCGGTGCATGAATTATAATTTGTGTTAAGATCGAATTCATCAAGCATGTTGAAAAGTATTGGTAAAAATATTGGTATTGGTATTGCAATACTTTTCAGAAAAGTATTGGTATTGGTATCGCGATACTTTCAATTAGGAAGTATTGGTATTGCTATTGCAATACTTTTTTCAAGTATTGTTAACAACCCTGGTGTTGTTACACAATTTCAATTTTGAGTTGGCTTGATTTCTTGTGTAGTTTTAAATATATTGTGTAATGATTCATCTGTTAATTAAGATGTTGAAAAGACATTGACCCTGATATTGTCCAGTTCTGATCTCTGTAAGATGTTTTGAGAGGTTTGACTTTGCAAAATCTGACATTTTTCGATTAAGTTTGGGATTCTAGACATTATTTTGTCAAACTAAGTGGATAAAATATGAGAATGCATCAATTTAGCTCAGGCATGAAAAACAAATCAGTGCACTGAATTTTTAATTTTATAAATTGTATGCGTTGAGTGCAAATGTGCTATTGTCAAAGGCTCAATCAATGAATGACAATTACATTTTTGCACACTAAGGATACAATATGTGCTTTCACTATCAAGGCAGTGGTACAGTATTAATAAAATTTGGTTTACAGGTATTGCAGAGCAGCAGAAGTAGATTTCATGTTGTAACTTTAGGAAAATTGAAGTGGATAGAAAAGCTGTTACTAACAGTTGCCTACTGGATGAGCACAGATTTTCTGTTGTCTGTCTCAGCTTCACTGCCTGTGCTGTATTCTTTTTGTCTGTTAACGAAAGTCATCGATTTAACATTCTCAATCTTCTTGATCGTCATGACGAGCATTTGTCACATGGATCTAATTTTTCTGGGAAAATGTATATACTGTGAAGATGTATGTTCAGTTATCTTGTTTCTGTGTAAAGTTGATTTTTATTTCATTGAGATGTTCCTTTCATTACCACTTTCATGACGAGATTGTATTAAGAACGAGTTGGAAATCAATGCAGCTCATCATCAAAGCGTCAATTACAAAATGTGGCATTTACTGACACCTTTTTCAAGAGCTCATTAATAGTACTATGTCTCTTCATTATATGAAAGTTTCAGTAAACTGATTGTGTAATATTCTTTAATAGCACTGCCATCCTCAAGGTTCTTATTATGCAAAGGTTGTACAGCCTACTTTATTCACAGCCTATTGATAGTTAATATTAATTATCATTATCTTGCAACTGTGCATTTTATTGCAAACTAGCTGGGGTACCCAGCGTTGCCTTGGTTAAGAAATATCTGGTTAAGAAATATCGTGAATGGAAATGACCCCTGGATATCCTTCCACAGGTGTGCCTGTCTTTCGTGTTTGCGAGGTCTTGTTGGTTTGCCAAGTGTAGTACCTCGGAATCTGTGAGTACAGTAGTGACTCCTGGCGACTGAGTAGGAAACTTTCCTTGTATGTGGACTCCTTGGGGTAGTTGTTGAACTCCTGAGAGAGGTTTTTGGCCCTGGAGACCAGGATGAAGGCGGCCGTGGGATTCACGAACCACTCTACTGAGTGTCCCAGGTGTTCCCAGAGCCAACGGCAAACATTTCGAGCCAATAGCTCTAAAACCGTGCAAATGCATAGCCGGACAGACAGACACACAGAATCTTCTCTTTACTTATGTAGATATAGTCTTGGGGGTATTTTTTTAGATAAAAAAATTGAGGAGGACGAGTAATGAGGGTTTTGTCAGAATCTTAAATGAAATACTGCAAGAATCTTGCTTGACGATGTCTCTTGGTAAATGTTTTGCAAAGTTTAACAGGCATTAAGTTGTCAGTGCAGGAAATAATATTAAACTTTATTTTAATCTGAAAAAGAGGCCAGATCTTTTCATCCAGCATCACTTTCTTTACAGAGCTTTTCAATTCTAGTTTATTTCAATTTCTTATGTATTTGAATCTGTGTTGGTTTATATAAGTCATTTCATTTGTCATTAAATTTTTTGCACCAAGACTGTCGTTATGAGTTGTTTTATGCAATTTGCTTGCCTATATTATAGCTTTTGTGCTACATCTGGTGTATTTTAATAAAAATAGTTAGACTGGTTTTTCTATACAAGGATCTATGTGAATAAGCTTGACTGTTTAGTTAATTTCTGCTAGAAATATGTCTGGCAATTGTTGAGGGATGCATTGTCAGTTTCGGGACAGTGTAGAGTTTCGACCAAGCGCCTACCCATTCATCCATCCCTGGGTGCTTGCTCTTCACATTCAGTGGGATAATGTCTACTAATATATATAACAGTTATACCAAGATATTAGTATATGCATACACATATACACAATTGAAAATCATTCTGATACCATGACTAATGCCTTTTCTATGTCCTTTCACTTCGACGAATATCCGGAAGTGCATCATCATCCGCCACTAGTGACTACTCATTGACATCGTTACTAAGCCTATCAACACAACACCCAAGCCTATCAACACAACACACGAGTCTATCAACACAACACCTACGCCTATCAACACAACACACAAGTCTATCAACACAACACCTACGGCTATCAACACAACACACAAGTCTATCAACACAACACCTAAACCTATCAACACAACACCTAAACCTACCAACACCTACGCCTATCAACACAACACAAGTCTATCAACACAACACCTAAACCTATCAACACAACACCTAAACCTATCAACACAACACCTACGCCTATCAACACAACACCTATGCCTATCAACACAACACACAAGTCTATCAACACAACACCTACGCCTATCAACACAACACACAAGTCTATCAACACAACACCTAAACCTATCAACACAACACCTAGACCTATCAACACAACACCCAAGCCTATCAACACAACACCCAAGCTTAACAACAAAACATCTATGCCTATCAAAACGCATAAGCCTATCAATACAACACTCAAGCCTATCAACAAAACACATAAGCCTATTGACAACACCTATGCCTATCAACAAAATACATGTATCTATACCTATCAATACAACACCTAAGCCTATCAACACAACACCTATGTCTATCAAAAAACACCTATGCCCATCAACACAGCACCTATGTCTATCAAAAAACATCTATGCCTATCAACACAACACCTAAGCCCATCAACACAAAATCTATTCCTATCAACGCAACACCTGTGCCTATCAACAAAACACCAACACGCACCTATCAGCAAAACACCTATGCCTATCAACACTGACAACACAACACATATGCCTATAGAAAAACACAAGCTTATCAACAAAATACCTATGCCTTTCAACAAAACATGCCTATCAACAAAACACCTATGCCTATTATTGCCTATTAATAAAACACATAAGCCTATCAACACTACATCTATGCCTAGACACCTTGCTTCACACATTTTATGTTTATTTAAACAGAAAATAGCAAGGATATCAGTTTTAGATTCAAAGCTTATCCTGAACAAAGTGTGAGTTGCAAATTTATAATTATTTGGAGATCCGGCACCCCTTGCTTGATGAGAAATTTAACCGCTGCCAGTCTCTGATGTTCACTGGAAGGCTGATATTGGTGATTTTGGTGATAGATGTGGGCAAGGAGGAGAGTCGTTAGTACAGAAGGGAGTGAAGAAAGAACAGAACGAATGAACGATTCAGCTCTTGAAGAAGATGGAAGAGTGTTTGGATGTGGGCTGTACTGTGCTGAGGAGTTTAATTTCTGCTCAGTGTGCTGGATGCTCTATAGTAGTAGTGTGCAAAGTACAACTCTTGACTGACGTTGTAGAGATTAAAACCAATCGTAATCTTGAAACTTCTAAAGCACTAATCAATAGCCATTTAAGCTATGATGCAGGTCAGATGTGAACTCGATTGGCTCTCTGGTCATAGATAGTTTACAAAAACACTAGCGTTTAAAGCAACCAGGTTTATTAACGATTGCAGTTATTATGACGAACGATCGATGCAAATGGTGTTGTTCTAAAAGCATAATAATATCTGACATGATGGTTGATCTGAATTTCTGAATAGTATAGACATTGAAGAACGAATTTCGATGCTTCATAAACCACAAATGCGTATCGTCTTCAAACGAAAGCAGAGAACCAGTAGACATGATGACTAGTTTCTGTTAAGATGCAAATATCTGGTTAACTAGTATATATGCTATTATTTATAGTTGATGGCCTAAAAGTAACGTCTTTCGCGACTAAATGTAGGAATAAGTCATTATTCGTTTGATTATATGTTGAAACTAATAGAGTTAGCAGTTTTGCCTACTCTTACCGTTTTCGGAAAAGTGTTATAAGTAGTGTTTTGACGCTGGTGTCGGAAGTACTTCACACCAGATGTAAATAAGCCATGTTTTGTGCTCCTATTAGGTTGATCATTGGGCATTGAACGGATTAAGGCACATAGCTAGTTTATAAGCGGTTTGGTCTTTAGTTGATAATATATTATGCTGTTAGATTCGCTTTGTGGTTATTAACATTACCTACTTTCGTTTTCTGGTGCATGCAGTCTGGGACCAAAGGGTACTAATTGGCCTTTTACAGACGAATTGAGTTAATAGATGTAAATGTAGGACCATAAGCCAGTGATGCCATCTAACCTTGTTTAACTCTTCAGCAGAAACTATGGTCATTGGGAGTTAAATTAAACGACATGGAGACATAATGAGTTTGCAGGTTGCACAAAAGACTGTCACTAGAAGCAACCGTTGTCATTTAAATGCAAAATCACGGATGTAATTATGGGTAAACATGTATTTTTGCATGCTAAATTATTTCTTGTCACCTTATCATGTATTTAGCGTATTAAATTGCTCGTCCATTGCAGGGTTATTATTTTTCCTTACTCCCACTTCAGTTTGAGCAAGAATTATTCTACTGATACTAAAACCTTACAATGAAGAACAATTAAATAAAATTAAGGGCCATCCACATATTACATACACAGCAAGGAGCAGAGGGTTTCAAATTTCAGCAATTTTTCGTACGGGTGCGTATGGTGAGGTGGGGTCCCGAAAAATGTTAACTTATGCAAATATAACTGTCTAATTATGATGTCCACATTATGGAATATTAAAATCAAACTGTGAACCCTATCACAGACTATATTCCTGCTTAATTAATTTTATGTAGTATTCAAATTTTCAAAATGCAAGTGTTGTTAGTATTTTATTTCTTCACAAGAGTTAACAAATTTAAGCTGTGATATAAGATGCTTAAAAAAATCAATGACCTACGGTAAAATCAATGTCTTACTGACGTCTTTAGCTGTTTGACCTTTGCAATGGGGGTAAAGCTCAGAGGTACGTACACATGGAGGGTTCACAAAATGATGTATGCGGTGCAACACAGAGGAGGGGCCCAAAATACGACTTTTTGCGTACGTAATATATGGATGGGCCCTTATTGTTTGTATGTTAGCAGCTTCATCTGAAACTTTCAGTTATTGTATTTCTTTTCATTTAGTTGTTTGGTAATTAATGAATAATTTAATATGCTAAAATAGAATCATGAGTTAACTAGCTTTAATTTTATATGCTAGTTTTCAATACAGGATGCTAGAAAACATGTTTGGCTAATTATGAGCATATGTGTACATGATTTTGACTTGCACCTTTTTAGTTTTTGGACTAGACAATTATGATGTCTCAGCTGAGAGGATCCCAACACTACATATGGAGTCTGGCTGATGTCCTTGGCCAGGGTGCGACTGGTGCTGTCTACAAGGCCAGGCACAAGGTGAGATTAAATGGTCATCGGATTGAGTCTTTTTTTTCATTTGTGATTTCATGTATATCATTTTTTCAATGCTTACAATCTGCTCAGCAAATAGGAGTGGGGCTTGCTGCAGATGCAAACTCTGGTGCAGAATTAAATGCAAATTATTAAGTAGGGTCCACTGATTCATCACGGTGATGGAATGCATGGTCTTTTTCAGGAATGCATGGTCTTTTTCAGGAATGCATGGTCTTTTTCATTTTGTTGCTAGTGGTGTTAGCCTACAATCATCTAGTCACAAATTACTTTCTATGGACAAATCCATGGTTTGTGTAACTTTTATATCTTGATGCTTGCAAAGGGCTGGACTTGGTATGCATTTAATAAATATGCTTGTATGTACATGTATGTATGTGTGTGTGTACGGGGTTTCCATGCTGAGAGTGCCTCTGAACAGTTATTCTGTGGAGGGACTAAATAAATCTAAAGATACGTTATATACATGTGAGCTTTTTATGAATTCATTCATTCATGAATTTATTTAGTGCCTTTTCAAGGGGATTACTCGTAGGTTCTCTGACTCTAGCACAGCCAAAAAGTGAAGTAAAGGAGCTAATTAGGTGCATTTTAGCATGATAAGAGAATGTAACTTGAGCTGAGGTAGAATGAACTGTATGTGTGTTTTGTATCATTTTCTTATGCTTAATTGATACAGATTAGCTTAATTAACTGCTTTTATTTAATTCATTTACCAGTAATTGTTCTCAAAATCTGAATCTAATTTAGGGTTATCAAGTAGCATGCTGGCAGAAGTAGCAGATACTGAGTCAAGATGAGTAATTTGATTGTGATATTACACTCATGATGTTCTGTTCTTAAGTGTTTATAAGAGGTAAGTGAAGTAAAGTGTAAAGGTTTTGAGTAAAGTGAAGGTCTAAAGTGTAAATGGAGAGATGTTCAATTGATGCAGCAGCACTACCATGGTATTTGAAGGCATGTTGGTGGAATGCCTGCTTCAAATGAAACAACAGGAATTGCATTGAATTTTAAAGGCATATTGAAACATACTGAATGATTTACTCGTTTGAAGGCATGTTGAAACATGCTGAATGATTTACTCTTTTGAAGACACGTTGAAACATCATGAATGGCTGCTTCAATTGAACCACAGAAATGGCATAGTATTTCTGAATTGAGGGACGTGACTGATTATTAGTTGTCACTAGGATTGTTGACATCACACCAGTTGCTTTTCCATATTTTCCACTCTACTGCACTTGGCTGTTTCTACGAAGACTAATTGCTGTATTTTTCATAATTTGTAGCAAACTGGCGAGCTTTTTGCTGTGAAGACTTTCAACCAGATGAGCTTTATGAGAACGCCACTTGTTCAGCAGCGAGAATTCGATGTTTTACAGAGACTGAATCATGAAAACATTGTGCGACTTTTGGCCACAGAAGAAGAGGTATTTCATACTATCCAGTCATGCATACTATGCTGGTTTTGTGTTTTATTAGTTTAATATCTAGTTAACCCAAGTGGATGGATATTGTTTGACTTATAAATCTCATTTAACCCATAACCTACCTTATGCCTTACGTTTAACTACACGTTGGTTGTTAAAGGGTTAATACAAGTGGTTAGGAGATTATTTTAAATAGCAATGTGTTTAGAGGTTTACAGACATTATTGGATTCAAATGTTTTTATTTCCTACTGTTGAACATTTTGTGATGTTGGTAGACTTCCAGTCATACAGAAGTTCTGGTCATGGAGTTATGTACTGGAGGAAGTCTTTACAGTCTCTTGGATGATCCGGAGAATGCATATGGCATCGAGGAAAACGAGTTTCTCCAAGTATTGATTGATGTTGGTGAGTGGTGTGCAATTTAGATCATCTTAAGTTAGAACTGTACCGATATCACTTTTTGCTGATTATGCCGATACCGATTATTGCCAATTATTCATTTGCCGATACTCGATTATTTAGCCGATTATTTCATTGTGTTTCCCAAGATATCCAGTTCCAAAAGATAGACCTACTGCTACTGCCTATTGTTGTGATACAAGCAAGCACTTGCTCCATAGGAGATGTATGCATGTAATTGGGGACTAATCCTAGGCAGCCAATACAGATTAGACACACCGCCTGCCGTCGAACTGTGCCCAGGGTAATTAAAGGCCAAGGAATGGCTGGCCTATTCACCCATCTAGTCTCAGCCTCTCAGGCTATTGGCAGCTAGCATGTATTCATTAGGCATGCCTCCACGATGTACTTTCATCGGTTTCTCTGTTGAATTGGCCAGCCATTCCTTGGCTCATAAGCAGGCACTATGACTCACTCTGCACAAGATCTATGTTGACACATTCCCGTGGTCTATACTAGCACAGTGGGTGGTCTCACCACTGGTCTGAAGAAGCCATTGGCTCGACGACACGATATGGGAACGGAACGAAATGCCGTTCTTCACAGACCCAGTGATGTTGCTGTCGTCATTTTGCTTTCAGGATGTTGCTGTTGTCATTTTGCTTTCATAGACTGAAAATAATATTATAAAATAAAAGAATGAAATTATGTTGCTTGTTGTGCACAGCGTCTGGAATGAAGCATTTGCGTGATCAAGATATTGTTCATCGTGATATAAAACCAGGAAACATCATGTGCTATATCAATGAAGATGGCAGGTCAGTAGTTGCTCTGAAAGAAAGATTTCTGATGACAGGTTTTCTTATTGTAATACTAATCACTTTATATTTCAAGGCAATTGCACTCCCCTACATTAGCTAATCCCCACCAAATTAATTGCTGATCATGCATTTACCCTTTAGAGTGTTATGTATTCTGTATAGAAGTTTGAAGGTCAATGATGTTAAAGCTAAAGATATTTTAATGTTGTTGCATTGTTCATTCATTCATTAAAAATTTTACATAGTGCCCTATCAATGTGACTACTAAAAATTGTTGTTTGTGAATTTGTTAAATCTTGTTTTAATTAAAACTGATTGGCTCAGAGTAGATTTATTTTTATTGCTTCAGGTCAATTTATAAATTGATAGACTTTGGTGCAGCTCGTGAGTTGCAGGGTGAGGAGCAGTTTGTGTCTCTCTATGGCACAGAAGAATATCTGGTATGTGCAAAGCATGCTCTTGTCATAATTGGTGAAAATTTGATAATATTATGTCTATGATCCATGTCTGCATATTTGTATGTATATTTATACTTAATACATGTGGGTATGACCCGGTATAATATATATATAAATATATATAAATTTTGTGGTGTATGCTGTATAATAGTCCTGTAGTTAGCATGCTGGACTGTCAGGTTCGGATGAAATTCTTGCCCAAGTAGGAATTTGTTTTGAGATTTTGAACCATCTGAACTGTTTACTAACTCGGTTACAATAGAGTGCTAATCGTATGCTCTAAGTGGGAAGATTAGATTGCAAGGGAGAGGACTGACTGACCACTTGCCCTCATCAAATACAAAGCTGTACCATGCCCATGGCTGTCTAAGGACCAGCTTAAGGAACTACTCTTTTTCTTCTGTATATATATGGACATGTAATATATTTGTGCTTTCATTCTTTCAGTTAAAATTTAGTGCTGAGCACTGTTAGGTTAGTATTGCAGTCAGCATTTAAATTTAGCATATAGAACATTTTGGAATTTCAAGTTGTTGTCAGGTTTACCATACTACCTTTTCATTTCTATTGAAACTGTTACCTTTAATAGATTGTTTGTGGCTGCTTTAATGAGTTTCCTTAAAGGGCTTAAACATAGCTATCTGAGTTACAAAAAAACCATTGCAATTTAATATAGTCTGACAAAGCAGTTGCAATAGAGTGTTCCACAAGAAGAATGTATGATATTATCAATGATATTGGTGTGGCACATATTATGATATTGGTGTGGCACAGTGGCTGATCGGTTAGAGCGGTCAACCCGTAACGTTCAGTGTGTGCTGAGCGTGCGGGTTTGAGCCTCGTCCGGGGCGTCACTGTGTAGGGCCCTTGAGCAAGTCCTTTGCGCACCATTGCTCTGCAGTACAACTGCAATTGCGCCGTCGAGGCATGTGTATGCACTTCTGAGCAAAAGATGTTGGAAGAAGGGCGATATCAAATTTCGGTACTAAGAATCGGTTGGAAGCATTGCCCAAAGAGTCCTTAAGGCTGCAGAGCACAGATATCATCAACCTGGCCATGAAACAATCTGTTTAGACTTACTCTCAAGTAGCGGTTGAAAGCAGGACCTGTAGAGTTATTATTTGCAGTGCCATTGACATATGAACAGTGTGTGTGTGTGTGAGTTTGGAGGATACTACATGTATGTAAGTTTCTGGTGCTAGGTTAAAGAGACTTTGGAAAGGTGGTATAAAAGTGATTTCATGTATAACATACTAAATTTATATTTTGATGAACTGTTTCATGCAGTTTCCGGATATGTATGAGAGGGCTGTGCTTAGACGAACTACCGGAAAGCAGTTTGGCGCATCAGTGGATTTGTGGAGTCTTGGCGTGACTTTATACCATGTGGCAACTGGGCAACTTCCTTTTCGACCCTTCGGTGGACGCAAAAACAAGGACACCATGTGAGTTGTCCTTGCCTACTCTTTCTAGATTTTGTTTGTACTGCATTTAATTGTTATTCGATTGAAATTTTTCAAGCAATGTAACTGTAGCTTATGATGTTGGGACAATTTTAGCTTTTACAGCTATATTATATTTCATTGCTCATCATTTTGTAAATTACAGTGATTTTTTTGCATTTTTGTTATTGAACTGCAGTGGAACCTCTGGCCGATAGGTTCTGTGGAACACCACATGAAAACTGCTGCATTAGAGTGATAAGTTTGTGTAGAACTATTGTTGATTATTAATTCCTGTAAAGTAACCAATGTGGAGCTATTGCTTTGCAAATATATTACGATCTAGCAATATTACAATCTCAGAGTTAGTAGTGATTGCTTGATTTTTATTCAGCATACTCTATGTGGCATTCAAAAGAGATTGCTAATGTACCGTGCTTTACCTGGCAAGATTGTGACTGGATGATCCTGAGGAATTTGGGAAATTATTTCTTAAATAGGATGAGTGAATGTGCTTATAATGATGTGGCAGTGTTGTTTTACTGTTATTTTTTTCTGAATACAACTGAAAATTTTTCATGAATTGGTCATTTCAGGTATCATATAACAAGTGAAAAGAAGAGTGGTGTGATTTCTGGAGTTCAACATTCTGAAGGCGGTCCTATAGAATGGAGTCGTCATCTGCCTTCAAATTGCCGCCTGTCTCAGTAAGTTATTATTTCATTGTTGATTCATTTTAAGTTTTTACATTGGATCTTTACCACTTCTCAGACCCATTTACTTTCCACTTGAAACACACTATCGCTAAGCAGTAAATACCAGTGATTTAGGTTGACTTACAAAATTAAGATTTTTTCATGGAAGGATTTCAGACTATTCTCAGTTTGAAATATAATTATGTGGTTGTTTTCATACTGAGTTTTTTTCTCTGATTCAATATTATAATTTAATCACATGCATGCTTACAAAGTTCTAGGTACCATTTATAATGTAATAAAATATTTTCACTGCTGGTGAGTTTGATGAATTTTTAAATTTTCTGATACAATTTACAATTTAATGAAGTTACTTTTATAGGTTCTGCTAAACAGTGCAAGTAAGCTTTCATTGGCCAATCACCTTGTTACCTTATGCTGTCATTTCTTGGAAATCTAGCGACCGCCATGACCAATCCTCTCCATTTTTTTTCTTTCCGAAATTGCATCCCTTAATTCCTCCAGGCTCATTTCAGTTTTTTCATGTATCGCATCCATCCATTTTTTTTCTTGGGCACCCTCTTATCTTCCTTTCTCCTCCACATGCCAGCATCATTTCCTTTTCCATTCTATTTGATCGCATAACATGTCCGAAAAACCCCAGCTTCCTTCTCAGCGCTGTTTGTTGTAACGTCTCATCATTCTCAACTCCAATCATCCTACGCACCTATTCGTTTGTCTTCTTCTCCGTCCATGATATTCTCTGCATCTTCCTCCATATCCACATTTTGCATGCGTTGATCTTCTTCTCCATGTTCTTTGTCATTGTCCATGTCTCACAGCCATATAGTACTGTAGGGAGATCATCGTTCTCACTAATCTTTTTTTTGTGTCTATGCTTACATGTTTGTCTTTCCATATCTTTTCCAGTCCGTTCATTGCAGTTTTCCCTATCACCAACCTTCTCTTTATTTCCGAGTCACATTTTCCCTCATTGACCAATAGCAAATATTTATGCAACATAAGAAAATTGCAGTTGATTGTCTGGCATTGGCATTTGAACCTAACAATCTGAAAGTTGTGTAGACGTGTTTTGCCTGATACTAGCTGTTTTAAGATTTCCTTTGCTTTCAGAGGAATGAAGCAACTTATAACACCTGTGCTGGCTCGACTACTGGAAAGTGACCGCGAAAAAATGATGAAGTTTGATGATTTCTTTGATGAAGTGAAAGTTATAACTAGCAAGCATGTCATTTATGCCTTTGACCTGAGCAAGAGCAGCTTACTACACATTTACATAAACAAGACTGAACAGTAAGTTTTGTTTCTCGTTCATGATTTAATAAGTATTGTACATTTAAGAGATTTAAACCAAAGGTACATATTTGTTAAAGAATTTTTACATATTTGTTAAAAAAATTTTACATATTTGTTAAAGAATTTTTACATATTTGTTAAAGAATTTTTACATATTTGTTAAAGAATTTTTTTAATTTTTCCTGTAACTCCATTGTGATAACTGAATTGCACTTAACATATTGCACAAAGTAAACTTATTGCAGCTCTCTGTATCTGCCATTGAAAATGAATGTTGTTTTTCTGTGGACGTTAGGCTTGCCCAGTTTCAAGAACTTTTGGCGGAGCAGGCAGACATACGAAGAGAAGATCAACAGCTGCTCTTTGAGAATCATGATTTTGAAAAGATTGTTAAACCTCTTCAGGACATATCGACCTATCCGCACACTTCTGCTCAGAATCCGATTTACCTATTCTCAAATGTGGACAGTCTGATTACGATGCCACCTACATGTATCGTCCGTAAGTCACTTTTATGATTCACAGACTGACTATCTGATTACAGACAGATGCAGAGGAAAAGCTTTAAGAACATTAACCTTCATACTCCTGTCTGTTGTTTTGTTGTGCTCAGCATTGCTTAGTAAATTGAATTTGTTGATAGCACAATGAGTTCGTTGTGGCCATGTTTTGAGCGACAGATGCACTGATGTGGATATTGTCTTATGCAGTTTTACATACTGACTTTGTTTTCTTGTTTCAGCCGCTTTCCCTGTATTTACTACAGACGTATCACTTGATAACGATGCTTTACTTGCGAAGAACTGTTGTGCTATCACTCATTACATTCGTCGTCTGATTATAGATGCTCAGCTTAGGCAACAGCTTATCGCAAAAGCCGCCAAAATGTATCTGTAAGCATTCCGTTTCTATTCTATTTTATTTACGGGTTTATAAAGCGCCTCTCACAGTACAACCTAATCAGAGGCAAGTGCGAAAAACCCCTAGAGAAAAGAAAAGTCTTAAGAGAACGAGCAGAAACAGTTGTTGTACTAGGTAAAATTGCAGTACGAGTCACAGCAGGCAGGCTGTTCCATAGCATAGGGCCAACAGAGGCATAGGCACAATGCGGAGCTGTGGCAGTTCTAGACTGCGGTACTTGAAGATCGTGACAGTCTAAAGAACGGAGAGGACGTCCGGTGGTAGCTGAGATAGGTTTCCCGATAAGATCACATAGATAGAGTTGAGTTTCTGCCAACAATTTTGCTCATATAGGCCTATAACTTAAGTTTTTATCTCTCAGTTACTTTTAATGGAGCTGTTACTCCTATTTATTTAGTAACAATTTCTCAAAGGCGTTTTTGCTAGCATATATATCCAAATTAACCTTTGCAACTTTTTGTGATTACATGGATTAAAATTGCCTTTTTTGTCATCCGTAAAAGCGTTTGGTTAAATATTTTATGACATAATATATATATATGCACTTTGCTGGTGCCTAGCTTTTAATATCTTATCCAATATCAATACATACTCCTATTTATTCTGTATAAAGGCTTTTAAATGCTGTTGTACGTTATGATGTTGATTTATTCTCAGATCTCTTCCTTTTTCAAGTTTTGATTGGATTATATAGCAAGCAAAGGGTGTGTTTCGCTTAGTTTATCAGAAGCAGCTAAATTATTTTTTATCATGGGTTATTATTATTGTGACCAATGAGTTGTTTCTGTAAATATCAAGTTTAAACAACAAAATATACATGTAAGGGCCAGGCATTACTTTAGAAATCGTCCGTTTAATAATAATAATGTATGTGCAAGTTTAGATTTGACTGTTCGACATAGGTTCGTGATGGTGAGGGATATTGAGCACAATAAAGATTCCGTTGTCGAGTTTTCATCACGTGTGGAAGAGACGGGCAAGCGGCTGAATCTGTTGGCTGATACTGGTGGTGTCCTAATGGCCACTGTTATGCACCTGATCAAAGCTGGTCCAAGTGAGGCAAAGAAGAAGTGTCAGATCGACAACCTAAATAACATATTGCAGTGGAAATCAGTGTCTAACCAGAAGGAGAACTTCAGCAAGGTGAAGACGCTCTGTTTCATTTGATGCGTATTAACCCTTACCCCTCCAATTATTATATCAAACGCATTAAAACTGGCCGCTCACAACGGCCTCAGGAGTGGTAAGGGCTAAGGATGGATTGAATAAAACACTTTAGCAACAAGCTGCATTGGTTTCTCAGTCGCTTTAGTACATTGTTCTCATTGTTAAAAGGGTTAACAGCTGCAGTTCTTTGGTGGTTTATTAGTGACTTTTATTGTGCTCTGTTTTGACCCTGTAACTTTTGAAGATTGATGTAATGTGTTGATTCTAGCCATGGTCTGTGATACTGGATGCCTATGTGAATAGTTTGATGTAATGTGTTGATTCTAGCCATGGTCTGCGATAATGTATGCCTATGTGATGTTAACATCTCTATTACACCGGATATTTAGATATTTCTGTGATACTGGTGATACTGGATTTCTATGTGATACTTAATATTTTTGCAATAGAAATACCTTTTGATATTTGAGATCACTATGACACTGAATGCTTTTGTGGTTGTCAAAGTACAGAATTTCCTCGACAAACTTACTTTATATCGAAGTCCATTTGAAGAGGAACACTACGCATGTTCTTCGAAATACCCTTCAAATTGATAATAATAATTATATGTTTCATAAGTAAAGTGTGTCTGATAATTCGTTGCAACTGCTAAGAACCTCTCAGATGCAGATCTTGTTATCCTTCTTGTAAAAAATGTCTTATTGAAGTTGTAAAACAGCGACTGGTTCAGCCTGTGTATGAGTCTGTTGAGAAGATCTCCTGTAGTATTTCTAGGTAGGCATGTGGTCTTATTCACAAAACCCATTTCAGTTTGACTGTTGAGATGTACAGTTTACGGTTGGCCCTCTGTGGTGCTAGATATTGAGAATAGCTTATGTACATGTCTGTGCTTATATTGCAGTTGAAATGTGATGTACAAAAAGTGAAGCAAGATATCGAGTCTCTGCACAGCCGCGTCTCGAATGAGGTTCTGTCGTGGCTGGACTCGTGCAGTTGCAAGGAGAGTGATAACTGGTTAGTCGGCAACAAACTGCTTCCTGGTGCTTACAAGCATAGAAGCAGATACTGCTAGACTAACTGATCTCTTAATTCTTTCCTATTTATCCTGATATCCAATAGATATGTTTTCTTACTACCACAGTAAATCACCTGTCTGTGTGTTGTGACAATTGGGTAAAGTTCACCAATGACTTCAATGATGAATATTATTTTAAGTGATGAACTTTCTTTCATATAACCAATCGGCTTAAAAGCACTGTTTTACTTAACATGTTGAAGCATTACTGTGACGTTTACAAGGTGTTTAGATAGAAAAATATGGTCTAATTTCTGACCTAATTTGGGAAGCAGTCCAACATCAGAGGAACACTTGGATTTGAGATGATGTGAATGCTATTAGATATGTATGGATAAAGATGTCTAGCCTTTCAAAACATCACTCTGTTATGATCAAAAAGAATGATCTGAATGAAAACTACAGCCATGTAGCATGTTTCAGAGCAGTTCTTTCAGGAGGCCCTAGATATGATATTTAATCATTCTGTATCTTATATATGGATTTTCATCTTTATCTGAATTTTTCTTTTTTTGACAGCATCCCAAAAGCAGACATACTTGTTGGCTCTGCAAAAGCTACGGTTGCTGATTTTGGACGAGATCGAATTCTGAAGAAACTATCCTTCAATGAGGAGCAGATTCACAAGTTTGACAAGTGAGTCCTTATAAATGTCACATCATACCTCCAATAATGTTGCATTATGGTTTATGTTTCGTCGTTCGCAAGAAAGCCAGAGTCATTTGGGCAACAAGGAATGTTAGAGATCTGCAAGACTGAAAATGAATGGATGAAATTACTTAGTTCAGTGATAAATTTCCACAGAGAATTTTCAGTTGTTACTACATAGTACATTGGTAAAGAAATATATACCTATATGCTGAATTTTTCTGATTGTTTCGAACAACTTTAAAATATATTGCATCATTGTATGTATGAATACATTTTATATATATATATATATGGACAATTATATAGCACTATTTGCATTGTGCTACTTGCATATAGATAAACGAGTAAATAGGGACAACTTGGTAGTGTTGCTAACTCAACACTACTGATCGGGGTAAGATAATCTGCAGCACTTGATGAAATAATGACAAGGAAGATTTTAATAAATAATGATAATTTTCTTTTTAATTTGAAACTGACAAACCGCAGTATAATTGAAAACAGTATGAACAAATGATGACAAGTTATTGCAGGAGTCGAATTTTACTGTCGGCAGCCATGCAAGTGAAAGAAGGCTCTGTGCCCTAGTGTATTATCCATTACTCTTTGCCTGCCCCCCTTTCGTCTTTGTAACCCTTTCCAAATTGATGGTCAATATAACATGGCAAGACTTTTACATTGCATAACTGCATATAAGAGAGAGAGCGCACAGAGTTCACGGATCAAGGTCGTGCCTAACCATAGCACCCAGTGCAGGAGGAAGCAGAGAAGTGGTTGCTAATGTTTGTAAATTAATACATGAATCATTGAATTAAAAAAAGACAATTTAATTTGTAGGCACAAATTGAGGGTGAATTATTCAAAGGCAGCAACACTTATTCAGGATCATTGCTACCCAAAAACCAAAGAACTGTTTGAAAAATTTCATACCTGGTATAGGTATGTCTTTTTATGCACATACTTTCTATGCAAATGTGTCTATGTTTGTGTATCATGTGTTATTACCAAGATTTGATACCACCCTTCTTCCAACATTTTTTGCTCAGAAGTGCACACACACACACCTCGACGGCACAATTGCAGTTGTACTACTGAGCAAATGTGCGCGAAGGACTTGCTCAAGGTCTCTACGCAGTGACTCCCTGGACGAGGGTCAAACCTGCTCGCTCAGCACACACTGAACGTTGCGGGCTGACCGCTCTAACCGGTCGGTCACTGTACCACACATAGCATTTAGTTTATGCCTGTACTACATAATTTTGGAGATAACATTACCTTTATGTGTGTTATGTATATAACATAAATATGTTCAATTGTTCATGTGATTTTGCTTACATTTTCCGTGCTGTGTATTGTAAATTTTTGGATAGATGTAAATTTACACCCATCTAAAAGCATTTATTTTCTGTTATAAATTTTAAAATAAAATTGTGTTTTGTGGTTGGTTTTTGCTTCTGTGAAGTCATGATTATTCTATTTGATGTGTAAAAAATCATTGTTAATTTAGCCAGTTTGAAGAAGAAATTATATTTGCCAACTAGTTCTTTATAATACACTAGCTGTTAACCAGTGAAGAATCACGAGTCGGATAATATTTTAGCTCACGAGTCAACTGCAACTGGCACTGTTCGTTCTAGCTGTTAACCCCGTGAAAAATCACGAGTCATACTTGACTCTAACGTTGCTATATAGTAGCGGTGAAGACACTTTGACACAGAGCTAAAATAGGCCTACACATTAATTAAACGAAACAGTCGACGAACTGTGCGCCACCTACACTGCAAGTTCGCAGGGGTCAATACTAAAATACGCAAAAAATACACATTACCCATTAAGTTTCCATTTAGTTTTAATAATTGCAAATATACTTAAATTAAATGATGAATTTAACTTTAATAACTGCACACATACTTACATAGACGGAGAAAAAAAATTTTTGAACGCGAATAGAGCGTTTGTTTACAGTAACTTTTGCGTTCCAAATTGCGCTGCTAATATTTAGGTCAACTTCTGTCCAATCACGCACCTTTTGCACTGCAAATATTCAGGTCAACTTCTAATATTTAGGTCAACTTCTGCCCAATTACGCGCCTTAGATATGATCAGGGCCGTACCGAGCTATAATTGCGCTCTGTGCATAGCATCAATTTGGCACCCTCACATTTTGAAAAGTGCATTTTATGGAATAATAAGTTATTCCATGCTGAAATTTGCACCCTTTCCACATTTGCGCCCGGGACCTAGGCCCCGCTGGCCCCTCCCTCGGTACGGCCCTGGATATGATGGACAAAGCACGTGACTTAGGTAATTATATAGATTGATTATTGGGACAATTGTAGAATCATGTGATTTCAGCTGCTGCCCTCCAATAAGACAATTCCACTAAGGAAATACCCCAATTATATTAGGAATATATTTATTCCTATTATTATCTGTAGTTTTTGCCTCCTTCATAAGCTCATGATTTGCCTTCTTAATCTTTCGAATTTCGAATAAATGCTAATAATTCTAACTAATGTATTAATGACCCTTCTAGCTGTGTATGTATGCCTAAACGCAATTTAATGTATTGTAATAGGCCTTTAAAATTAGGCCTGAATATGATTCTTTGAGCTGATAATTTATTGTTAGTTAATTTTTAATTACGGATTGAAGATAGCAATGGTTCTGTAATTAATCATTATTTATTGAGACTGTGTATGAAAGTTTTTTGAAGCCACTTAACAGAGTAGGCACGTCACCTAAACGTATTTCTGTTACAACAATTAATCATGTGCTGCTAGTCTGCTAGAGATATTTTATACTTGTCCAAATAGCAAATAGTGAATATATCTGTTATAGATTTGCCAGAAAGGTTTAAATTTTGAATTTGTGAATATTTAGAGATCAGCCACTTCTGGATGAGCAATTTAACCATAGATTGAGATAGCAGTTATCATTCATGTGTAACTGTGCAGAGTTCAAATGCCAAAATATTTGCAGTTAGGCCACAATAAGAAGTAAGGAAAGCTTTGTGATGGATGCTTGATTGGAAACTAGTAGTACCAATTTTTTTGGACTCATTTATTGACACAGTAGAATAAACAATATTAGGAATTATCACTTCCATTGGCACTATTAAGGGTTTGTTGCATATGTTGGAAAATTTTGTCATAAAAGTGAGCACTATTTAGGTGAAACTCTGAAATAGAAGATCCTGGCTATATCTAAGTAAAATCATGAATTTGATTAAGTGTTAATTATGCAGATTGAAATTATTTCGTAAATTTAGTATAATCTTGATAGACTTTTGCATGATTTTTGTAACACAGCAAGGTTTGTAAAGTTCAGCAGCAACTCCAGTCGCTTAAGAATGAAGTAGAGAAAGTGTCTGAATGGCAGAGTCTTCTCACAGATAACCTCAGTCAGGTTTGTCAGATTTATAACTAATTTTATATATATATGTATATATATATTAAATATATGTATATCTACTCAGAGGTGCTCTCTGCACTAGCCTATATATCTAGGATGTTAAAATGTCATTACTAAATAGATAAGTTTTATACTAGGTTTTATTGATTGTTCAGTGGTTGGTTTCCACTAGTTGTTTATTGTTATTTTATTGTTATAAATGTGTTCAGTCACGATTTTTCAAAGAGGACCATTGCAAAGAGTAAAACAATAGTGGCTCAGGTGTTTCAGAAAGTGGTTAAGGTAAAGAAGGTGTTTGAGGTTAGCAACGTAGCATGGCTGGTGGCTCTGGTGGTTAAATAGTTGCAGATGCAGGTAGTTGAGACTGTGGTTTTGATTAGTACAAGTAATAATGATCAATGGCAAGGAATATCTGAATAAAAGTTCACTCTTTAGGTACAACATGAAAGACAGTTGAAACTGAAAGCCTTGATCAGTGACCTTGGAATTGCCTTAGAACTGCCCGATACGATTACTTCAGAAACAGGAAGCCCAACTAGTCACAGCAGCTTTGACTTTGTTCTTCGTTCGAAAAAAAACAAGGAAGTACGAGAACTTCTCAGCAGTTTGAAAGAAGGGCAAGTAACCATTGCAAATCAATCGGCAGTAACTGGTGACACAGAGCTCAGCATATTGATAAATAATGTATGTCAATAACCGCTGCATTCAATGTTCGAATCCTAGTGCATCATCTGAAATCGATAATATGCAGTCAAGCCAAGTAACAAATAAGGTTGGTGATGCATTTTTACCAGTTTGCAAACTCATTTGCAATGGAGCATTGTAACATTAAAAGGTTTATTATATTGCATTACGTATGCATTCCAGCATTGTCTTGCAAAGGTGCTGGATTAAATTCCTGCTCATAGCTCAATTAATTTTCTTAGTCATTTCTGCCTTATTTCTATGTTGCTTTAACTGGGTTTATCAAAATCCTGCATAACTAATTATTAGTATCATTACTGTTAGTGTTAATGTTAGCATTAATGCTATGAGTAATAAGTAAGTAAGTAAGTATCTGGAGTGCAGTCATGTACAAATCTAATCTAGATACCATTGCATCATTGTCATAAAGCAAAAGAAATCAATTCTTAACTATTGTGTTAATGTTGATATTACTAAAAATGACAGCAAGTAATTTATTTAATGATTGTCTGTAGGTTCTTGAAGGACAGCAAGATAACAACAGATGCAAAACTTATTCTCGAGGAAAATGTTATACTTTTACATCGCATCGAACAAAGGTATTTGTTTAATTTTAATTTGAACCTTAAGTATTATTGACCAACTTAATCGGTCACTAGACTCACTACTGGTAAATAGCAATCGGCCAATCACTCACTAATAATTATTCATATCTAATGTAAGCCATCATGAGCTACGGTTTGCCGGCTTTCTGATTTAGAAGGTTGTAACATTGGTAGATTTTCACATTTAATACTATAGCGATGTGTATAGCAGGATGTCAGAGTACAGACTGAATGATCATGATCAGGCTCATCATCATAGTTGACATGTGTCGGGAAATTTAGAATTTGCGGCCAATCATGGCAGAATGTTAAATTTTGCGGTGGTATTTAAAATTTGCGATTTTTGCAAATCTAGCGATAACCACAACTACAACAGCCCCAACTATAATCACAACAGCAAGAAACAAATGTGGTAACATTTAAATAGATAATATCTTACAAAAGAACATTATAACTGAATTTCGTGGCTACACCATCACTAGGGCTGTAAATTTTTCCCAGTCATCATAGGATTAGCAAAATTCGCGAATTTTGGATACTATCACGAATTTAGACTTTTTCCCGCGAATTTGATAATTTTTTTCCGCGCTGCTCGTGTTTTTGATGTGGTAAAGGCAAAGGTTACAAACATTAGTTACGATATCGTGTGTGAAAACATTCGGTGGCTAGAGGAAGACGTCCAGTTTAAGCCTGGCAGGTTTCAGGTGAGCAGCGATCTACTATCTTGCAGAACATGCAATGTGCCCATTGAATTTAATCAGAGGGACAGTTGCACTAAGCACCTAAGTAAGCACAGGCGCAAAGCACAGAATGTCGAGAGTGGAAACGTGTAAAGGTGCTTTTACAGCTGTTTTTGCAAAGCAGACATCGCAGCAACAGCACCCGCCATTATTGGCATGAATGATTGTTGATTAGTCAGTTATTGACTTATTTATTGTGACAAATTTGACCGCGAATTCTGTTTTTGGCCGTGAGTTGGCAGCAAATTTTCTATTTTTGACTGTGAAAAATTTATAGCCCTAACCATCACCCATATATTATATGTGACCACGGCCAAGTAAAGAGATCGTTGTCGGAAAAGGACTTAACAGTTTACATAAGCTTATACCAGTCTGCATCAGGCTAAACAATTAAAGAACTTTTGTCCCATAATTAATGTATCACATTTCTTGCTAGTATCAGTAAGTCAAACATCCTGAAATGCAGAGAGTTCAGAACTCTTTGAATAGAGTCACAACTGTTATCTCCAAACATGAACATGTATAAGTATGATATAACCCCATTGCTTAAATGTGCATTGGCTTCCTGTTTTGCAGATTTAGTTTCAAATTTGGGCCCACAGTTTAGCCACTATATTTAAAATAAGTTCTTGTCCCAGACTTGTTATCTTTCGATGAGGTTGTCTAATCATCTTTGTGTTGTTATACTTGAATCAAGAACTGTTCTTAGTGAACGATCTTTTTCGATTGCTGGACCTACTTTTGAAATTCTCTCCTTGTGTCTGTCCTCTCTGCTCAGTTGCTTGTGCCATTTTGTTCTTAACTTAAAATGCTTATCGACTTTAGACTGCCTCTCTACCTTACAGACTGATATCCTGGATTAGGGCCCATCCATATATTACGTATGCAAAACAATCGGATTTTCGGACCCCTCCTCCCCTGTTGCACCGCGTACATTTCGTGGACCCCTCGCCATGCGTACGTACATTTGAGCTCTATCCCCACCCCATTACAAAGGTTAAATAGCTAAAAACATTTTTGTTTAACTTCATAGTTAACAGCTTAAATTTGTTAACCATTATGAAGAAATAAAACACTAACAACACATGCATTTAAAACAGTTTTAATGCTACATAAAATTGATTAAGCAGGAATATAGTCTGTGATTGGGTTTACAGTTCTGATTTTCAAATTCTCTATTGTGAACGTCATAATTGGACAATTATATTTGCGTACGTACATATTTTCGGGACCCCTCCCCACCATACGCAAAATCGCCGAAATTTGAAACCCTCCTCCCCTCGCTGCATACGTACCGTAACATGTGGACGGCCCCTTATGGCTTGGTTTTTGTTTGTCATCAATTGCAGTAATGCTCTACTTAAAAGATATTGGAAATGTGCTTTAAAAGGTGATGGCATGAAAGATCACTGTAGTAGCAGTAGGTTCGTAAAGAATGTGTTAATTTCTTGTAGACAAATGGAAGATGAACCGAAAAATATGTCACCTAACTGTACAAATGAAGAGCTGAACACACTAACAGCGGATTAACACATTCGAGAGCACTTCAATTAAACCGGACAGTTTGAGAGAATACTGTGATCATTCTATACATTTTATACTGAACTTTGAGCAAATACTTTTGTCATATATAAATTCAGTTTAAACTGATTTGAATTATTACAAGGTGAAGCATTCATCGAAGACATGTCGTACTGTTACAGTGTCGTAATTAGGTTTGAATTGGTAGTGTATAATGATAAAGATTTCATTTAGTTGTAGCTACGACTGAACAATTATTAAATAGTTCTCACTAGAGAATACAAACCTGAGGACTTTCTTAATACCTGTTTGTATGAGTTTGTTAGCAGTCAAAAAGTGGGAATCAAAACATTGTTGTATGCTGTACCAAATAGATAACTATCAAGTTCATTTACTTCAAGCAGAGAACTCTACAGAAGTTGTGACAGAAAATTTTTCATGAATGTAGTACATAACCAGCACAGTGGAATCGTTGTTATTATGGCTTGTATACCATGTATATTGTAGAATGTGTCGGTCAGTTTTTACAAGCTGAATGGTAGTGTCATATTTCACACCCATCAAGCCCAGATTTTCAAGTGTGTAAAGCTTGGATTTTTGTGTTTCAAAAGGGCCGGGTTACTGTAAACTTGGGTTTGCATTCCCTAGTTCTTATTTGCCAAGTTGTATATTGCAATTCTTACTGTTATGTAACTTTTTTAAATTGTGGTAATAATTATAAACCAGTTTTTTTCAGTTTGTTTACTGCATGTATTTAAGAAGCATGGTCAGCAAATGTGAATCACATCTCCATGGAGCATAATCATGTTGATAAAACTTCATGTGGTCGGGTTTAACATTATGCCTTCCAGTGTTGCAGCAGCAGTTTGTCTGAAACATTTTTATATACCCCACAGCAACATACCAAAATAATGTTAATTTAGTTTGAAATTGGTTGGCAAGATATGCAAACTACTTGTGAAGGGTCATAATTGTAACCTTGAGACTTCCATAGCACCGCAAAAGGGAGAAGTCGATGGGAACCAGTTTATACACAGACGCTCAGTGTCAAAACATGTTAAAATGTTCATAATTACATGGCATCTACTCAGCAAACTGTTGGATACCAAGTAGATTTGGCTTGACTGCATGGAAAACCATGCCACACAACAGACCACTGTAATGCATGTGCTAAATTTTCAGTTTGAATCTCCCACAGGGCCACAACTTCTCTAAGGTGTTCCAGCACCATATACCGCGCCACCCAACAATCTTTCTCCTCTTGATCAAACAGCATCCACAATTGGTTGGTTGATTTCTTACAAGATCGGAGACACATGATAAGGTATGGTGGGCATCTGTTGTGATAATTAATGCTGGTGTAGTTCAACGATCTGGCTTTGATCCTCCAGCTTATATGAGAGAAACACCAGTGTTAAATCTGCCAACGACACCTACCTATATATGTGGTGCTAAATGTCATTATAAACGAATATAATACATCAGTCATCAAAACTATGCACATAAGCTGACAGGAGTCCCCAGTAGTGGGTCCTTGGCACAAGCGTGCAACCAACCAACGGATTCTCATGGACAGCTGACATGGATGTTCGGAGTCTCTGGGCCAAGTTGCGCTGCAATTGATGATGTATACATAAAAAGTATAGCCATCCCGAATGCATGAGAATAGAGTCGTTCTCTGCTACAACACATCTTTCCAGTAACTCATTATTCTCGGGAGATTCCAATCTGGAAAACTTTGAAACGTCATTTTTATGGATTACATTGCTGTGTATGAACGGAACATCATAGCTCTGCACAATGAGGTATACAGTTATACACACAAACTAGTGCATGTGCAAAGAAAACTAATAAGACAACGTCATGCAAGATTTGATTTATTTCCAACCTATCATTAATAGTTCTTTTGGCAGATAGTTCTTTTGAGTCTGATGTTTACCGCACGGGTCTGGACCAATATATTAGTAACTAGTTGGGAATCTGGCGTTGCACGAGTTGAGACAGGTTTTTGGCCCTGGAGAGTAGGAAGACGGCGGCCACGGGTTCACCCATCTATTGGGTGTCCCAGGTGTTCCCCGAGCCAACGGCGAAGGTTTCAAGTCAATAGCTCTAAACCTGTGCAAATGCATAGCCGGACAGAGAGACTGCATACCTGCTACCTGTATGATATCTCCCAAACCGTCCATTCATGCATGACAGTGTACAAGAAGAAGAGGTGTGGCAGACAGATATCACGAGCAGCAGGTGTTTTTCGTCGACACGCTCCTGGCAACTTAGAAGGAAACTTTCCTTGGGGATCCTGAGACAGGGTTTTGGCCCTGGAGATCAGGAAGAGGGCTGCCACAGGTTCAACAACCCCTCTACTGGGTGTCCCAGATGTTCCCAAGCCAACGGCAAAGGTTTCGAATAAATAGCTCTAAAACTGTGCAAATGCATAAGCCAGACAGAGACACACACAGAATTCTGTCTTTATTTATATGGATTATGCATATGGTTGTAGTAGATTGAATGTTGCGGTTTTGACAGCTTGGTGTTCTCATTAGACGAAAATTGAATTGAGAGGGCATTTAATCAGGAACTTGGTCAGTTCTTTTTTCACAACCATGTCTCATCATGTTTGTTACTCATTGATTGCTCTCTTCCTTGGAATGTGCAGAACTTGCAGTGTTCTCTGCTTCACGTCCATACTGTTTACCGTGAATTGGCCCCAGGCGGTCTGAACAAATTTTACATACAGTTCTTCCCGGAGCAGCGTTCTCGTTTCTCTAGTAATCTGGTAAAGCCACGTTGTTTAGAGATACGTCGATGATCACAAGCGATTGTTTACGTAAAATTACCTACGTTGATTGTGTTGATGCAGAAAAAAGTAATCAAAACCATTTACGCTTATGGAAAACAGTACGAAAGTCAACGGAACTAAATAAAATGCTTTGCCATAATGGCGCCGCCGAAAAACTAAACTCACTTCCCACATTCCAACATCGAAGGACGGGCGCACAGCTAAGTGGGCATTTGCTTATTCGGATACACACTTCTAATTTCGGTACACAGTTTAACCGTAAAGTCGGAATTTGTAAAGAACTACTTAAAAGCGTATTCATAAAAGATGCGTCAAGTAAGTCTGCTTGTCCAGTTAACAAATACAGAAAACTCCGGGTGTCCGCTCGATAGTACAAAGGTTCGATAGTCCGAAGATTCTATACTCCAACATTAATTTAACTAGAATGTGGATTAATTTATGAAAAGAATGTGTAAAACTGGGAGCAGGATTGATATGAAGAGAATCATGCCTAAATGGAAGTTGGATGAATGAAAAGAATTAAGCAATCCAACTTCTAGCAAACATAATTCTTCTCATCAGTCCAGCTACCATTATCGTATCTATCGACCGGTCACCAAGCAATCTTCGGATTATCGAACCTTCGGACTATCGATACAGAACCGAACTCCGAACGACAGAACACCAAATGGAACTCTTGCAAATACTTGTAATCGATTACATTTTACCAAGTTCTTCCAATAGCAAAACAATACTATTCGACAGTTTTCATATGATGATTCCACGTTAAATGGCCTTTCGATAAAACATTTCAAACCTAGAGGCTTTTCTCAGAATTGGGCACTGCCACGACCTGTTGTTAATCCGTTAGCAAACAGTGGTTCCTGGTTTACGCTCACAACAAATAATTGCAGAGATTTAGAGGTGATAGGTTAAATATGGGCTAGTCTGTCCAAAGGGGCGACAGGCTGCACGACAGTAGGACGACTCTAATTGGCTGAGCGGAAGGGTGGGAGGGTGTGACCGGTCTACTTTATGCGATAGGTGTGGAAGGCTGTCGAGGCGGCCTTTGACTCGCGAGTCCCGTCTTGAAGGCGCCATCGACGTTCAGCCGTTTATTGGAGAGCATTCGCCAGTAGCGTTATCGAGCCATTAGCCGGTTATTAATGGTGGGTCCCTCCTCCATCACGTTGTCCTTCTGCCGCCGCCGCTGCCTGGCTGCCTGCTACTCCGCCTTCTCAGCCAATATTGACCCGCGCGTAGTTTCTGAAATGGAAGAGGTCGAGCGACGACAACGACGAATAGTTCGAAAGAGAGTTGGGCAAGTGCTGGATTATCCAATTTATCCGTCGTCGCGAGCATTACGACTGAAAACAGGTCGAGATTATCGGTTGGCTGATTTCGTGTCGTTGTAAGGACCAGAGTTGCGTGACGCCATGCCGCGTGCAAGACTCTTAAGGCAAACGACAGTTGAAACTATGAATGTTAGATGTAAAAGACCTGTCACGGCTCGATCAGTCGGCGGCACATTTTCCGTCTCTTTGATGTTTTGCGGAGTACTTCTATCGGTGATCGCACACTTAGGATTGACTATCGGTGAGTCGCTTTACAGAGCTGTGGCCGGTGATCCGTGCCACAGTCTCTATAGTTTTCCAGGTGTTGTTACGAATGCATACATTTTTATGTAACGTATATTGTAGTAATATAACAATTGCAAAAGAAAACAAATTCAGTAAGGGGATCAGAAATGTAGACACGATGAACTAAGGGATGGACTGGAAACTGCTTCAAATCTTGCGGATTTTATTCATGTTTATGTTATGACTTCGATGATTTCATAATTTAATTTTTTATAATGTGCTGGAATGAAAAACTCAATGAGTGTATACAGTTTCTGATCACAATTGTCAAGTGACATAATACATAGAAATGTTTTCAGGTTGTTTGATTGCTGTTATATGCTGTGTGCTTTGGCAAAATGACCCTTCAAACTCAGGATCATGCCTCTGATGATTTGATTTTGGCAATATATAAATAAGAGATTGCCTTTACTGTTGCTTGACGCACTTGGTTAGACCAGTCACTTGGTTATATCTGTCTGATAGTCATGCATGCAGTGCTTTTTGAGTACTTTAAAGATGTGCTTTATTAAGAGTCCTAATACATACAGGACATGACTTTTGACAATATTTCTCAATGGAATATCTCTGAAATTCAATCCTCTATTTTAGGGATGATGTCAATTTCCTGCCAAGTCCGAGCATTGAGTGTTGCGAGTTGTGGTGTACTGCCTTTAGGTTTATATTTGATGTTCTTTATTTTTTACCTTGAGCAAACTGTTTATTGTAGCTATAAATAACCAAATTGCTTGATTGATTGAGTCTGAGTCAAAATTTCAAATATTTAAAGAAAGTCTTGATTCTCTTGATTTTGAGTTGGGCAGTTTGCACAATTTTTATGAATTCTTGTTTTTGTCTCAGTTTAAACTGGGAAGTAGCAACTAGTGAGTACTAAGAGTAACAGTACTTGTGTTTTTAGTTAGGTCGATAGTCATTTTGTAAATAAAATAGTCTGATTTTCGTTGTCAAAAAATAAAATCGGAAAGCCGATTTTATTTAATCTCGGACACATTGGTTGTACAAGTCCGAGTTTATGCCGAGTACTACGAATCTTGGCCGAGTTTCAGTTCATCCTTACTCTAGTTTAGAAACTTCTTTGGTGGTATTGCCTCAGTTATGATATGGAATGCAACTTCCTAGTCCATGAAAATGCATCCTTTAATATCATCGAGACAGCTGCCAGGTTCACAGGTGTTTGTTGCTCCATTGCACAGGAATCAGATTCAAAGAATTGCTCATGATCACTTACTAATTCCTGGTACTGGATGCACAGTTGGTTCCACCATTAAGGCTTTGCTTTGGTTGCTGCAGCTGTATCAATGGTTGCAGCAGATGTCTCTTCTGTGTTCGTCATCTCTGATCTTGTTTTCCTGCGATGGATAACATGGTAGTCAGTAAGACTGGGAATTTGGCACCTCTTCTGATGAGCATTTCACGAATAAAGGTCGACCTGCTCCCCAAAATTATGAGAAACGGAGGTGTCTATTGTATTGATATTTCTTGAAATTTGATATCTCCCTTCTTCCAACATCTTTTGCTCAGAAGTGCACATGCCTCGGCGGTGCAATTGCAGTTGTACTGCAGAGCAATTATGCGCGAAGGACTTGCTCAAGGTCCCAACACAGTGACTGACGCCTCGGAGGGTCTAACCCGCTCACTCAGCACACACCGAGTGTTATGGGCCGACCATTAACCGATCAGCCACCGTGATTTGTATGTTCTTAGTTAATCTTTAAAGTCAATTTTTATGCGGATGATTGTATTGCAAAGATTGAGTGATGATGCCTCTACAACGCAGTCAATAGACTCTGATGGTGCTTAGATCTAGTAAACAAATTGATGCCATTGTATAAGCAAGCAAATGGACTCGGATTTATGACTTTCCTAACTGCTCTAGAAACAATTATAACAAGTCTTTTAATATTTAGAGTTTCTAGTAATTAAATAATAGTGATATGACTTTGTTTCAAAAATCAACATGCCATGCAAAAGTTGGAGATTATTTTGAATTCTTTTCATCTAATAACAAATCATGTTCTTTTCAATCTGCTCATCCCAAACATTTCGTTTGCTAAGTTTGACTGCTCCTACAGAGTGTCAATGGCCGTTGGAGATTTGCCAACCACTCAATGGAAGTGAGTGTTAAGAAGCAGTGGTCCACCCAGGGAAGAAAACGATAGTTTTAGAGGACTAACTAACAACTGGCAGACAGATGCCTGACTAGAGTTTTAAGCGCAGCCTTGTATTAACTGAAACAATGAAGAAACACTATTAGTAATGTATATTTATTTATATTATCTTTATTAGTAAAATTTATTTATTGTAATACATTTTTTAGTAACATATAATCAGTTATAAAGGTTGGCCTGTTCCCCATAATAATGCTCGTCCTCTGTTATGGAAATACCCTGAAGTCCATTTGATTTGTTAACGATAGCGCTGATTTGGGTGTGCCTCTGAATTGTCGAGAGGTGCTTTATAAATGTTTGATTACGATTGCCAGTTATATATAGATATTATGAGATATGCAGCCAACTATTTGGCATAGATTTGTTGAAGCTTCGTTTTAAAGGACGTTTTTGTGTTTACACTGTAACTCTATATTAACGAATTTAAATATAACTCAACCCTTAACCAAAACCCCCAATATCTGATCTATGCCAAAAGAGTTTTAACCGACATGTGGCATATAAAAGGAAATGGTTGAGCACTGCCAAAGTGTGAATATTGGTTTTCATACATATGTCTTATAAATTTGTTTCAACAATGCAGATTTGTTGCTATGTTCTAAATGCAGTTTGAGAACTGCTTAACCACAATTTTGTTGCATAGCAACAAATAATGGCTTATTACTTCAAGCACGTTTTGGAAATTGGCAGTGTATTGTTGGAAGGAAGGCTTTGGTACTGAGTGCTGTAATGCTTACCCAGGCATCTTGATTTCATGTATACAGTATCAGTATTTCTTGCACGTTCTTGTTGTTTTCAAGCGACTTAAAATGACAGTTGCCAATTAGCTTATTACAACCTCTGATTCTTTATGTGTTTTGGGAATAACATAACCTGTTGCAACTTCAGATTTTGAGCCGTCTGACATGTGCAAGTGATAAAGCTTAGTGGCAGACCTCAAGGCACTTCCTGTGATTCAAATTATTATCCTCACTTGATCTGCTTTGTGTTTGTTTTGTTTTAAAACAATTTCCAGATTGGCAAAACATTTTTATTGCTTTGTTCTGATACTTCTAAAAATAATCACTCAAGCACAAATAAATTCTGCAAGAAAAGGACTGAAACAGCATAATTCATTGATCTTGCCACTTACTGAGAAATAAGTATCTTACGAAGCATTTTATATTGTTTGAGAGTAATGTACAGTTACACATATGAACTAAAGTCTCATTTTGTAAATCTGAACTAAAGTCTCATTTTTAATGCTTTTTAATTTTCTTGATGGTTATGTGATGACTTTGTATTTAAACTATTAATGGGATGGATACAAATATTTGGTCTTAGATGGTTATCTTAGATTTATTTTAAAACTGTCTACTGCTTGGGGTCACATACTGTATTACTGTTATAAGAATGTTGTTAAGCTACAGACAAACTTTCAGTTTAGCAAATGATATTTTAGCTCTTGCAGAACTACAAATCTCTTTAGTCAGAAAATTATTCTACCTCTAGGGTTGTGAACCAGGTTCATATGCAGAGAGTAACTACTGGATTTATAATTACTATGCCAGTGATTTTGTGAGATTCTGTTTAGGCATGCCTTGTTTATATAGTTCTTATTACTGGCTATGCATGCCCAAAGACCACTTGTATGGCCTATTACAGATGCCGGATTTGTTACTGGGTGGGGCTTAGGACTTTGTAATGGATCTTTTAGGTTTGGACATATAATAAATAACATGTCAATCCCGGAATGGTGGTAGGTAGACAACAGTAATTCAGTTTGATTGAATTGGTGACCTTGGTCTGGAAGTAATTGGCTTTCCAAGGGATTGGTTCAAGTGTCTCCTTCTTCTTTTTCCAAGTGGATTCTGCAGCCTAGGGACTGCAATGGGTGGAAGAGAGTTCACTCAAGTGACAACATTTACTGAAGAGCTATAAAGGCCTAGAAGAATGATCAGCTGAAGAGCTTAAAGAAGCCTTTAAGGACACCATTTATTATATGTGACAGGTGCACAATGCACATAATGTGGCATTTTCATCACATGTGATCTGAACCTGCATTTAAAGAGATTTCTTTACAATGACTATGATTTATTAATTGATCTGTAGTTAACTGTATAGGAATACTTACGGAAGTTGTTTCTGGTGTTTATTTTGTTTCTTTTATTCAGAATGAATTTATAAGAGATTTGCACATATATTATTGACGTTGCATTGTCTTGAACTAGTAGACGCTCTCCGGAAACAACTAAGTATTTGAATGTTGCAGTGTTGAGAAGCCTATGGTGCTGTTAGGGTGCAATTTCTTAGGTTAGTTCCGTGGTGTATGTAGGTGTGGTGATGTTCCCCACAGTATCACAAAGAAATTTAGATGAAACTATCCTCTGTGTTTGATGTTGGTTGTCTATATTCTTTAGTGTCAATTTCAGCATTAGTTCCGGTTTTGTCTTCTTTTGCTCTGGTTGGACTTCAATGTGCTATTGCCATAACCATGGATTCAAAAGTGCAGTTTAATAAATGGGGGTGTGGAAAGTATGGATGAGCCGAATGCCAGTTTCCTGCTGAGTCCGAGTACTGAATTGAGTTGTAACAGTATTTGTGCTGTTTTTAACTAGGTCGATTGTCGTTTTGTAAATAAAAAATCGGATTTTCATTCTCAAAACAGACAATCAGAAGGTGAATTCTATTAAAATTCTGACCCATTCTGTACGATTCCAGGTTTCTTGTCACCTGGTATTTGTTCCTCTTGTTGAATCAGTGTAACGAGCCTGTAAATTGCTTCAAGAACTGTTTCAAGACTTCCTTTAAGTAGGTCTAAGCTTTTCCCATTACGAACTTTGGATTAGTGCTGTTAAACGAAAATCGGAAGCCCATCTGTTTTTGGTATGATTTTTATATTTACGAGATGATAATTGAATTTATTTTATATTTTTTAGTGATAATTGCTAATGATGCCAAAAAGAATTAATTCAAGTATATTTTGTATGATTGTATTGATCCAATATTGCCAGTAGATGAGAAGTTGTGTTTGTTTAAAATTCGTCAGCAATCTGTGCAGTATGTTTGTAAATGAATACATTTACTGTTCAAAGAGCTACCTACAGAAATGAGTTAGTGGGCCGAAAATGGGTTAGTGGGTCGGTCATTAAGTTCTTTGATGTCAGAAGTCCACAACTGTTACAATATATAAGGGTTGTGGTTGAGTCTTTTCAGGTGTCTGTTATGCAATCTGATATCAATGAAGATGTTTGTCCAACTAGTGATCCCATCTCACTTACCAACATTACCAGGACATTATTGGAATCTGATGACACTTCAAGCGAAAGATCAATCAATCAATCAATTTTATTGAAACCAACCAGATTTTTACAGCAGAAAGATAATTTTACAAGATTCCAGAGACATTGGTAACAATTTGAGGCCCTGGAGGGATCTAGATCCCGCTAGGGTCACCTAAAGTACTTAATAAATATACATGAGTGACAGTCAGTTATATATAAGATAATCGATTAGTCGATTATATATAAGATATTATAATACTTCATTGCACTTTAAAATAGGAACAGGAACTTATAAATTTCAATTATAATATGATAAACTATGATTTAAGAGTTTTCCAATAATATATTTTTTAGCTTTATTGGAGAACTTTGAAAAAGTTTTGTTGATGATGCCTTGCTGTAAAAACTGTTTGCAACCAATGATTCGGAGCAAAAAAGCAATAACATGATTTCTACAATCGATGATCAGTTGCCAAAAACAACGATATTAAGAGACAATTGATGTGCAACATATGCAACAGACAAATTGAAACTCTTCTTTTCTGCCTGGATTTTACCAGGATTGCCTCTGAGCAGTTTTCTTTGAGAGGTGCTATATAACTCCTCTGAATGATGCATCTCTGGTGCTCTATTCTTCTTCTTCTATATTTTACTGATTTGCGAGTTTGCACTGTTAAGTTCCTTCATGTTCAGTTCCTTTGACGTCAGTACATATGGTAGCATATAGTATATGAAAAGGCTATGTGCACAGTGTTTTAGTGAAGTGAGACTGATCTTCATGAATACAGCCTCGACCTTTGCTATAGCAAGTTCTGATCTACACGTGACCCAATAATTATAATCAGTCTTGTTAATTAATAGTGACAAAATGTTGATCTAGTCTTTTATAAAGTACGGTTAATCTAATCAAATGAAGAGTTGATCTGATCAAGTAAAATTTGCGATTTCTGAGCATCTTGTGCTTTTATTTAGATTTCTGAATAAGCTCTGCTGTTATCATTTTGGATAAGAGGTAGCAGAGTTAATGGATAAATATAGAAGATAGCTGTTATGGGAATAATTGCTAGAAACATTCTTAGTTGTACTTCAACGAGTAATCAGATGCAGATTATTTAATTCCAACGCAGACTGGGACTGGCAGGAGATTCTACTTTACTTCTGTGTTTTTTGCTCATACATGTGTTTGGCAGCAGTTTTAAAAATAAATAATGAAGTTAGATTTCTGAATAAAATGCAAGAGATTAGCATCATTAATCATTTCCAGAAATTTAAACAACACAGGTCACCTGGCAAGTTATTATTATTAATCAGCACTTGTAAGATATTATAAGACTGACCGCAGGAAAACAATCTAATCGTGTTTGAAAGTTGCTCAAGGAGTTAATTCCTACACGTATGTCTGACTACGTTCTGGCATGTTTAGAATTGCTTGCTTACTGATACACTGGATTTTTATTTCTAAGAGAAGACTGATGAAGATTCTGAACACGTTGATTAATCTGCTTTTAGAGACTTTCTTTCTTTCTTTCTTTGACCGATTGTTGTGACTTTCATTTTTGAGCAGACAGAGGAACTAGCAACAGGTGTTTTGGAAATGCTTCATCAACTTATCTGGCATAACCAACTAATATTCGTTAAGCCATGGAACATTGACTGATGCTACCATCAGTGATAGGACATTCTATGCAGGTCAAAGGGTACACAACCTCATGGTCGTTCTGAACACCCTTCATTACTCTTTTCTTCTTATTGTAATAAATTTGGATGAAGGGTTATTAAATTGTGCTATATAAATATTGAAGGACAGTGCAGCCTAAATGTTATGGGTCGTCTGTAATTGATAGATTTTTAAGGATGGCCCTTGAAACATGCAATGCACTTGATTACTCTTTTTTTTCTAGAATTAGATATGCAACATATGTTTGCAGTTTATTTAGTCTTTAGTTCAGAATTGCACAGACTTCCAGACCAGAGGAGACCATAGCTTCTCTTTGATATTAACTGAAAACCGCAGCCCAAAACTTTAAAATATCTCAGAACTTAGTCAGCCATTAACGTTTCATTGTTCTTGTTTTATTTAGTAGATCTGTCTTGTAATAATATTGTTTTGATATGTTGAATCTACACAGCAAAGAAAGATTACAAGACATATCCCTTAAATGAGCTCAGTGACATGAATTCTGACTGTTTATAGAGATCTGTCTCTTCTTTGCATGCTCTATTGCACAGCTGTAATTCTTCTATTCATGATTGCCGTAGTATAGGGGAAAAAATGATGAATAGGGAACTCAAGAGATGACCTAATCCACTGGACTACTACAAATTTCCAAATCGGAATCAGATAATTTGCTTCTGTTGATAGTAATTCCCTGTCTAGAATTTGGAGGAGTTTTGGCTGTCTGTTCTTATCTCCTTATTATCATTCAAGACAACTCTGCACAGACACAAGTCTATCTTTTGATTCCTTTTTTTACTTTTAAGATGTCTATTGTAGAATATTTTTGCATCAACTGTTTAGCTTGCCAAACATTACTTTATTACATGGTAAGACAGTTAAAGTACAGAGTACTACAGACATGAATAATGTTTAGCAAATGTATTTTTGAAGAAGCCTATGTCATTTTCTTGTTTGTTTATTTTGATTATATAAAATGTTATTAATATAGCATTTCTTTCATTACTATTGTGCCACATTTAGAGCTGCATAGTTTAGGTCTCTGCTGATTTGGCATTTAACCATCGTTTTTAATGTACCATTACTCATTTAAAAGTCGGGAATGGTTGCACATTTCAGTTGGTCATTGATATAAGTATTTGTGTTTATATGTAAGTATGCACTGACTACAGAGTCTTTTGAGTTGTACGAGTACCTCACTAAGTGATGCTTGCATCAACCTCTTTGATGTTGAAGTAATTCAAAACAGCTCTGAGTTAATCAATCAGTTAACACTGCTGAATAAAATGGTAACAATCATTTAGGATGATTTTCCTTACAGCATACCATGGTATATGGTAGTAGAAGGTATGTGCAGCCAAATTGTCACTGTAGTATAATGCTTAGCACTATGGACAAATTCCAAATGAAGGCAAGCAATGTTCATCTACACACGTCGTACTTTGAATATAACTCTACTAGAGAGGAATAGAGAGTAATGGCATGCAAAGACGTCTAAACTTTATCTAAGACTTTTGGGTGGCTAAAGCGAGGCATATCTGAGCATTGCTATAGTTTACTGCTTTGAGTACTCCTTGCTGAGCAATTAGTGTGATGCCTGGATCTGAGCCATCCGTGTTCATTGCAAACCTTTGAAAATACATCAGCTGACAAATCTATCATATCTCCGATTGTGCCAACAACCCTGTTGGTTATATTTACTACCAGCTCCTGCCTGCCTGCCTGCATGTACATACAGTGTTAAATGAGAGAGCAGCCGGCATTGCTTTTGTTATTTATTAGAAGTTCTGTAAGTCATTAGTATGGCTGCTACTTACAATGTTGGTCCTACTACCCATAAACAAGTGAACTTGCCTCATATGAATTACAGAAAATCATTTGCCAAATTTCAACTTATTCATTGTTGTGGTCATAAATTTTCTCATAAAGCAAATCACATAACATATATTATAGGACTAGTTTCTGCTGATCTGCTTCTCATCATGCCAACAGGAATGTGGTGGATATTTATAGCTCTAATTATGGGTACATTTAGCAACAGCAGAAAGGTCACTATGTCCAAGTTGTGTACTGTGGCCTGCATGGACAGTTTTCTTTGTCAAGAAGTCTGCCCATATGGGTGACCATTGGACCTATAACCAGAGTGGAAGCAGATGAACTTAGGTGCAAGGCATCTTGGGTGCAAGGGAAATCCTGTGAGCAGAGCACCAGAGGCTAAGTGGGCAATTAGTTAGTATGCAGTGTGCCCAACAGTCAACTGAGAGAGGAAGGGGTCAAAGCTCATTATCCCACCAGCGCAGAATTTCTTTTGTGCTTTCTACTCCTTCCTTAGGCACTAGCCAAGCTCAGCTGTGACGGCTAGGCTAATTGTATGCTGTGTGACAAAGATGCCAAGGAGAGGAACTAGCCTTTTTGCCAAGGCTAAGGAAATGCAGTCTCTAACACTTCGTACTTATGACTGCATCTGAGGCTGGCTTTAGGAGCTGCTCTTCTTTCTCTTCCATCTTCTCTTCCTTCTTCTCTTTCTCCTCCTGTTCTTCTTGATTGTCCTACTTTGTCCCTTTTCAGATAGGTGCTGAACACCCTATATGATAGCTGCATAAAAGTTTTTATTGATTTAGGAATCTACAACAATTAGAATGAATTAGTTGCTGAATTTATGACAGAGCCAATTGCCTGTCTTTAAATGTGATTTATAGCTTTTGAAATGACTGGTAGTTCCTATTAAGAATTTGTTGGGAAACTTGTATGAAAATGCTGCTGCTTCCTTCATTGTGAATCATGCCTCTTAGCCTTATTCTTTTTTTATTATTTTTAATGAGTGTCATAGTGTTGTATATTGGAGGTGGGGCAGATTCTACATGTAGAGGGGGGAGGGATGGGCTCTGGATAGCTTGAGAATTCGTGAGTCCTATTTTGTTGATTGATAAGTCTGAAAGTTGGGTTGATCTGTTTACAGTGAGCTGTGCTGTTGATGTTTGAGCCTTTGCTGTGCTTCCCCTTCTTGTCATCTCTCTGTGTGTGACTTTGCACTAGACAGGTCAGGTCCAATCTCGCAGTTGACATGTGTTGCTGTGGGGGACCCAAGAGTGAAAGTGATACCCTTTGAAGGAAATCTCAGAGTGTAGCATTTGTTAGACCATTTAGGACTAACATTTTTCGTCTAACATCAATCTGTTAATAAGTTGGACTTTTGTTCCTAGATAGTCTTACTGCTGGTATGTTGTGTTTATTTCATGCTATTGTCTCTAAAGTGAACCAGAAAGAGATAACTGGCCTATTTGTGATTAGACAGCAGACAGACTGGGAAACGGAAATGATGCTATCTGTGGTGGGGATCTACATTTTTTGGCCTAAAAGATTAATAGCTTTGGCTAATTATTCCACTAGTAGAATACACTGAAGACAAATTTACTAGAAAATGGTGAGGTGATTAATCGAAAGATGGTCGTGAAATTACATTCTCATGGAAGATGTGGAATGCGAGTGGAGGATATGAATGAGAAAAGAAATGAGGAAATGAAAGCAGAAAGCAATCATCATAATTTTTTTATAGTGTTTGTAAACCAGAGGAAGGAAATTAATGGAAGGAATCAACATGAACGATGTTAGTGAGAAAATAGTTTGCAATCACTTGTCCTGCACCAATGTCAGTCTTGATGGTAAAAGGTTTCCACCGACAATGTGACTGTAGTCGTAAACTCCAACTTAGCGCTACTTGAAAGTTAAACATAGGTCACCAGCTTGTCCGCAGCCGATGCATCATGTCAATTTGTCAAAGTGATTGTCCAGAGATGTTGTTGTACTCATGTGTACATTGGATACAAATGGATTGAACTAAGGGAAGACATCTTGAAGGAAGAATCACAGATAAACTGGAACACTTGTTTCACTGTAAAAGGAAGTTTATGGAAGAAAGGGAGAGTTTTGCTCATTGGCAATCTTTGTCTGGAATGACTAAGCCGTCAATAATGAACTTTGAAGGAAGTAGAAACACAATATATCTATCTTCATCTGAAGATGGAATTCGTTTCCTGGTGGCCACCAGAGGTCGGTTGATGTGGATTTCTGGGCTGAGATGATATGGGGCAGTTGCCAGGATGACCAGAAGTCAGAGGAGGAGGATTTAGTATTGAATTTCTGTTGTGATTGAGACCTTGCATCCGTCGGCTGAGCTGCCAGCTGATATATGAGGTCAGCAGTAGACAAAAGCCTCGCTACGACGGTCGGTTGGTCGGGAGGGGGGTGGCTGCTGCTGCTGCTGCTGCTGCTGCTGATGTTGGTCCGTCCAGTGCCACTATGTCTGGATTTGCCAAGTTATCATATCAATGGATAACTTGAGCTCGTAACGTGCCTGCGCCTTCCCCTCATCTTCTGTGAAGATGACGATAATGATGAGAAGAGGTTGTTGTCCTTAGTAGATATATAACCTATAGGCTTGAGGCTACACTTTTGCTGCGCTTGATTCTTAATGATTACAAACAGGCTGTAGATGTTGAAGGTAACCTTGTTGGAGTTTGTGACTGATTCGGGATGGGAGAGCAGCTGCTAAGGGCTAGGTAAATGGTGATGATGGCACATAACATTCATCTGGATTGTTTCTAAGGTTTAATGCTCAATAATTGCTATCTCACCAGGAAGTCTCAGTTTAGCCTGCTTCCATTAACTCAGTGGCTTCCTCTGGTCTTGTGTTGCTGCCCAGTGGCATCACCACATAAACTGCACGTGGCATTACCACATAAACTGCATGTGGCATTACCACATAAGCTGCATGTGGCATTACCACACAAACTACAGCTGCCTTTGAATTTGTGTAAATTTGTGACCGATGCCAGGTATTGCGTCCAGAGAAAGGTTCATTAAAATAAATATGCTTTAATGATACATGGGATAGAGGGCTGTCTAATGAAGTTAATTATACTTGCTTGGTTATAGCTTGGTGTCAGGAACTTGACAGCCAATTTTAATATACAGTTTAATCATCATATCATGACTTTGTTAAGAATTATGGTGCTTGGTATGTAGCATTGTAACTTCTGATTTTTAGCCCCCCCCCCCACCTCCCCCCACCACCCCACCCCAATTTCTGGTCATGACTGGAAAACTGAACAAGCTCACATTGTCTTATTTCTGGACAGATTGAGTGTGTTGAGCCTGTGTTATATATCATATTTGTCCTTGCTGATCAGTTAAGATTTTGTTCAGGTCAGTAGAACACGATGCAGTGACTTGAAGGTTGATCAGGGAAATTGTGGATGAAATTGTCTTGGAGAATTAGCATAAATGAAGTTCTGGTTAAGAGAGGGAAGAGTAAGGAGAACATTTCTTGAAAAGAACGAGAATACATTTATCCGTGGTAACTGTGGGCTGCAATACAGAAATATAGATTTCAACAGTTTTTAAATTACAGTTCGAATTGAAATCAAACTGTTCATTGTTGTAATTAATTTACCTGGTTTTCAGCTGCAACAATTACTAGCATTCTTAATTAAAAAGGTGATTGTTTTACTTGCAAGTTTATATTTGTCGACCGACAATATTCAAGACATTTGGGTTAATTAAGCTTCCGCTGCAGACACTTTGCTTAATTTTCCCAGACAAGAATGATTTAAAATTCCGTTTCGACAGCTTCAGTTGTTATGGCCTGCATGCATTGCCTCACGGGAACATGCCAGACAGCAAGACGACAATGCTCCACCTTCTCCGCCCCTCCTCCTCCTCCACCTCTATAAAGACCGGCGGATGTCTGGAGCCAGACTGTGTAAATTGGCTCCATGAAACCACGAAACATGCATGCAGCAGAGATAGCCGGCAATTACTTTATTCACCTGTTAATGGCGCCGCATTTGTCCGGACGGCTACCTGTCGGAAATTAATTGGGATGGTGGCAGACCCAGCGGAGTCGACGACCATCACCACCGCCGCCGAGGAGGGTCTATATTCATGAACGGGTGGTTCATCCAGTGATTCACCGCCTCATGGTGTCTTGTGCGTATTGTCCATGTGTATTCGTTTGTGGTGTCCGGGATGATGCTCTGCTGAAAGCATCTTCTCATCTTCAGCTGCTTGGCTTTCAATGCTAACGATGCTAACAATGCTTCTTTGTCGTTGGTTTCCGAGACTGATCCATCATGATGCTGCCCACAAAACCTGCATCTTTCCAGATTACTAAATTCCATCTAATGATCTCGTGTTCTGAGCAGGAAGCTGTGAAGATATCCATTTCCATTATTTTGCTCTAATTTTTACTTTTATGATGTGCTATGCACTTAAAGTTATAGATGACATAGTGCAGATCTCAGTGGCACTGCCCTTGCCATCAGTCCTATTATATATCAACTCCACTCATGGATGTCTGCCAACTGACTGAACCTAAACTCTTCTAAGATTAAACTGCTCTGATTTGAAACCATACAGTAGCTCCTTAAACTTGACTTCCCACTTCTCACGTCAATGTATCCTCACTTCATATATAGACTCAGTGGCCGATCGGTTAGGGCGGTCAGCCCGTAACGTTCAGTGTGCGCTGAGCGTGTAGGTAGGTTCGACTCTCGTCCGGGGAGTCCTTCGCGCACAGTTGCTCTGCAGTAGGCTATGACTGCAATTGAGCCGTCTTTATGACTTTATGATTTCATAACATATGACATCATAAACATTGCTAAGACTTATTATGTTTCATTCTTCTCTGATGGCTGCATTGACTGAGTTGAAACATCCAATTGCTGTTTGATTGCAAGTTAGATCAAATACTTTTTAATATCTTCATCCATCGTCAAAATGAGTTTTTGATACCTGTTCGACTTTATTAGCATTTTTCTTGTGGCTTTTTCATAGGATGCCATCAGTTACTGCCTGGCATAATGAAATAGCACTAAATAATTATAATATTTATGAATAATATTTGTTTTAATTAATTCAAACTTAAAAACTACAGTAAAACTTCATGATAAAGTAGTAACAAACTATGGCAAGTTCTGACTGTATGGCAGTCTGCAAGGCACCCATCTGTCCTGCTGCTCATTTTTAAGTTTGCCCTAGGGAGTTTAAGACTGAGTGAACCGTATGGGGCAAGATCTAACCACATCCTTCTGATCTTCGTGTCAGGTGTCCATCCGATGAAGTAAAAGTTTAGACTATAGATGTTCTTGTGGATGACAACTCTTTCTCAGTCTTTCTGCAGTGTTTTCCAATCACTGTTGAAATGGTGACTCTATAATCTTAGGTGGTCGCACTGCACAGGTTTCTTGAAATATTATGCATGCAATATGAGTGTTTCAGTTTCGGGACCATGCATGCAGTCTGGACTTTTATGGAGTAGTGCTTAGTCAGATGGATATGCTTTGAGAGAGAACAAATGTTGCTGTTTTAATGAGAACAATCAATTGGTTGAATGGTGGTGGTTGCTGCAGATGCTGCCAAGTGGTTAGGCTGTTCCACCAACAGGAAATGAACTTCTTCGTGGAGTCTTGTTCTTTTGCTGGAAAATATGGAATTTGCCATGAATTTTGTCAGATTTAAACTGCCATACTGAATGGTTTGAGATATTCTGTGCCTAGATCTGGATCTGGAGGTAGTTGTAGAGTAGTAAGCTCTGTAGGTAGGACCTTGTTGGTTGACTTGGTTTAAGTGATCAATAAGCACCTGGTTGATATTGATCCCTTTATATTGGATTACCAAGTACTACTACTTGTGTATTTAGAACAATGTGTGTGATATAATGGCATTTTCACCAGTGTCAGGTGTAGCTGACTCAGCCATATTGATTACACAGACTGTGACTGGAGGCTGTTCCACGTGAAAAAACTGGATGGCAATGGAGAGGCCGCCCACCTGGCTTCATACATGGAAAACGTAGCCGCCTAAGGGACATATTTTCTTCTTCATCAAATAGAAACACAATGATCATTATTTTATACTATTAACATAGTCATATGAAATTGGTTTACATTTCCTGCATCCAGAAGACATGGGTGCAATATAGACTTGAGCTGTTATGTTCATGTTTTGCATATGTTTTTAATTTGTTTCCTCCAATCACTGGTGTTTATATACTGCTTATGTTATGTCGCTGCTATTTCCCATCATCTGTATTCGCCGTAGAACAGTAGATTTTATAATGTATTAAGGGAAGAGTGAATACGGCACAGGAGATGACTAACTTTTGACCTTGTTAAGTAGCAGTTTAAAGTATCATCAGTTCATAGGACGGTTTGTGCTTCTTATTGCCAAGATGTCAGACCCCTCCCTGCTCCTGGAGTTCTTGTTTCTTTGTGTTGCTTATGCTGAGCGTTTGTTGGGTAAGTATTTAATGAAGACCGGACGGACGCCATGAAGATGTCCTGTACACAAACACAAAGCTTCTGGCTCCTCACAGAAGATATGGCCACTTGAGGAGGACGATGGCGGCTTATACTTGGGATTCACTCACTCCACCAGATCATGACTTTGTTTTATCTTGGTGCCGAAGCCGGTTGGCTGGCTCCCATGGATGGCGCCTGCAACTCTCCATTGACATCTCTAGTCCAACAGAGGGACTGGGAGGGAGTGCAGTCTGAGTAGTGCCTAGAGACAGAGATGCTGGTCTCTATTCCAGAGTGGTGGGTCTGGCCACAAAACTCAGGCAGACACCTCTCCTGCTTCCCACACATGAGCAACTTTACTACACAATCCATCCCTCTTTGTTTCTTATCTGAAGACCCAGATGCCTTATGAAATGCTAAAGATGGGCAAGAGAGACAAGGCTGAGCAGGAGACAAGGCTGAGCAGGAGAGACAAGGCTGAGCAAATAAAAGGATAGATATACAGATTATAGGCATTCTACTTGACTAACGAATTCCAAGACTGTTTTGGTGTTCATTGTCTGATGAATAAAATGCACAGGAGCCATTGCTGAAAGAATATGCTGTATATAAATGATATATTAATCTCTCCAACTTGAATCCTATCTGAAGGGCCTGCCACTTAAGTCTAACAGTCGTCTGTGGTTCTCTGCACAGGCCTTTCAGCTGTCACTTGCCCATAAATAGTACTGAATGACCTAGCCAATGATTTTAATGGTGGTGGTGGTGGTAGCGGCGGCGAAGGTGATGATGAAGGAGTGAATGTGATGATGATGACGAAGGTGATGATGATGAAGAAGAAGGTGATGATGATGAAGAAGAAGGTGATGATGAAGGTGATGATGAAGGTGATGATGAAGGTGATGATGAAGGTGAAGAGGGCAATTGCCTGAGGGAGAGGACAGGAAATGATGAGAAGAGAAGAAATAAAGACATCAGAATTGATTTTGACCTCAGGTGGCACAATTATTCAAACAGAAGCACACAGCAATAATGTTCTCAGTTGTCTCACACACCTGTAGTGGCAACAGTGTGAAACATTATCAGCGATGATGGAGGTTTGATAGTTTTCTGGTATACTGGGATGATGAGACTGATGTGCAGAGGAACACTGACCATTTGGTGACGAATCTGACGATGTGTACGAATAAATGATGACCATTACATATTGTCAACCAAGTCTATTGCTCTCCTCAGTGTTAGTCCAGCAAGTGATCTTTTTGTCCTCAATTGTGTTGCTATCTCATTTTGTTTCCTTCTTCAAATCTTGCACATAGTCTGTTATATGGCATTCAATCAACTGTCATTCTCTCTCTACTTTGTCCAAACACGAGAGAGACTTCTCTCAATGACTTTGTCTAACAGACAATTAATTGTCTTCTGTCATCATTTCTTAGTTTCCATTTTTTTTAAATCACTGCAATGTTTTGCAGCTGCCTCATTCCTGCACTGAGTATTCTTTTCTTGTCTTGCTTTAGCAGTGACCACCATTCTGATCCCTACAGTAAAATGAGCTATGTATATATATATATATATGTGGATATATATATGTATATATTATATATAATTAGATTGTATATTGTATAATTTTATGTATAGAATGTATTATAATTGAATATGCTTAGATGTATATATATATATATAAATATATGAAATTATGGATATACAATTGGACATGTAATTAAGACTCATGTTCTGTGCAGTATGCCAGGTGTAATCGAGTATTTGTAAATAATGTTGCCTGGAGATTGGAGACCTGGTTTTATATTGTTGAAATATTTTTACATAGGTTGCTGCTGTGTATTAGCATGTTATGCATTATGCATTATGCATGCACAGGAAATATTACTAATGCAAATATAGACGTACATGTTTGTTGTTTTCATGTTCTATCTGTATTGATATATATATATATATACATGTTATTATATATATATTAAATACTGGGGTGTCCTTATTCAGTGTTGATATACATGTATCCCAGTAGACATACACCAGGTTCTTATGAAACGGATATGGTACTAAAGAGCTTGTCAGTCAATAATTGATGCTGTTTGTTTAGATGTCATCTGGCTGCTTAAGTTAATTTGCCTATGTTTGAATAGTGCTTCTTCTTCTTCTTCTTCTTCTTGTTCATTCACCGGGGATGATCTCTGACCTTTGAACGTTTTGACTTTCTGGCGCTATTTGTTTGCATTCCATTTGTCAGCCTCCATCTTTAGCTGGATAGATCTTTCTCTCCGTACTTCGGTTGCTTTTAGATGAGCAGCTGAGATTTCAGATATGAGGGAGTGATAGATGGAGGAATAGATGGAGGGATGGGTGGGGGAATAAGGATGGTGCCAGACTGATTGTCTGTGGTCTACTCCGCTTGTCTTGTGTGTTGTATATTTTGTAGTCTGTCTTCTTCCCTCTCCTCTAAGTTCTAACTTCTACTCTATCATGGTGCTTGAGATCAGTCTTAATGTTTGTTCAACAAGATTTCACTCATCCAATCTTCATAGACAAATCTGTTTGAAGCTGTTTGTCAAGAGAGGTACTGATGCACACTCTGCAATAAACAAACTGCTCAAACTCTCGTCTTGCATAAAACTTTTCTATCTTTCTGAGTCTTTGAAAACTCTGTTGTGTTGGTGCATGGTGTTGTCGTCGGTGTTATGTGTGTTGTCGTCGGTGTTATGTGTGTTGTCGTCGGTGTTATGTGTGTTGTCGTCGGTGTTATGTGTGTTGTCGTCGGTGTTATGTGTGTTGTCGTCGGTGTTATGTGTGTTGTCGTCGGTGTTATGTGTGTTGTCGTCTGTGTTATGTGTGTTGTCGTCGGTGTTATGTGTGTTGTCGTCGGTGTTATGTGTGTTGTCGTCGGTGTTATGTGTGTTGTCGTCGGTGTTATGTGTGTTGTCGTCGGTGTTATGTGTGTTGTCGTCGGTGTTATGTGTGTTGTCGTCGGTGTTATGTGTGTTGTCGTCTGTGTTATGTGTGTTGTCGTCGGTGTTATGTGTGTTGTCGTCGGTGTTATGTGTGTTGTCGTCGGTGTTATGTGTGTTGTCGTCGGTGTTCTGGGTGTTGTCGTCGGTGTTCTGGGTGTTGTCGTATTTTTTGTAATTGCTACTTTTCTATGGCATTGAATATTTTAGTATGATATTGGGTGATGGTATATTATGGCAGGATGTTATGTGGTGTCACATGTAGTCACTGATTTGAAAACTTTTCAGTTTTAAGTGAGCTTTAGCAGAAACACAGTTTAAATTGCACATAAGTGCTGAATGCAGCTGCCTGTCTGATTGCCTGCCTTCCTTGCTTGCTTCTCATATTATCTCAACCTTCATGACCGAGGATCACTTATATTGGCGAACTGTACATGTCTGCACTCTGTTTGAAGTTCTTTTCCTTACTTCCTTACCATTTTTGGGTCAGGCTTCATACTTTCTTTGTGGTGTCTGGTCTGCTCTCAGTTCTTTAAACGGAAGTGACCTCTTGAACCTTTGACTAGGACTGCTTCTGCCCAAGACCTCCTTCTGCTTCTGTTAGCCCTTTGATTTGGAATGATATTCTCGCTATGACTTGCTCTATGATCTTTACTGTCTGTACTCTTAAGACTTTTCTGATTAGGTTCTGCTACAAAAGACGTTTTATAAATTCGTTAGAAAGACCCCTTTAGAAATCCATAAATACAAGAAAAAAACAATACATGTTCAGCTGCAAAAATTTGTGACAGATTTTTTCAACTTTACAACTGGTCGTCCGCCTAATTGGTAAACACTTCTGCTGCTCTATTTTCCATTTTAAGAGAGCGTCAATTCAATCACTACAAAACATGACGCTATTTAAGAGAACTCGCTACCACTATCACAACTGCCTAATTATAAGTCAGTAGGTTATGATGTTTTCAATACTGGTGTCAAAATTTTCGTAAAACATGGAGTCCAGGTACATTTACTAGACCTGTACCGATTAATCGGACGGCCGATTAATCGGGCCGATTATAGAGTTATCGGATATCGGCAAGATAATCGGCGCCGATATTAAACATTATTTTTTTCCATTTTATAATATTATTTTCAGTCTTTAAGAGCAAAATGACGACAGCTATATCATTGGGTCTGTAAAGGACAGCATCAATCCATTCGCTTCCCAAAGCATGGGGTACTCGGGCTTCTACTTCAGACCACCCAGTAACCACTGTGCTAGACTGCTAGTACCATGGGAAAGTGTCTACAGCTGTTGTGCAGTGAGTCATAGTGCCTGCTTAATTACCCTGGGCACAATCATGTCATTTTAGGCCAAATTGGCAAGTCGTAAAAGTGACCTGTCTGGGGAGGGAGTGGCATCATCTAGGCGTCTAGTTACTCATATTATCTTTCCTCTCCTCCGTCGACAGCGGGCCGTGTGCCTAATCTCTATTGGCTGCCTACGATTAGTCCCCAACTACATGTATACGTCTCCTACGAAGCAAGTGTTTTGCTTGTATCACAACAATAGGCAATGTCTGCGATTCAGACCCATTATTATTTATTTCAAGTATGAAATTAGTGTTCAAAAACTCTGCCACTGTTCACACTTTGACCTTGTTAGTCCCACGCCTGGATAAAGGAGGGGCGATGTTAAGGATCCTTGTCATATACAGTGTTGAACTGCAGCAACCACCATGTTTAAAAAATTTAAGGATTTCTGCATACCAGAATTTTGGAATTAATGTCACTAGTTGCACATTATTTCGGGCACTTTTATGTTGGGCCTTTGTCTTAAAACAATAATTCAAAAGGATATAAATATTGTTTTGCTTAAATCTGGTTGGCAAGCATGTTCAACCTAAGACACAGCTGTTCAGATCAGTAAGCAGTCAGTTAGTGCATTGGTTTTGAGACATACATTAAAGTGTATAATTAGTTAGTAGAAGTTAATGTTTTGGTACTTATGTAGAGCTTTTTGCTACTGTGGCAGCTTGTATGGCATTGTTTGCTATGATTGCATTTGGTGACGTTCTGTGGTGTGACATTCGGTGTTTGTCTCTCTTGCAATTTGTCCAAGACTGCATGCGGCGCTTATTTCATTTGGAGGCGTCTTGTTTATTAGAAGGTTTAGATTGCATTAGCATGGACTTGAGATGGAATTGGATTAGATTTTTGTGAAATCTCGGTCGCTTTATCGCTTTAGTGATGCTTTTACATACATTTTATTGTGCTCTATTATTGTGTGGTATTGAGAGTTTTTTGTAGAGATGCTCGCTTTCTTTGACCTGATGAGAATCTGTCATTGTCCATCAGGCGGGAGGATACGTGTCAAGAGCTATGGAGATCTAAATATTATATTCAGCTCTCAAAGTCAGAGCATGCATTTAGACGACCGATTAATAGGAGACCTATGGATAAAGCAGTGCAAATAGCAGCTTCTCCAGAATCTTGTTTCTTGATGCAAATCCAACCGAATCTAAGCCCAATCGGTCTCATCACCAAGACACACGTGATTTTCAGACCATTGCTTGAAAGAAACAGAAGAATAGATATGAAATTGTTCTGATTTCAATACCTCTGTCTTGGTTCTTTATCTCTCTTTAGAACACTATATAGGCCCTGAAGATTAGGCCTGGGCATGGACCGCGGACATGGACCCTGTGTGAGAGCCATGTGGGAGTCTATGGCCAGGCTTTGACTGAGTTAGTACTGTTGGCCCACATCATCTGAGATGAGGTTTGACCCTAACCTGTGCTGATTGGTGCCTAGTGTACTTGACGACCTTGTTAAATGATGGTGGATAGTCCTCATAAACCACATTTATCTTCTGTGTTGTTCATTCTCTGTCATATATAGGACCTTGAGTGTTGTCAGAATGAGACCTCTCATTTCATCATGTACAATAGTCACTTCTAAGCACACTTGTACCTTGAAACTATGAAATTTGCATGTATTTACAAAGAACTAAACACTAATTAATTAAGTTGATTAGTGATAATTAAATTCGGCTATCAAATTGGACTGACCAGTTAGTGTCAATGTGGAGTGGTAAAATGCAATTCTAAAAGAGGAAGGTAGAGGTTAATGATCACCTGAATCAGGCAAAGAAGTGGCACTCGAAGTCACCAGATGCATATTGTGATATATTTGATGTTTATTTTTAATTCACAGTGACACTGCAATGTGATTACAAGTCATACTAAGAACAGATATGATTGCAATTTATTACAGGAGTCAATTTAACTGTATGGCAGTATACAAGGTGCTCATCTGTCCTACTGCTCATTTTTTAATTGCCACCTAGCGAATGGAAGGCCGAGTGACCTTTTGGGATGGTGGGAGGAAGCGATGATCTGAGTCCATGCCAATGCATCATGACTATTCAACAGCTGTAATTGAGATAGAGCACAGGTGCTCTGTAGGAAAGTGAAAAACTATAGGTGGTTATTGGTGTTTTGTTTTTTTGGGGGGGGGGGTCATGAGTAATGAGTAGCACATTGGTGTGCAGAGCTGAGAAGTGAGTTCTTCGCTTCATAGATACGTCATGTGATCGGTAGTCTTTCGTGCATCCTCCAATCCATCCCTTAGTCCATTCCATCTTTCGCTAAACGGTGGTATTCGTTAGATCAGATGTGTAATGTTATGGGAGCTTTGCATGATTGCAGACAGTTCAGTTCAACTCCTGTGATTACTTATCGTCATTTGTTCATACTATATTTGTGATCATGTTGTAGTTTGTCAGTTTGAGACTATTTAGCAAAGAAGCCAATGTTATTATATTAATGAGAGTTATTATCATCACGATCTTCATCTGTTCGTGATGCCAGCAGCCATTGGGGCATTGTCGTCATATGATATAGATCATCCCTGTTTTATCATCTATGTACAGTTCCTGATGCTTGCAGCCGTTTGGGGAATTGTCTGCATATAGATCATAGATCTCTATTTTTGGGTAATTTCCTGGTCCCCATTGCTCCTCTCATATTTTGTTTGACGTGTATTATATCTTATATAAAGATATTATTATATCTCTATTTATGTTGTCCGTATATTAAATATAGGTTTGGTAGTCTTCCTTTCCTTTTTTTGTGGTTTGAATCTTGCACATTGTGTGGATTCTATCAAATGGTATTCTTTGCATAATTATTGTTGCCACACTCCCATCGAAGTCTTCGCTGAACAGTGCAGTCGATTTGTTTGAATGTCTCAAGACCTACCTGTTTTGTGTCTTCACTTCTAAGTTGTGGAAGTCTTTAAATTCCTGCAATATTATTGTCCATAGCCAACTTCACTTCTGCTGTGGCAAGGCTTTTCTCATACTGATTTCACACTGACTAGTGTTCAATCCAATTGCTTAAATTCCTTGTTTGTTCGCCTTCTGAACTAATAGAAATGAATGCTTGACAGAGACCATGTCAATCGTTGTTCAAACTCTGTGTCATTTTGGATGATTGTTTTGTCTGAATGCAGAATTTGCTCAATAAATTCTAACATGTGTGAGTTTACTGTTGCTAAGTTTCGCATCCAACTTGTTTCTTGTTTCTGCTGTGGAATATGTGTGTTTTGATGTATTTTTGTCACATGTCATCTCAGATTATATGACTGTTTGAGAAGGGATGGATTTAATGGTGTCCAAAAATGTTAAGTTAAAAAAATATTTTAAAGTCAAGTATGGGATCTAAAGAGACAGTAGACGTCTCTGATGATCTGCAATGAGGTTATTTTCTGGTGATGAGTTGAGGAGAAATAGGGTGGTCTTTGAAGTGACCTCAACTTCTTCTTGTCACTGGTGTTGCTTCTATCAACCAACTGGCAGGTGATGAATATCTGCTTCATGCACCCAGTGGTTATCAGGATGGCCAAACAGCATCGTCTGCCACCAATGTGGGAGATAGCTCAGTAGTGGGGTAGGGTGGGAATGATGCTGCCAGTCATCACTCCACACCCATCTTGGCCTGGAGACTCTGAAGGCTCTGAACGATGCCTTCTGCCAACTATGAATGATGTCCATTGATTGAACCTAGCACAATGTGCATATGCATGCAATTGGTAACTCTTCAGGTCTTCTATGCATTGCTTGTTTGCTGGTGACGTTTCTGATCTTATCGACAATTAACAGACAATTAACATCGTTTAGACAATTAACATCGTTTAGACAATTAACATCGTTTAGACAATTAACATCATTTAGACGGTGCATAGGTAACGCCTCTGTGTGGTACTTAAAAACAGCTATAGAACATGTCCGGTTACATAACTTCATACATACAGTTGCTGCCATAAGAAAGACACATAAATGCCTTCACTTTTGCACTGAATCGCCCATTGAGAAAAGAATCCACATAAAAATCTGCCTATTCGGTTAACGATGTACTAAACTTTCTAGATTTTTTCTTAAACCAACTGACCTATTTCTGTCTCATGTTCACCCCACCCCCACCCACCCCATACTATGGTGGGTGGGGTTTAAAATTTACTAGTAGACTTTGCACTCAATCAATGAACACCGTGAGTCAGTGACTCTTGATGCATTGCACACTCGAACAGTGTTGGACTCCGGATCAATTTCGGTTGTCAGGCCAAATCTTTGAAATTTTGCAGTCCAATTCAATTCGTTCTGTCAGTTCTTTGATGTCCTTCAGGTTCAAACACAAGACTCATCTTTCCCAATGTATAACAACCGTTACTTGCTTCTGATTGCATAATTTATTGGATTTTGACATTACTTTCTCAGTGGATTATGATTTTTATTTGCGATTTTTCTCAAAGTGGTCATCAAATGTTTATCTTTAATATTATGATAATGGCTCTATCGGTGTCTTTTAATTAGATAGATTTTCAGCTTATCTCTAACAAAAGTTTGATTAGTTTCTCTAGTGTTCCAGTTTTGCTTCACTGTTCAATCCTTACATTCGATTATGCAATACTCTGTGGAATGCTTTGTTTGAAGTCCATGAAATTAATAACGGCTTTGTAGTTGCTTTGAATACATTTGTGAATAGTTGCTCAATTTTTCTTCTTCCTGGTCAACTCCTGGATTGATCGTATCAGGGTACTTCTTCCACATATAGTTCAGTTCAATTTTTTATTTTAATTGTCCCCTAAGCGGCTTTATCTGCATTCTGCATTCTGTTTAGCTTGAGAGCTTCTTCTGATTCTTCGCTGTGTTGTTGATTCGTCCAATTGTTTGTGTCTTCGTTGTATCCTCATCAATTCTCCAGTGAATTAGTTTAATTTTTGCTGGTCTGTAACTTTAGATTGATGCATGGTTATTTGCGTTTCCTTCAAAAGGTTTCATGTTTTTCTCTTATTCTCTCATCTCTTGGCATTTTGCAAGCGCATTGAGCCATGTTACCCCATTGTTTTGTAGTCCTTTTGTGTGTGTTCACATGCCTTCTATGGTCTCTTGACCACTGATTTGCATGTTCATTTCTTTGTTTTCTTCATATTTTTGTCAGGTTTCTTCATCTTTCTGCTTCTTCATAGTAACAGTTACATTGCAAGAGCAGACTAGATGGTCTCTGTTGGGAGTCACATTGTGAAGGGTAATCTATATAAAGTATTAGTTGGCTGTATCAGTGTATCCTCATCAAGCATCTGACTCGTTCCTATTTTGAGTTAATACTACAAATTTAGTTTCTAATTGAGTGAATTCCATATCATCAGCATTGCAATGCAGTTGACATTGATCGATGGTCATCTGAGATGTAACTGTCATCACAAACTGTAATCCTTTAAGGCAGCTCAACCCAAGCGAGATAGGACGATGTTTGAAGACAGTTAAGTCTCATGTGGAAACCAAAACCTGCACTAAAAGACCTGACAAGTGTAAGATCAAAACAGAATTAGTTCAGATCATGACTATGGCAGTTGAAAATCACAGCAGATTGTGATTTGCAACTGATTGCAAAGAATGTGTTTTTGATTTATAAAGCATTTATTGTTTTGCAGGATGAATTTTTTCAGTCCATTTTTATTTGAGCTAAATTTGTTTCCGTTATATTTCTGTGTTGGCCGTCTCTGCAGAAAATGTCTAAGTTCAGATATTTCTGAATATTCATTCTGACAGTTTGCATCAGTTCTCTCTGAGCTTTGTGTTTACAATCACAATTGTAAACTCACCATTTCTTTGGCACTAAAACATTTAGTTCAATGAGCCAGCTTATTCAAAGGCACTAGACCAAAAAAACTCGATGAGTCTGGTAGGGTTAGGTTTGATTCCAGGCAAAGATTCAAGATTTCAATCATTGGAGACACACAATCATTTAATGGTTGTATTTTGTATACTATACCATACAATGTCCTTGACACTCCATGAAGGCTACAGTTTCTAACTCTATTGGAATTGGATTGCAAGAGTCCTAAAGATTGTGTTGGTAAATCAGACGTTGGGTTCCATGCACTCTAATCAAAGTTTGCTTCTTATTAGTCTTTTTACTCGTTGACTTGCTATGAAATGCAAAATCTGACAGCTTGTGTGGTCCCTCCTCTTCAAGAGAACTCTTGACATGTGCTGCAAAACCACAAAACGTTACTATGAGAGAGAACTGATTTCAATGTCTGATGTAGCAAAGGAAACATACTGTAAGAGGCTCTTGTGATGGCTGCAACATTGTTCTGATTGATGTACTTCCAAGCACAGAGGAACTTCATCATGCATAAACTGACTGCAAACAGCTAGAATTGAGTTGAATTGAGTCTGCAGTCTGGCAGACGCAGATAAGATGCTGAAGTGTTGCAAAGTAGTTTGGACTACTCTTAGGTATACCACGAATGCTGGAATTGTCCTGTTTAACTCTGAAGTTTGCTCATCTGAAACTTTTTCACAGTCTCAGCATTATGATAATGTTCTGCTAACTGAAACCTTTCTCTTCTGAAATGAGTTTTATTGAGCTGAGTTGGAAAATGAAATGTGTGACCATTTGAGACCTTTGCAGGAGCTAAGAATCTGCTGTCATATAGGTTTGCACAGGCGTTGTAGCAGAGTTTGCAGATTTCATCCTTTAAAACTGTTTAAGTGGAAAGAGAAAAAGACACTCTGCAGAGTGTCTTTTTCCCTTTCCACTTGAACAGTTTCAATGAAGAACATGGTTCTGGATTGGATGGATATGTTGGTTGAAGTGTGAATACAGATCAACCATCGTATTTTGCTTTGGTATTTGTGTGTAGACAGATGACAAAGAGATGACCAAAGACTGGGTGGATGCTGATTACATGACATCAATTGTGCTAATGCTAGCAATGTATCTGCACTGCAGTGCCAGTCTGTGACAGGAACGCCAAGTATGTAATGTTTTCATTCAGAGGTCCTGTGGAATGCAGAAGATGGTGGATGACTTAAGTTATTGAAGTGAAGGTGCATGGCCACCTATTCATATCGCTTCAATGTGCTAATGATGTTTCAGCAGTAAATGGACTGAGTGATGGATGGTTGGCTGAATTAAAGAGAAAAGGGCATCAGCCCAAAAAAGATGCCATGACATTTAGCTATGGGGTCTTGCAATAAAAACCTTCTGTTCAACCACTAAGGCCATCGGTTTTGTCCTCAGACATGGTCTGATAGGGGAATGATGGGGGTAATGGGGTGATGCATGGATGGTCTCCTCTGGCTGCTGACTCTCTTGCAGATAATTCTGCTCAATGAACAGAACGAGATGCGGTGAATGGGACAATGCAGATATGCAGGAAGAATAAGGTCTGATATGGCGCAATGACATCGACATTTGAATTTCATGGACGAGGACTTGGTAGAAGAGTGTGGTGACCCACAGAGACTATCGGATTATGATGACGTATTGTCTGATAAGAATTGCATCGGCGGACAACCCTTGTGCTCTGGCAATGGCAAAGTCTTCTCTTTGTGAGATATCTCTTTTTCTTCCATGGTGCACTTACAGAGTTCCCAACAATATCCCTAGACTTAATCATCCAAACCTCTGGGCTCAGATACACTTAAATGCAGTGAGGATTCCTTTGTTCATCATCTCATGTACTAGCCTTTCCAATTGTATAACTCCCAAACTCTGACCTCCGTTGACCTCCCAAATGCCTTCTACCTAATGCCTCGAAATTTTTGCCTCAAAATTGAACTCAACCTCTACAACAAACTGAACTCAGAACTGAGAATTCCATCCCCCTAGAATTGTATGGATAGACACTTGTACATTCCTGCTTTGGCTTGTGGGGGGTCTTCTTCTCTATGCAACTGAGGGTAATTGCCTGTTTCGGGAGTGTAACTCAAAGAATACCCCACCCCAATGGTGCATGCCAAAGGCTTCATCTGCTGTAAGACATGACTAATTTTATTAGCTAGTAAGTTTTTTTATTGACTAGTCAGTACTATCAGTGCATATGCAACACACACTCGAAACTAATCAGTGGCATCGCCAGACAGGAGGAAAGTAGAGGCAAAGTCACTACAAATATTTAAACCATAAAACATTAATTTTCAGTCATTTCGATCGATTGATAGTCATATAATTCCTGTGACAATGAAGCCTAAATGAACATTACATAGGTCTCTTCAACATTCGCACTCTATGTCAACGCTGACGATCTAGTTTCGCTGGGTCTATGTTGATAATTAACTAAAACCCAAAACAAATAAAGACCCTTGAAATGTTTACTAGGTTTTGAAGCATTTCATCTGGAGCATAGATCAACAAATAGAGAGGGTCAGACTGAAGAGTGCAACCATAGAGCTAATTAAAAATATACTGTCCAGAAATTCACAGGCCCTCAGCCTTAACTATTTCACACATTTAGATAGAGGTTGTTTAGCTAAAATAGTTGACGCAATTGTGTATATTGCATTTGCCTCTTGGCCCGACCCCTTGGAGCTAATTATATGAAATTAAATTATGTGTTATCATCTATGCACAATTTAAAACTATAAGTCCATAGAAAGTTTGACCTATAGATGCAACAAAGTCTATAGGACCAGAAAGAATGGAACAGATCTAACTAATTGAGCTTAATTGAATGAATTACTGAGCGGCTCTAGATGTGTACATCTAAAAATGATCTACAGAAGTTTAAGACATTTCCTAACATGCATTCGGGTCTTATCCAACTGACTACTAAGCAATACTCTAACTAAACTGAATTACAATTGTGTTTTGCGGGGACTTACAATTTAAATGCCATGATTTATATGCAGGTTGTGCGTGATTATTCAGAGAAAGTCAGGTAGTCGAAATCTTAATCTAACAAAAGCAGAAGTTTTATAAATTGTGACAAAGAACTTAAATTTTGCTTGTTGCAAGAGCATTTAATGTTGTAAATTTCTCCTCTTTTTATGCAGAAGGTACTGTGAAAAACACGTAAATTCGAATTTACTGCTAGGATTACCAGGGTTATAGAAAAATTCTTCGTAAACAGTTGTTCGTAAAACAATTCTTTGTAAACAATTGTTCTAAAATAATTTTTTTTAAATTCTCAACCCTAAACCCTAACCCTAACTGTTTGATAAAGAATTGTCCTTTGCTAAGTATTCTTTTTCGAACAACTGTTCACGAAGAAAATGTCTGATACTGATTACCAGCACAAAAAACTTCCAAAGACATTCTGTATGTTAGATGGAAAAGGATGTCAAATAAATGAAATTATTTGTATAAGGATTCCCTAAGGCTTGTTTTGTAAGATTCCTTATAATATAGATTATGTGTTATTTTTATTTGCCTATTTTATAATCAGATGCGTTGTTGCAAGAACTTGTTTTTTAACTTTTTCAATTCTGTCAAATGATAATTTATTCATTTCAGAAGAATAAATATAGGCATTGTATAAAGGCTGAAGCCACTTACATTATGTCTCAATATTTGGAATTACAATACCACTTGGAAATCATATGAGAACTGATTCAGTGGGTTCTGCTAGTGGCTCACATGCCAGACTGTGACCAGGAAGAGGTCATGCGTTCAAAACCCTGCCACTGAGGAATTAATTTTGAGATCTCAGATCCATTTGTGCCCATACCTACTACCTAGCCAACTAGGGTATAAAGAGAACACTGACCATAGACTGTGGATGATGGTTAGATGAGATGTCAGCAGGGAAGATGAGGATTGGCCACCTGTTGCTGCTCTCACATACTGAGGACATGATAAATGAAGAACCTCTTGTGCTTAGTGTTTAGAACTTATCTTCATCGTCTTCTGCTTAATCCAGATTTGGAATGCTTGATCGTTGTTTATAGTTTGATAGCAAGTCAACATTATGAAGTGAAAACCTTTTATTATTATGGTTTTTTTTTGGATGCAGGGTCCAACATCACAACGTCACTTGGTGAGTTCCAGTTTGACATTGAACCTAAAGACTATATAGCGGTTAAAGACAGTGGTGCTACTTTTGATTGTACAGTACGTGGCACTTCGTCGGATGTCGATATTGATTGGCTGAAAGATGGTGCACCAATCACCTATGACAATCGAAGGTATACTTCACATGATCGTGTGACTATCTCTCATTTGCTTCGTATCAGATTTTGTCATCTTATTGAACATCACCTAATCCTTAGTATCCATTTATTTCAAGATACATCTTTAACCTAAAATGTATATTTTTATATAAAACAATGATTTATACTTCATCATGTGTAAAGTGCTTTTAGGCTGTCAAACTCCAATAAAAGTGCTGAAATGATCTTACTCAAATGAATATTGTAAAATAATTTCTACTTAAATTCTACTTGGCATGTAGATGTGGCCTTGTTTGTAGTCTTCCTGTAGGAGAAAAGTATCTTCTAATGCTGATTAGTCACAGAGACTTGTAAATTTTTTAATCCAATGCCAGAAAATATTTGTATGATAATTTTCGATTGTCTATTATTATTATTGGTTGTACGATTCATGTAATAAAAAAATTATGTTAGTATATATTGTTCGTCATATGATCTCTTGTTGTGTCTAGAAAAAAACTTCAGAATGGATCTCTGTATATTGAAAGTGTTGAACACTTACGGCATCATAAACCTGATGAGGGCGAATACAAATGTGTGGCGAAATCAATGCTTCAGGGAACCATCGTTAGTCGAAGAGCCAAGCTGCAAGTTGCCTGTGAGTTCTAAACTTCAAAATAACATTGACATTTTATGAATGTCCGCAATGACACTCTGGCCTGATTTCGCTTTGACTGTTCATTCTGCTGTCTTTAACTTGGCTTTTGCAGGTTAAAGTTACCACCAGCCCCAAAGAAATGTTAATTTATTAACAAAGTCGAAAAACTTGATTGACGTGCAATTGTTTCTATGATGGAGGAGAGCAGTATCTTATTTGTCTATGTTCATCAGATAACTTAATGGACTGTATAATGTTAAGGCTGGACATATATTGAACTTAATCTGAAACATAGCTTAAATAATTCAGTTTAGTTGGTTTAGGAGATGGGAAGCTGAATAGCAACAAACGGTTTCTGTTTCTTGCATTGTATCAAATTTGCAGGCACTTTAAGGGCTTTATGGATATTTCGATTTTGGTAGAATGCGTATAAATTTATGCATGTTTGGCAGTCTTTTTGTGGGTACAGATTTTGTTTTTCTTAAATATTTTTTGCAAAGTGTTGGTCTTTTGTGTTTGCCTTTATTCAGAACTTCCATGTTGAAATGCTTTTTTGTTCGGAACGAATGAGAACTGACTTGCAATATCTATCAAGGAAGCATTCTCTTTTTTATTAACGCATGATGGAATATAAATTTTAAATCATATTAAATAACATTTGAGCCTGCATGCTTGAATAATTTGAATACACTACCTAGAATAGCTCGAGGTAGATTGAATAGTCTCCTCTTTCTCATGACAAGACTATTTGATTCTGTAGTTTTGACGATATCTGTTATGCATTTCAAGCCAGACCCAGAGTTTCTTTATTGATATGTCGTTTTCATAGCTCTTCATAAAAGATTATATTATGGGATATGTTGGTATGACAACTTGCAGCATAGCATTGTCAGCCATGTGTTTTTGAATGCAGTTTCCATTCTGTTTGGGAACTCTATGTGTGGCAATTGTTTGACAGTTGTTGGTTGCAGACAGTAGATGTGTGCCACTATGGCGCCCCCTCGTGATTCTCCCTGGGATCATTCATAATCTGGTCGGTTGGTGCCATGTGTAGTTCCAGACATCAATGTCGATGGGCAATAAAACAATTTTATAGGACGGAGGGGATTGCCCAACCTACGTGCTGAATTATCTGAATTATTTGTCGGATTTCCGCAGTTTGATTCTATAATGGCATCTACTGTGTTAAAATCAGCATAGAAAGTGAACTCATGTGTTGAAAGCACTAGTTTTTGTTTTTGCACAGGTCATATGTATGTATGTATCTGTGTGTGTGTGTATGCGTGTATTGTATGTATATATGTTTGTATGTACGCTTGTATGCAAGCACGCATGTGTGGAAGAGTAGTGAGTGTAGATCAGCAGCAGTCCACTGTTCATTCAGATAAAGGACAATAAACTTTCAATAAGGAATTAGATATTTCATCTATATTATGTGGATAATTTAGTGGTAGCCATCGTGTATATGCTTCTCTATATCAAGATGCTTCTCTATATCAAGATGCTTCTGTATATCAAAATCCACTGTTAGTGGATATTGTTTCTGTCATTGTACCTGATTTCAAGTGTTTTCACCTGTGAAACAGAGTCCTTAGAAATATTGACAAAATATTGCATTTTCAGTAAAATATTCCAATCTCTTAGTCCACAAGCAGTGCACCTGCACTTGTAAATCAATGTTTGCTATCAACAGACACCAGTATGGCTAGAATGCTCACATGTAAACTTTCTCCATGTTGTTTGAGCCAGCAGGTCTGCCAATAAATAGCCATTTTCCTCTGCACGCAAAACCGATGTTGAAGTTCTTTAGTTTACAGGGTCTTCTTCGCTAGCATCATCACACCACTTGCAAATAAGTGTCAAAGAGAATCTGATTTGTGTGCTTCCAGGTGTCTCTTGTCCAATTAAATGGTGTGCTCATATGGATGATTGAATGAGTGTGTAGTCCAAAAATTTATCTTTAGTTAAGGATTTACAAGAGCCATGTGTGGCAGGCAAAAAGGATTGCTTTTTAGTGCTGTAATATGTCATGCAAATTTCTGTCAATGGCAACGGCCTTTGTTGTCAAAGGTTGTTGTTACACTCTGGATCCAATCGAAATAGATTGGCAATCCCATGAGATCTGGTGGATCCACACATTTTTCAGAATAAACAAGAGTAAAACTAGTCAAGTGGCTGACCAGAATTGCCAAAAGAAACTAGATACAATGATTTAGAATATCATGTTCAACCACTGCAAAGGCCACACTAATTTTCAAACTGAGCCATAATAGTAAGTTGGCCATATTGCTTGCATCAAGTCCCTCACATCTCTAATATAGAAGAAGAATAGTGTGCTTTTGAAAAACAAGTAAAGCATGAAGAATGGAAGATCGTCTGCAAATCCCTGTCCAAGGCAAGATATCAAAGGACCAAACTTGCAAGACTTCTGTGGAGACAAGAAGATGAAGTGATGGAGATTGTTGCTGGTGACACTGCCGAGGACAACAGACAGGTGGCAGTTTGAATTAAGTCAATTCTTGGCTGTGAAGGACTCCTTGACCTCCATCACAGCTGTTGATTGCACCGCCATAGATTGACGGAGCAGGCTATTGAAGCAGGCTATTGATCGTGGACCGCAGTTTCCTGGAGTCTTGATCCTGGCATGTAATTATTGTCTCCCATTATTCACTCTCCTTTTCCCTGAACTTTGACTACATCGCGTTGATCAAATGAGTCCAGGATATCTATCATCCGAGAATCCTGAATTCCTGAGCCTCTTGAAGCCAGTTGACCTGGCAGTGGAGGTCATGGCATGCTGCGTTAAACCATGGTCTAATTGGGTGAGTGAGCATTCTGACTGCAACGAGTCAACGCACACTTCATGGTTGTCTCATGTATAAGAAATTAAGTCATAGAGAGACGAAACAGCCATGGAGGATATGCAATTATGCGTCTGCAGAGCGGAACTGCCTGTAGCACTGAAACAAATATTGTTCTTTAGGAGAGGGATCGACGTCTCTCGCGAGTGAATCAGATGGTTAGCAACACAGAGTCATTATCTGACAGCATTCAAATTAAATCCATGCTTAACGTCATGCCAGTTTGCTGCTGTGCAACCATATCTGGTCACAATGATATTAAACTGTGTAATAATGCGTTGATTTGACCACTGCTAAGTCAAACCAAATGCTTCTGTAAATGATCAGATCTGCCTGTTTTCACCAAGTTCTGATCTTCTGAGTGAAGATAGAGATTCCAGCAATAGTGGATGCAAGCTACAAATTTAAAACTGACCCACAATTGTTTTTGGTCAATGCAACATCTATTACGGTATGTGACAGAAAGATATATGCTATGCTTCCCAGATTTCCTTTGAAAAGAACTTTTTGTCACAGCTCTCACTGGTTTATGCCAAGCATGGTGGAATTACCTCTGCTAGATGTGCTTTTACCGAATTAAGCTGATGTTTGTGACTAGCGATAAATGTCAACTTTGTGTTAAATAGCATAAAGCTGGAAAATTGGGATCTCAGTTGGACTCCTAAATGCAAGTAATTGATGCCTAATGTTTATGGAAGTCTAGAAAATGTTGATTGTGATAGAAGATGGGACCTGAAATTTTGGTCAGATCAGACTTACAGTGGATGGCAAACATTGGTCTGGAATGGAAAGGCAAAGGAGTGGCATCTTTTCTGCTCTGAGAAACCTATAATTATGGTGTTGATACCTAAATATATATTCCCACAACATCCTATGCAGCAAGAGAAAGAAAGATGATACAAATGAGGCTTGGGAGTTTTCCTGTCAGAGAAGACCTATCGGTTGTTAATTGTCGGTATTGCATTTCTGACTAGCCAGTCATACATCACTCTGGTCTGTCAATAAATAAAATTGATCAGCCAGCAAGAAAACAGAAATGCACAAAATAATTTTTTATGTTATATCCAAATAATGAGGTCTAATAAACAATCACCTTTCCTATGTTCAATGTTCAATCTATAATAACCTATAAAATTCAATAGGAATAATATGCATTTGTATAATTGTCTTTTTCCATGGATGCTTTAATCACTTAACATAACATAATTATCTTTATTGCATCAGTCAAGTCAGGTATAACAGAACACGAATTAATAGGAAATGTTTGAATACAAGGGAGAACCTAGCCATAGGAAGGACGCCCACTATTAAGGCACACCCATAATATCATGAGGTGGATTTCCAAGTTAAGCAGGATAGGCAGGAGCAAAGATTAATTAGTAATCATGTTTATATGCATAATGAAGAATTTAACAAGTTAACTATGTTGCTCATGGTAGGGGTCATGCAAGTAGATATATTGGTGGTTGTGCTGTCCTTGTAGGAGATTTTGTTTCTTACCACTTCCATAATTCATTGTTATTTCTTTTCATTCTCTTATCTATGAAGGTTACCCCTCTTTTTGTTCCCCTCCATTTTTTATTTAATTAATCTTTAATTTACGAGAATATTCTTGATCGCTTTATTTATGCTGAACGTCTTGGAATCCAGTTGTTATCCAGTTGTTATCCATTTTTTATCCATTTGTAATCCTAATTTTGAGCCGAAATTTGCATGAAAGAGCCGAGCTCACAGCCCTTGTAGCGATACTTTAAAACCAATGTTTAAAAATGGTTGCCTTCTACAAAACTGAATAATCATGCAAGTTCTGCTGAAAAAATTTGTAAAGTTCAGATACAATTGCTTGTCGGTGCAAAAGCATTTGGAAAGGTCTAAACTAACAGATGAACCAGTGCAGTGGGTCCTATTAAATTCTAGCGCATTGTTCAGAATACAGATGTAAAATCTTCAGCCTGTTGACAATTGACACAAATGTGCACTTTGACTGGTTATATGTTCTTTGACCAGTTGAACGTACTTTGACTAGTGTTACCACCAAAGCAGAGTTCATTTTCTTGATTGTGTGCCACTTAAACATTCCTTCCATTCTACTGATTGATGCAATCATTCTGTTTAGGATTTAAGATTGAGCATTGGGTATTACTATGGAAGGTGTCCTTAGAGTAATCATTAAGTACTGACATGCAGAGCAGAGGAAGGAAGTTCGGTTCTTTAATACTTTGAACCCGGGATCCTGCTATGGCAGGATAACCTTATAAACGTAATCCCCGGTTTCCCGCAATAGCAAGATGAGCGTATAAACTTATATCCCTGGGTACAACAATGGCGATGTATGTACGTACGTATGTACGTACGTACGTACATATGTATGTATGTAATGTATGTATGTATTTATGTATGTATTTATGATTGTATGTACACATATGTATGATTGTATATATGCATGTACGTATGTATGAGTGTATGTATGATTATATGTATACATGTGTGCATGCATGCATATATGTATGTATTTATGTATGTATGTATGTATGTATGTATGTATGTATGTTTGTTTGTATTTATGTATGTATGTATGTGTGTATGTATACATAAATGCATACATACATGCATACTTATATTCATGGCTAAAATGTGCTCAGAAACCCAGGGTTCATGTGTTATTACATCAGGAAGTCAGGGTTCAAAGAGTTAAGGTTGACTAGTCTTTCTTCTGCAAGGTAGCTTCGTTGGTTAAGTTTGATGTATAATGTGATGGGGGGCCTTGCATTGCTGCCGACAGTTAAATTCAACTCCTTTAATTTCTTTTTATGATCCATTTATACTGCACTTGTAGTGCAATTTGTCAGTTTTTAATTATATGAACATATTATTATTAAATCATTGTTGTTTTTGACTTTCTGGGTATTTATAGTCCAATCAGATCTGGCACAAATTAAAATGTGAACAGTTTCATTGTTTTATTGGTTTTTATTTTTTTCTATGTATTGAAGGTCTTTGTTTTTTATGTTGGCGTGACTGATTGATAGCTTTAATATTAGTCTGTTGATGTGGATGTTCTTAGATCTGGACAAGACATTTACGGATGAACCGCAAAGTGTTTCCGTTCACTTGGGTGATGTGATGATGTTTTCGTGCCAAATAAAGGGTCTTCCGACTCCAGACGTGCGGTGGTTCAAAGATGAGGTGGAGCTGGAAGGACCAACACATTCCAATTATCTCATTCATTTCGACAATGTCCTCGAATTGAAGAGCGTCCAGTTTTCTGATTTTGGTCGATACAAGTGCAAAGCACTGAACAAAGATCGAATAAAATTCAGTCGAACGGCTCATCTGACTCAGGACAGCGATGCCGGTAAGTGTTCATTTGAACTCTCTCGCTGGTAAAGATGACTCGAGTTGACTTGAGTTGGCTCGAGTTGTCTGCATTGCATAAGGTTATCCTATTGTATTCTGAACATGCTTGCTGAATCTTAGATGATTATAGTTCCAATGTATCCCAGTCTTTGTTCTTGAGTACCTTTTGTCTGAAGTCTGTTTTGGAATTCTTGCCATTTGGACAATACTTGAATGCGTATCACTGAAGACCGCTCGATGTCCAATGACCCATCTGTTAGAGGAAGACGCATTCCCATTTCAATAGTATCTACAGAATCATTCTTTCTCCAATGGGGAAATCGCGGCTGTCAAGCTCAAACTTTGGAGTGATGTCAATCTTTCATCACGGGTTGTGGTAGGAGTGCCTTGAATAGGTATAAAGAAGTTGTTATTAAATGGTCAATTTCATTGCATTAAATATGCATAAATTCTCTAAATAAATAAATGAATAAATTAGTAAATGAAGGATATTTTACTAAAAAGGTTTAGCCCATTTACAGAACCAAAAGAGCAGTGCTACCATAGTTTAATTAGGTTATAATGATTATAAGAAAATAAATTGACCTTATTTCCAATCTCTGACAGGTTCGTGTCATTTTTATGAGGAACAGTTTTATCTGTTGTTTTCTGTTTTACAAAGTAGATCCGATATAATTAACCCCACGTGTGAATTCGTGTTGTTGTATCTTTTTGTCAGGGTCACGGTAGATTTTAATAATTTCTCTGTTAGCAGAAACAAACCTGAGATTGAGCTATATGGAAAGAGTCTTGATAGTTAATCGAATCTATGGTCGTTTCTTCCTCATGGATATAACCGTGGGTTAAGCGCATATGTGTAGGAAGGTGTGTGGTTAGTTTACCGTATTTTCCAGACTGTGTGCTCTATGCTACAAGTCAGAGTTAGTAAAAAAAATGGTATGTGCCCAAGGAGCTTCTTAATGTAAGATTTGCCTGATGGCTCAAAACAATGGGATGTGTAGCTGGAGTTGCCTGTGCTGAGGACGGGTGGCTGTGTTGAAACATGCTATCTGGTAAAAATCAATGGGACCTTTCCATCAATCATTTCTTTCTTCATATAACAACTTAAAACTTTTATTTCACAAGTTCATCGCTCACTTCGTTTTCCCCTCTTTACTGTTCGCTACTTCTCTCCCTGAGTTACTGACCATGGCTCAGATTCAAGTCTTGTTATGTGACAGGTTTATCTTATATTCATTCATTCATTATACTGGCAATAGGTGCAAAAGGTAGATTTCTTTGTATGAAATTGCATTGGATGTAATCCCCCATTCATTTGTATTTGTTTTTGTAGCACTTATCATTATGTCTCTAGCTAATGCAGTAATAACAGAATTTTGCCTTAAAATACCATGTAGCAGAACAAAGTTCATAGCAACATGAGCCCAAGATGCAGTTGCATTAATTACACAAATAAATCAATATTCATGGTTTTACCGAGTGGAGCACTTTCCGGCTGATCTGGTTAAGTGGCAACTTGTCCCTTTTCTCCACCGAGGTCACGTACACTTAGCGTACACACGTTTTACTACATCGATGCATTATTAATAGACTTCACTACCTAATAATTTGCAAATGCATTTGATCTGCAATAGTATCGATAGTTACTGTATTTATATTTGTTAAGCCAGCTTGCTATTGAAACACTGTGCCAATGCAGCGCACGATAGAATTAACATATCTGAACTTCAGAAAGTATAAAGATAATTGAGTCAGAATAAATGTAATCTTCAGCAGTCACTTAATTTTACCACCTGCCAAACTATGTCTGTCAGTGGGATGTCACTTAACATTGACATCCATGGGGTGTGGTCTGGTCCATACAGCAATCAAACTGCTGTAGTCCTCCCTTTGACATAACCTGCCAGGTGGGGTGCAAAGCTTGTGAAGTGTCATCGAACCTATAAGATATATGCCTGAAAATATGGTAGCTGTTGTTTTTATAATTTAAATTTAAATTTTAAATTAATGAAATCTCAGAGGTCCACTGAGATTGAAACTGCTGCAGTGTCATATCATAGCAAGATTCTAAGCAGCAACTGTGAACAACACCTCACAATATTACATTGCAATGAGAGTATAGTATATGGATGGATCATGGTGGGTTTGTTCATTTGCTCAGTGTTGAATGTTATCAGATGCAGTGCTGCCTATTGCATGGACCAGAAGCATAAATGTTGTTGCTGGACTGATGAATGTATGTACTGCGGATCAAAAGATTCTTGTGGAATTGTACAGAGGTGCCTTTGGGTGTTTGTCAGAAAGAATAAGCCACTTATGTTTCAATGGGGATTTGGAGTCTGCAAAGCTGATAAGAGGGTCTAAAGGAAAAAATCACAGAACCAGAATTCTTCAGTTTCTAGGTTTATTGGTGTTGGTGTTAAATATGATTCAGCCAAAAGATCCACTAAAGCCAAGAGCCATATTTATCTCAAATGCTTTAAGTACTGGTACATTCTCAGACTATTACTCTCAGTCCGATTGAGCAGATAATTGTTCTATCCTTCTTACTGCTCAAGCCTAGTGTCATTTTCATGAGATGTAGGCTGTCATTTAGTCATTATACTTTTCACCAAAGTCCCTGGAGTAACCCAGATGTTATATGTCTTAGTCTTTGCACATCTTTAATTATTTTTCTCCAATTTGTTTGAGTGTGCATGAATTAGCAGTTGTTTTACATATTATTTTTCATAATAGTCGATGGTGTGTATTACTTGTGTATATATTTCTTGTATGGCCTGCATTTGATTCTCAGACTTGACATGGCTTAATGGAAGACTAAACCTGTCATTATCGTAAACATCAGATTCTGTTTGAACATACCTGTATGGCTTAGTTTATTGATGTGTGCCTGAATTGAATCTGAAAGCTTCTGTTGAAATGAGAATATTATTTTCCTACATGTGTTTTATCATGCAATTCTCAGTTGCTGAGTTATCAATATGTTGCCAAGGTGATGTGTGTTTTATTTCGAGAGACCAGGATTACTTCCCAGGGATTTATTTATTGGACTTGTGTGATCTGTTCAAAGGCTTCATGTCCATGCATATGAAATAAACAGTATTGAAGGTTTTAGCGCATACCTACCTATCAGTGTTGAAACAGGAAACAAATTAATGCTTTGTTATTGCTTTCGGAAATTCACACTTACAGTTCAAATGCTGACATTTATCTTGCTTGATTCTTTTAATGAGCTCTTTAAGTGTGCAATGATTTTCTCTGCTTATCTGTTTCATAGTGTGACTTATATATTTGTTTCTGGATTGATTCTCATGATGTAGCTACCTACCAGGGAGTTCTGCCGCGTTTCATAATGCAACCTCAAGACACTGTTGCTGTGGAGGGGAGCTCTGTTGTGCTTCATTGCGGTGCAAATGGTCGTGACAGGAATGGAGCTCGGCCACGTCTTGAGTGGCTCAAAGATGGCGCTACATTGGATCTAGTGTAAGCATCACTCGTTAACAGACTTCGCTCTGTGCAGAGCTAGAATCCAGTAGGTTTGTTGAATTGTCTGCCCAGTGATGATTAAGGTATTATGACTTGGTCTTTCTCAGACATTTTTTTGTTTATGGTTTCATGACTCACATATACATGCAGAAAGGTAACGTGCTCCTTGTCAGAAATCATGTAATGTAAGATGATGTAGGATATTTGCTTGTGTTGTGTAGCTTAGAATAGAGTACTCCAAAATAGGGGGATGTAAGCTGATGACTATAATGACTTCTGCCTATAGCACTGATGTGTCTTAACCCTTTAACGACAAACATGCAGTAAAATGTATGGGAAACAATGCGGCTCATCGTTAGTGGGTTAATCAATCATGCATGGAGAGGTTGTTTATTATGTTCTTTATCTTGTTGAAAGCCTATTGGAAATTCTTTCTTATGATTGTGACCTAAAATGCATGCCATCAGTTGTTACTTAATAACTTCTTTAAAACCAATGTCTGGTATTGTTTGTTAGTCAAAGGTCACTTGGAGGTCTGAGCACATGGTCAGTGGAGATTGTGTTCCCTTCTGATGGATGATTTCTACTTAAGTATATACTACAGATAAGGACAGCAATGAAAATTCTTCATAGTGAAGCACGTTTACTCTGTCAGAAAAGCCCTTCAGAATGCTGGGCGGCTGAAGTGGCACATGGTACCAGAGCATTTCCGAGCAAATAATAATAAGAGACTTCCATAGATTATCAATTGTTCTAAGGTCCGCTTCAGTCGGCAGCTGATGCTGATACCACTGCCAGTGAGTGAGTCTGATCCACAGTTGCAAATTATGTGGCTGCTTGCTGAGCTGAAAAGATATGGGACTGACGGAGAAAACAATCTTTGGCTTTGTTTTATTTCCTCCTGAAGCGGAATGCAGTTTCCAGCCAGTTTATAGGTTTCCTGCAATTGATGCCTTGCAATTTGCCAGTAGAGAAAGAGAGCAGAGAATCTGTTTTATATGGCTAATTTTGCATTCTAACCCCAAGATGGTGAATACATATTCGATGAGTTAAAGTATGTCTTGCAGTTTTCAGAAATGTTAGCATGCATTTAAGTTGTATCACATTGCAGATTATGATTATTGTCTATGAGATAGATAACTGGTGTTGTTTGAAATCTGCAGACATTCTGAAAACCATTTCACCTTGGAAGGTCAAGGCAGTCTGCGTGTTGATGGTGTCCAGGGTCAAGATGCAGGGGCTTACACCTGTCGGGCAATTAACCTGGAAGATTCAGTGGATGTTGATGTCACTCTTACCGTTCAAGGTTCACGTAGTCACCCGTTAATTTTGTAGTTATGATCAGTGGCCATATTAGGTATCCTCATATATGCATACATTGATACATACATACATTGTTGCATGTGGCATGTAACTATGCCACTTGGATTAGTTAATAACAATTAACATGTTTTAGAGTAATGGCAGGAGTATTTTAGTTGTTGAGAGAGAGTGTTTGTTTAGGTTAGACTCAGCTGGGATTTGTGTCCCTCTCAATCATTTGTTTTCTTGTTAGAATCAGTCTTGATCGGTTGGTGTTATCCTGTCTCTGTGTGGGGAGCAAATGTTTTTAGATGGACTTTTAGATGGACCAGACGCTTTGGTCTATATCTGGTTTGCAGGTTCCATATGCATCAATGTCAACAGTATTTTGTTATTCGCTTTACATAGGCAGTAAATTCATTTTTGTCTGAAAAAATGCCTTTTTTTCATATCTCCTTAGCATCTTAGACTTACAACATATGTACAGAAATACATATTTACACACACGCATGCACGTACGTAGCTGATATTACAGAAACAGACTAACTCGGTTGATTATTTTTAACCTGATGACTAAACCTGTTTGTGTATCATAGTTCCACCAAAATTTCGATGGCGGCCAAAGTCGCTATTAGCTCATGTCAACACAGATGTTGAATTACAGTGCGACGTTTCTGGAAGTCCAAAGCCAAGAATTGAGTGGTTAAAGAATGGAGAAGCGGTTGTTCTGGACGATTATGTGCAGACGATGGAGGGACGAAATCTGAAGATTCTCGGACTGATAAAATCCGATGAGGGAATGTATCAGTGCACTGCGACTAATGAAGTTGGAATGATTCAGGCTGCAGCTCAATTGTTGGTCTATGCAACAGGTAAATGTTCTTTACTGTGGCTAGGATTGAAATATTTGTAAAACAGAGGTATTTCATTTCAATTAAATTGCTTACGTAAGTTATTTGATGAATATTCAATTAAATAGCTGACATACGTTAACTGCTCAATTTTTCAGTAAATACCTGACATGATTAATTGCTGAATTTGGAGCATATACAGTGATATTTCTTGGATTAGCAAATAGGATTGCTTTACTGTGTAATTGAAGAAATAAGATAGATTATTTTCTGTTCTATGCTCTATTCCAAGAATTAGATGATTTGGTAAATTTCTTAAGGTATGTAATTACATTCCTCTATCAACATTTGAATCCAGAGTCCAGGTATCAAGGTTAGAGACAATAAAGAAACATGGCAATAACAGTCCTGCAAGTGGACAACCATTTCTTACGGCTTAAACAGTTAGTAAGATAACTGAAAGTCTGTGAATTTCTCACATGATGCGTGAGTATTTAAACCCAGATGTAGAGATGAAAGGCAGATGCAGTACACAGTCTGCCACCCTTGTACCATCTCAAACTGCTGCAATGTGATGCATCCAAGACTAAATTCAAGTGTCTTATATTTTGGTCGGATGTTTAACAATTATTTTAACGTTGCTGTAGACCACACTGTTGATAATGAAGAGTTTTCCACGCCCAGTTCTCAACTACCATCTCCAGCCACTGGATTAACGGCAGCTTACGTATCATCACGCTTTCTGACGTTGTCTTGGCAATTTGCCAATAAAGACGAGGGATCAGTGGAGCCGCTCGGATATCTGATTTACTGGAATGAAAAGGATTCTGCAAGGCATGCTCTTATTATTGTTATTATTATTATTAATATCATTATTGTCATCAATAGTATTATTATTATTATTGTCAATAGTATTATTATTATTATTATTTAAGAAATATTTGAGAGGTGCAAGTCACACTGACAAGTGAATCCAAAGACCTATAGTTAGTCAGTCCTCAGGTGAAGAGCAGTTTAATATCCAGATTTCAGATATTTGAACCCCAATGAGTAATAGTGAGTTTATAGACATCTCTTGAAGGGCGAATAAGAGTCTGAGCTTCAGATAATCATGGATAATTATTATTTCCATTATGTATGATCAGCAACATAAGAGCCTAATGCAGTTCTGCATTGTGACTCTGCCAAAAGATTCAGACTGGAAAGGTTATAGGAGATTCAAGTGGTTGAAGATAGATAGAGTGCTTGTTGTAAAGATTGCATAGGTCCTATACAAATGATGTGGTTGACACCAATCATGTCCCTGTTTTAAATAGTATTTACAAATTCTTCTGTTCCATCCCTGTTATATGATATTAATTTTATATTCAGTGTCAATTGTTGAATATTTATACATATATATTATATTGCATGTGCTCACATCACGATCTTAACCGTGCTTAGTCCACTCTGCCGCCTTCCAATTTCTCTCATCCTAAGCACAACCGATCGTAAAAGATTCTCGACTTCTTTTTTCCCAGGTCTTCTGGCAATTGGCCAATTTTCTTCTGCATTTGGTATCTTTGGCAATAATCTCTGTGACTCAGCCCTTGTGAATAGACTGGTGCCCCCACACTTAGCTTTCGAGTAGTTCTTTAGAGATTTTGAGATGATTATGATGTTGTTGCAGATTACGACAGCTTAACGCGACCGCAGTTGAAGCCAATGTCCAGGATCTAAAACCATCTACAACGTACAACATTCGAGTTGTCACCTACAACGAATATGGTGTTAATAGCAATGGAGACCAAATAACAGTTGAGACAATGGCTGAAGGTGAGAAAACTTCCCCTCAGATGTTAAGGACCCACATTATGTAGATCAGGTCCTGCTTGCAGCATAAGATTGTTCTGGACTGTACAATGATCAGATGTCTGATAAGCAAGATGAGTGTATATACAGTGTCTGGGTTTATGATATACACTAGCAAGTATCAATGCTTCAAGTACAAGGTTTCAAGCAGAAGTATGATTGCAAGTACTTTGACCTCAAGTACAAGTACTTTGTTTCAACTGTAAGTGCGATGGGAGACAATTAGGTTATAATATAAGTGCATGTGGCTGCCACAAGAGCAAGGAGATATTTATTTGTAACAATTAAAACTAAATCGATGATGAGTTTCGCTGATCATGTCGTGAGATGCATGCATTCATTTGGAATTGGTCTTGAGAAATATTAGCCTAACAGTGCCCTAACTGGTAACCTTTCCAAATGCTTGTAAAATAAATATATGCTTAAAGGCCAAGCAATGGCTGTATGCCATCCGTGTTCTGGTCGCTCATGGCTATTGGGCATCTCACTTCATGGCCTCCCAGACTCTGCCCCAAGTTTTGAACTTTTATGCAAGTGTGCTGGAGTCTGCTCAATTATAAACATGTCCTACATAAACTGATGCCTCCAACCAAACCTCACTGCATACAAATGTTCATTGCTCATTGCAGAAAGCTTGACACACAAAGCATTTATTGTTATTATGGCGTATGCTTAACTTTTCAATTTTAATGTACACTAAACTGCGATTAGCTGTTGTTTTAATGAAGGATATACTTACTTACTTACTTAGAAGCCTGTCAGTTGTTCATCTGTTGTATGTTTAAGTTTTAAAGAACTTTTGTAACGTATAAAGCTCCAGAGCAAGTACTTTGGTCTCAAGTGCGAGTATGAATACAAGTACTGAAATATTGTACTAGATTTGTACTTGAATACACATCCAAATGCTAAATGCTAAGTGCAGCATCTCTGCTAGTGGGTGCCATCGGCAGCAGATTGACCAAGAAGGTCTGCTTCACTCGGCCATCATATGAAACCAAATTGTACAGTATATTACATTATAATATTGTTGAACTGTCTGTGTGTTTGTAGATTATGTACCTGGCTCCCCTTCCAACCTTCAGGTCATTCCCTTCTCAACTACTTCGATATGGGTGTCCTGGACTGCACCACCCAGTCTCACTGACCCAGTCACCCACTACAAGCTCTACTATTACAATGTCAATGATGAAGCAGTGGAGTATAACACAACTGTCACACAGACGGAGTTCACTGTCACGGGTCTTTTCAAGTTCAACACGTATGGGTTCAGAGTGGTTGCACACAATAAGAACGGTCCTGGTGTCAGGTCTGATGAAGCTATGTGTCGAACTTACTCTGATAGTAAGTATGCACATTTGTGTATTTGCTTTTAATGGCATTTGATGAACTTACGTTCATTGCAGAGTCAGAAATAGAGGAATAAAATACATGAGTTCCGTGTATTGTTTGCTGATTCACGTTTGCTGGATTAAGCTCTATAATATATGATCACTACCAATTTATATATTATTTTTAGCAGTCTCTTTATATTGTCAAGATTATGTTACCACTAGCTGCACATTTTATCACCTCTTGTAACATGTTGCCATATGGCGTGTTAACCTATTCAATGCCAGGTCTTTGTAACCATTTATACTAACATTACTTATAGTACTGCTGGTCTTGTCATTCAGCAGGACTTAAAATTAACTCCTCTCTTGACTCCAAATTACTGAAAATCACATGCCAAATTTCATCTTCATTCACCATCATGGTCATAAGAACTTTATGAATAATATCTCGACAACTGTCTGTATAAATTACTAATGGACATCTATAACCCTAATTGATGGCTCACTAATTGATAAATGAAGGCATATCAACTGTTTTGTGACAATTCAACACTGGAGGCATGCATGGAAACTTTTCCGTTTTCGCAATTTTGTACCTGTAGCAAGCGGTGTCAGGGGCTTTCATCGCCGGACGTTTCACCATTAGGGGCTTTCACCTCCAGGGGCCTGTTCTCTCATGTCCCATGCCTATGTTGGTTTTTATGTGACTTTAGGTGCATTGCATTGAATGGCTGCTGTGTCATCGTGATCTCGAGGATTCTGATTAAACACACACACACACATATATATATATGTATATATGTGTGTGTAAATATATATATATATATATATTATATATACATAAACTCCAAACTTGCATTGGAAATGTTTTGAAGAGTACCCTTAGGGTAAAAAGGCAACCGAGCATTGGCATAGTAATGCACTCATAGTCTCCAGAAGTACTGTTGAGTGCATAATGGATATGCCCCTCCCCACCCACCCCACCCCATCCTACCCTATGTGATCCTGACCATAACCAGGCTGTGTAACTCATCATCACATATCAGCTGATGGAACAAGTGATCCAAGTTATCCTCATCTATTGAATACTAATGGAAGATATTCTATCAGTGCAGTCAGTTTCAGTGCATGTCATCCAGTGAGACTACTGTGGCCAGAGTGCTCACCTCAAGTGCTCCTCACAGGTTGTTTGTGAATTTCAGTTCCTGCTCTTCCTCCTCAGAATGTCTCTGCAGATGCCGTTAGTTCAACGGTAAGTCAATACTAATGCCACCAGTAAATAATATCGTAATTTTTTACTGAATAAAAACATGCATTAACAAAGGTAATGCGGTACATTTTATATCACATATTATATCGCAGAAGGGCATTGGTGAACTTTAAAGTCCATTTGATTTAATTATAATTCACAGCATCTATCAAATGGATTGAATCTGTGTGCTGGTCTCTAGAGATATGCTCATCAGATGTGGCATAAACAAAATATCTTTTTAACTTGAATTGTCAACATACCTTTTCAAATCTGTCGGCCCTTGAAGTTGTTGTCCACTTATTCTAAGCACTGAAAGCTCATGATTAATTAGCAGTTTGCAATTAACTTTTACTTTCAGTTGCTAGTATTACTTTTCTCAATATTTGCAACAATGTTTTTAAAGATGCTTGTCCAACCAGCATCTTCATGGCCACCGCCAATGTCCTCATTTCACTGCAAACTTCTATTTCTATAATTTCTTCTACCCCTTTCGTCGTTGCTCCTAGCTCCTAATTTACTTCTTCCTCCTTCTGCTCTCCTACTCTTTTTCTCTTTCTCCTCCTCCTCTCCTCCACCTCCTCCTTTCAGAGCATGATGTGCTCATCCTTAATACAAAAGTCCTTCTGATGCCCTACTCGTGACTGTTTAAAAACACTAATCGATGCCTGTACCAGACACTCCTGTTTCCATGGCAACCCTTGACACTTATCATTACATTGCTGCAAGCTTGTGAGTAAAAACGACTTGTTATTGCTCCTATCACAAAGAAAAGTTCATACAACTTTTTACCGAAAATACCAAAAACTTTGTCTAATATCTATGCAACACTGCCAGATATCGACAGCAGCTTCAAAATTTCCCATCACATGCACTGAACTTTGTGGTGAGAAATTTCAGGTTTGCAGGTAAAAATTACATACTTAGAAACCAACACCACCCATTCCACCCATATGTCTAACAAAACACCCATTCAATATCTATACTAGACACTTCTGGTTTGATAACCCTTGAAATTTTTCTATTGCATTGCATTGATAAGAAACTGTAGCCTGCTCATAGGTGAATTAAGGCTTATGCATTTTGGCATGTGTGCAGCCTGTGTATTATGAGTGGGGTATTATCCTTTGGAAACCAGCTGTATTGTCAACACCACTTAGAGCTGACTTTATAATATATGGCCCCTAGTCAAAAGCTGAATGACTTTCTATCCCAGTGTTTGCCAGGTGTGTGTGTTGACCACCCATCTGCAAAAGATTTAAACTGAGGCAGATTTATCAGAAACCAGAAAATCTTTAAAATTGATGTACCGTCGGTTGTTGATGTTTTATTTGTGGGTCATATATTATATGATATAAAGACAGTTTTTTCTGTCTTATTCCAGTTTAAATACGTAGTACAGGCACTGTGATTAATTACAATTTTATGAAACTACATCATAAACGGTTTTCACTTAAATAAGCAACTGTGACCACTTGTATTTTTTTGATAATAACAGGGTTTCCCATCACATATTCACTGAGTCTAACATGATATTGGCAGGGTTGTGAAAAGTGTGACAGTGCTTTGCAGCAAAAATTAAGTAATTCAGACTGTTGACATCATTATGTTAAATTAGACTGGCTTTAAGACGCTGAGTTTTATAATTTTTTTATCTGCTTTCAGATTCATTAGGTTTCAACTGATGTGACCTTAATTTGGTGGTCCACTTTTCCATGTGAAGAATTTTAGAAGAGAAATTTTAGAAGAGAAATTTTGGAAAAAGAAAACTGATGCTGCTTCATGTGTTGCTGTGGAAATAGCTGCACAATGATTGGCTAATTGCATGAATTTATTTACATTTTGTTTGATCTTTTTTGATTGAATTCAGTTGGTGACTTTTAGAGTATTGCTGTGAACTGGGAGCCGCCGCCAGAGGGCAGTCAGAATGGCATTATCACTGGGTACAAAATTCGTTACAGGCAGAAACAGCGAGGGGAAAGAAGCGGAAATACTGTGACAACAGATGGCAACCTACGCATCTGGGAGCTTACAGGTATGACTCACTTTCTCGGTTGTGGATTTCACAAGGGTCTAGCATGATTTCAGATGAATTTATTTGTAACTTAATAGCTATTGTGATGGAACTAACTGATTTTCCAGAACATTCAACCATGTTACCTGCTTGATTTATGTTGTTTAATTTGTCTTGTAAAACAAACTGTGGCATAGACAGTTGGTCGAAATAAGGAATATACTTACTTACTTACATACTTACTTTCTTTCTTTGGAATAATGCATATGAAGTTACTGAACTAGTAGCATTTTTGGTTTATTAAGATTATCATGATTTCTGACGTTTTTGGTTGGGAGTGCTTATTTATTACCTCGCATTGTTTGTGTTATTGACTTTTCATGACATTTTATGCATTAAAGGAAAATTTGAGTTTGAGGATTGGCACAATACAGCTGTACATGGAACAAGCTTGGTCTTTTAGTGTATATTCTAATATTTAGGTTGAAATATATATGAACCAGACTGAACAATTACCTTTAAACATGCATTACAGCTGTATATGAGCTGTATATCAATTCCTACAGAAACATCTGCATTCAGTATTCAATTTGCCTTATAAGATGTTTCTACTAATTAATTATTGTTTGCTGTAGGCTTGGAAAGAGGTGTGGAATATATGATTCGTGTTCATGCTTTGACCGTTAATGGGAGTGGACCTGCCTCAGCCTGGGTTTCTGCTGAGACGTTTCTTCATGACTTGGATGGTTAGTGTTGAAACAGCATTGCCGAACACCCCTGTGAAAAATGTTTATTTAAGGTTAAGAAGTTTGCTGAAAAGGTGAAATGTCATTGTTGACTAACAATTGGAATTTGGAGTTTTTCCAATTTGGAATTTTAGGACAAAAATACAGGGATTATTTATGTATTCAGAATAATATTTATGCTTGAATATTATCTAGAACTTGCTTCAATATGATATTCAGAGATAAATGATAACAGATGGAAATTAGGCTTATATTTTGATATTTGAAAGGAGATGGCCACTATGGACTAGAAGTTAATTTTTGTAACAAAATTGGAGCTTCTCAAGCTAAACAAATCTGCTTATTCTACACAAAGTATAGGTTTAGCCACACATGGAATTCTCTTGTATTTTTCTTGGAATGGTGCTATATCAATTTCTAATTACAATTGCCTAAATAACTTTATGATAATGCATCAATTATTTGCAGAATTAAGAGAGTAAAAGAGAAGGTAGCTTAAAGCAGGACCAGCGCACAAAGAGATCTCTTGGAAACCATGCATCTTTTTTGAGAGTTCTTATAGACAGTTGGCCAAGTGAACTGGTCTTAAGTTTGTCCTCATTGAATGAGGTGTGAGCAGAATGCATAAGTCAGTAAGGTAGCTCGGTGCTAACCCATGAAGTGCCCTGTATATTAATAGACATCAGCGTTAAAGATAACCCAAGCGAGAATTGATAGCCAACTGTGAAGACTATTACTGGTGCCAGAGAAAGCCAAAGAGCCAGGTGATCAGATGCATGCAGAGTGCAATGAGGAAGACAGCTTTGCCTTCGATTACAATGATCCACGCATGATACGACCCTCTGTATCACCCGAGTGAGCCACTTCAGCCTGCAGCCTCACTCTCTTTGAGCATTTCTGGTGCGATCCTCAGTCGACCACACAGTCTTCTCCAATACCTCAATTATAGGATGTGTTCAAAAGATGTAGATTTCTTGGTTGTCCAAGTAGACGACTATCACTTTACAGCCACATGAATTTGAGCCTTGGATGAGATCATATAATTGATATCTTGGCTGCCATGCTCCTAAAACTTTCTGGGCAAAGCTGAACAAGTAAGAAGTTTCAAGAGTCATGGCATGTTTCTTGAAAGCCTTTTCTGACCATGAGACTGAAATGATGAGGAGAAATAGTCATGTTTGCAGATTTGGCTTAAGACAATGCTTCAAGTGTGTTACAGACGGATAAATTTATTGCAGATTTTTACTTCAATTTTAGGAAATTATGCTGACCTTTAGTATATTTATTCAACTGAGTAGTTAGTATATAATTTGTATGGATGCCGTTTGCAACTGTTTTGAAATGATGATGTCACATAGTAAGAATATAGTGACTTGTTACCAAAAAAATGCACTCAAAAATCCTAAGGCTCTTTTTAAAGGCACTGTGATTATGGTAATAAGTCACTGACTAAATCCTTCTAATAATGATAACAACTATTAAGATTATCATAATTAGTAATAACTAAAATCAAGAGAACATTCAGAGTTTATGAATCCAAAAATCAACTTTGCCAAAGAGTTCCACAGAATAATTTACTTGAACAATTGCATTGAAATAATAATCACATTTAGATAATTGAAATAAATTGCTGAAACTTCAGAGACTTCTGTTCCTGGCCAACCGACTTCTCTTCGTGTGCGTCCTTTCACAAACTCGATTGCCGTGAGCTGGACGCCACCAGTGGAACAAGACATCATGATACGTGGATATGTCCTCGGATATGGCGTAGGAATCCCAGATGTCTACAGTCAGATTCTAGATGCAAAGATGAGATATCAGACCATCAAGTCACTCAGTAAGTGAGAATAAATGCTGTACAATGAAGAGATCATAATATTAAGCTTTATATTGGGTAGTCACATTGCAAAATTGTCTGTTTAGACATAAGTTGTTAAGTGTTATACTCTCTTTTCTGGATGGTGATATTATTGACTAGATACAAGAGTCTAAGGATGTCTTTCTCAAGATTTAAAGTTTTAAGGAATGTTTCTGATTGGCACGCTTGGTGCCACTTTCAAGCATGGCAGAGTCATCCTTAGACAAGGGTCGTCCTTAGACAAGAGTCATCCATAAACACTTGCAGGCATGTGTACCCATGTTCAAGGAACATTGAAGTCTTCTCTAAATCTGTTCCTAACATGTTCAATCTTCACTCCATTGGAACCTAGTCATGTCTCCCAAAATTGTGCCCTCAATGTGTAATTCAAAAGCCAAATGGGGTTTCATTTAGAATCAGATTGATCACAGTGATGAAACTTACTAGTTTGTATATAATTCGATCTGTGCCGTTGATGCAGATTAATGTCTCGAATGCTACAATGTACTTCAATATTAACACTTACTTAATTTATGTGTGCAGCACAATGTTGCATCAAGATTATTGTACAATATTATGGTCATAATAGTAACTTTATTTTAATAGGACCTTCATCTGAATATGTTATAAGCTTGAAAGCGTTTAACAGTGTGGGAGAAGGAGTTCCAATATACGAAACAACCGTAACTCGAGAGGAATCAAGTAAGTATGATCATCATCTCCATGAAATCTGCTATAAAATTTCTTCTTTGTTGAATCACTTTGAGTCTTACAACCCTGTTGGCTATTTCTTTAGTTAGTTAGTTAGTTAGTCTGTCATGTTATAACATCTATGCAATTCCCTTTAGCACCTCTCTGAAAACACAGCATAAATAGCTATTTAATTATAATTATGAGCATTTTTAGTGTGCACAGAGTCATACTGAAATGCAAACAGGATGCATAGTTAGTGATTTGCCAGGTGAGGAGCAGTTAGATTGATATCCAGATGTTTGAAGGCAAGTGAGAAATAATGTCTTGAGTAAAACTGTGCCAAATATTCACATTATTTCCGAGCATATTTATGTAGCGCCCTTCAAGAACCTGCTCAGGAGTTATTCCAGCCCAGTTATGACTAAGGAAAAAACTTCAGCAACTTGTAAAGAAGAGAGTTCAGATCCAACCATTCAATTATACTTTGAGCTGAATAATGCTCTGATTGGTTTTCGTTTTTTGACCATTGTTTTTTTAAACTGAATATGCATACCTGGTAATTGAAGCGCTACATGATTTTTGCACAGACCCATGTAGCAATCCCACCAATGAGCATGCCCAGTTAATGACTTTTCAATACTGATGGAGCTCCTTTTTCTTAAAGAGATGTTGCCTTTGGAATGTTCAGTCTGTCTGAAGGCGAATTTCCATGTCTTTCAACTTGAAGCAACCTGAGTAAAATGGATGGTTTTAATAGCCAATAACTTGTCTCATTGCTTAGAAACGTTATTGTAGCTTTACCATCTACCTAGGTATAACCTAGCTGAACATTTTCTTCCTAAGTTAACAATGTTCCAATAATAACTGACAATTTGCATGTGCAATATCTTTTCAGCACCTGAGCCACTTACTCCCATGATGCCCCCTGTGGCTTTAAAGGCTATTGTTCTCTCATCAACAACCATCTTACTTACTTGGTCAGACACGACTATGGGTCGAAATCAGCGTGTAATGGACAATCGTTACTATACGATACGCTACGGCACAAAAGTCCTGACGAAGTACAAGATGGTGAATGCCACTGACCTGAACTTGCATGTGGAGGAACTGAGACCAGATACAGAGTATGAGTTCAGTGTAAAGGTCACAAAGGGCAACCGACAGAGCACTTGGAGTCTCAGCGTCTTCAACCGAACCAAAGAAGCAGGTTCGATAATAATTACTCATCTGTTCAATCTTTTAAGCATTTACTGACTCTATAACTTATTTTGCTCATGCCTTCACTGAGTCAATTCATATAATATACATTTATATAATATACATTTATATAATGTATGCTGCTTTGATCAGTTGCTGTCGATCAGTAACTTGTTATTAATTTATGGTAAATACAGTAGGCTTTCATCTGATTAATTATTGTATGAATTATATTTTACTTTTGGACTCTTGATTATTTTACTGAAGTTTTGAAAATTGGCTTAATTTTTTATTTTTTGATGACATTTTCTTCTCGTTGTTCGTTTGCTTCTTATGTGCTTATGTTATTTTACCGATTATTATTTCATTCATACAGATTATTTCATGTAACATCACCAGTGTTTGACATGTGATGTGATCAACAGCAGTGCCCATTAAAGCTATCATACACCATAAAAGCTGTCAATGATAATTATTATTTTGAACATTATTTGATGTTGTTCATACCATTGTGTTTTTTAATGTTTAGTTCCAACAACATCTCCAAGAGACCTGACTCCAGTTGCAATGGAAGGCAGGTCAACGATAGTTACTTTAAACTGGCAGCCACCTCGTCATGCAAATGGACAGATTTCAGGTAACTCATTCCAGCTCAACGTCACTCAAATGGATTTGCATAATGGGCTGTGACTATCGATTGTAGTTTCACCGTCAACAGATAAGTTTTATGTTCTAAAGGCCAAGTCCAATACAAAGCGAACAAAAAATTTTAGTTGTTGAAACTTGTCAGTGCATATTTATGTAGCACCACTTGAAAGTGAAACAAATTAGAGGTGCTCATTACTAGATATGCAGATAGTTGTTCAAAAGGTTAGTAGTCAAATGATGCCTTGGTTTGTTGGTGATAGTAATTTGGGATTATGTTCTTCATTCTAGGCTACTTGGTTTCCTACACAACGGATGCCACGGAACCAGACAGCGAGTGGGTTGTGGAGGAGGTTCGAGGTGAGCGTCTGTCAACCATGATCCGTGACCTCACTCCAGAGACAACTTACTACTTCAAGATTTGTGCACGAAACAGCGTCGGACAGAGTCCAATGTCGCCCACTGTCATCTTCCGAACACCACGAAGTAATTCTATTGTGCCGTAGTCTTTCTCATTCTTATATTTAATGCTAACACTCCAGATGCCTGTGTGTTCTGGCTTGATATGCAGCAATCCTCATGCTAGTATAAGTTAGCAATTGTAGTAGCATTTGGCCATTCGTTTATATTGGCGCATCATCAGTTGCGTTTAGCGATATCAAACTCTTAACTTTTTCCGCTAAGTGTTACATTAGATATTTTGCATTCATTGTGTTCCAATTGACGTGTGTTTTATTGATGAGGTGAAGATATTCAGAGTGTGTGAAGTAGCTAGAGTGTTTGTATTTTTTTACTAGTGGATGGGTCTGGCGGTGGAATCATTGAGACACCGGATGACTTTGGATCTCTGAGCCGTCCTCCCATTCGAAGTAAGTCAATTGTTGTTATCCCTGTGCATCGCTAACATGTATACTCCCACTGATTTGTGATGTGTGTGGAAAAAGTTTTGATTTGAAGCTGGAGACATATCTGATACCAGATTTGTATGACAGGAGTCCTCAACAGTTGTGTACTAGATCAGTTTATCAATCAGTTGATTTGATTTCTTCAAATTGCTTCATTCTTGAAACCAGTTGTTTTCGCTGCACTCTATCTCATCTACTCTATGGTGTCCATTATGCATGATTTTCAAACGCATCTGTTTAACTTTCTGTATTTCACAGATCCTGTAGGTGGCTGTTGGATATTGATATGTAGTAACTTGTTAGCACTGTTTTCTTTATAGATAACTGGTCGTTTGGCTCATTACAGAATAATGGAGGTGTGTATTTAGTTTTTAACTTTATTGTAGCTGAATCACAGTATTTGATAAAAATAATGAGGACTACATGGCAACATGATTCAATGGATATTAAGAAGAGTTATTTAAGAGTACTTATCACTGAGAACATTTTTATAATTTTCTAATTAACAGAGAAAACTACATGAAACGTCTATCTGACTAAGTTGACGTAGAATGAAGTCATTATGTATTTCAATTTCTGAGACGCTGCCAAGAACATGTGCGCAGGTCAGCTGCATATATCGATCGATGAGCATAGAATCAGCTCGGTCAAGTCACTCAGAGCCAAATTGTTAAGGGATTTGTTCAAATTGTTGTGATTGGTGACTCCTGGAAACCAGACTCAGAAACAATGTGGATAAAAAGTTTATCTTGATATTGTGTTAATCTGAGTTTTAATTACTATTATTATTGTGTTGGTGAGCTTAAAGAAGCATGTACTGTTCATCTGGTTAAGCAGGATCAACGGAATCGCCTGGCACTGGATCAGATGGAATGATTTCATCCATCATCCTCTGGATTATAATCGGTTGCATTGGAGGCATTCTGATTGTCAGTGTCATAATTGTAACGGCCATCTTCTGCTGCCGACGAAGGGCAGCAGCCAAGAGAAAGATGAACAAGTAATTTTATATACAGTAACTATTTCCACAGTTAAATTAAATTAAATTAAAAAGTTAAATTAATTAAAGCAAGAAAGACCTAATGTCACTGCATTTCTTTTGTTATATTTAGATTAGTTGCAGTAATAGGTTAATTTCTTTGGTACTATTATTAACTTGTAAAATGATCAATTATTCTATTTTATTCAGCATAGAGACTGAAATGTCTAGTTAGTAAATAATAGTAACCAGTCAAAGCTGGAATTACAGCTTCTAAATGTGTTGACACTCACCCAGTGACCATCACTGAAGCAAAGTTTAATCAGACTGATAATTAATTTTCTTTCATGCCACCAATATCAGCTTCTCATTTGAAAATGATGCAATAATAATATTTTATTCCTAAACCATTAACAAAAGATGATAATTTCTGACAAATTTTTTTGTGGTGGATTCAAAGAGAAATTCTGCAAGAAAGACCTAAATAGATTTTTATTATTATGAGCATTTTTAATGCACAAAGAATGTCATACAGAGATGTGAATTGGAGGCATGGTTAGTCAGTTGGCAGGTGAAGAGCAGTTGGATATCACAGTAGTTTGATGGCTAATGAGCAGTAGCGAGTTTTGAACTCATCTAGAGCTATATGAAACATTTGTATTTGATTTGCTTTAGGCTGAATTGTGCTTGTTATTGTTTTGCCAGAGAGAAGATGGTGGATCCTAAGACAAAATTCAGCCAGAAAGACCTAAATCCGCCCGATTTGTGGAGCCACGAAACGGCAGAACTGACGAACATTGACAGAGAATATTCAGAAGGGAACATAGATGAATTTAACGAACAGTTGCCAGGTCTGTCACCAGATTCATCTAATTTATCTATTTATACACCTGGATTGATATATTCCCAGAATATAGATAAAAGAGTCTGATGACACTAAAACAAGTAAATCGCTGTTTGCTGATGACTTTCTGATTTCTTTACTGGTAAATAATATTTCCACTCTTGCTTTGTCCTCAACTTGATTTTCATCAGAGCTGTGCTGTGTGGTTTGAGTCTTTGTGCATTTTTTTCATCTGTGGCCAGAACTGGAACAATGAATCTCATACTGTACTTAGGCCTACATATTTAAATCTGAAGGTTTAGATAAAGTTAATGTTATTTATTAAGTCAATGAGCTGTGCTTGAAATTCATGAGAATAAAATTATGTTGTATTGTACAGTATTGTATTTACAGATTTCTATAGCACCTCTTCTGCACAATCTAATTGGAGGTGCTCCCAGTGCATAAAGCCCCTTGGGTAGAGAAAAGTCTTAAGAGTATGGGCAGAAACAGAAGTATTTCCAGTTAAGATCAAAGAGAGAGTGATAGAGGGAATATCGTTTCAAACCAAAGGGCCAACAGACGCATAAATGCAGTATTGGGCAGAAGAAGTCCAAGTCCGATATATATCCAAATCCAATATATGTGATTAAAAGCTCTGATTGTGAACTGTGATAGTCGGAAACTGTGAAAATGGGACATATCAGTGATTGTGCCACATTGCTGGATCGTTGAAATGTCACTTTGCGACATCTGTTGCAAATCTCGTTATTGAGACATTGTTTAAAATGCTCCATCATCAGGTTTTCTCATAAATCAGTCATTTCATTTGAGATTGTGTAATCTTCCAAAGCAGTTGTAAACTTGTGTCAAGGGAAGACTTTTAATGAAGAAGTCTTGTGTGTATTTGTAACTAAAGGATGCAGAAAGTATGCTACAAACAGCATGGGTGGTGGTCGGTTCAAGAGCGCTGGGTCTCCATGTACCGTCCCAGTGGTTACACCTGGGGATCGAACGCAGTCATATCAAGGTAAATGAGCGCATATTCTGGTCATCTTCCACAGATATCAAGTAAATTGATACTACCATTTGATTATTTAATCATTTGTTGGTAATTGTTTTGAAGTTTTCAAGGCTTTTAAGTCTTATCAGGTGGTGCAATGAGCTGCGCGATACTGTAGTTATCATTTGACTGATCTAATTTCCTCTGTTTGGTTTTTCATTTTAATGCTCGAATGATCAGTATAATGTGTAAAATGCTTATACTTCAGGTGTTGCTAAAGTCCTACCTCGAGATGGTGATGAAATCAGTTCAATGCGAACACATTCGTCATCGAACAGTACACCAAGAGTGAACGCTGGTGACATTACCCAGTCCAACACTGGTACTATCTCTAGTTCTCTTCCTCTGTACATATTTAAATAGGAGAGTCTGTTATGAATCTCTAGCGTACTGTCTCATCACTGTACCATAATAGTAATGAGAATAAAGATAATTAATTAATACACAAATCCCTTGTTATGATACGCATCATTATGGCGCCAATTGGGTATTACGCAGTTGCAGTCATGGATTCCAAGGTTTGATTTTGCAATGATCTAATAGGATGGTCAAATGGTTGTAGAGTACAATGAATTAGCTTTAATGGCTTAATATTTAATAAGAGTTTTCGCTGGTAGAGAGCTTTTCAAACTATGTACGAAATTGCTTGTTATTTTACCTTCAACATTTCCATCACTGAAATAATTTATTCAATTCTGTAGAACATGTGTTGGACTTAAACCACTAGACAGTGTAATAGAAGAATCTCAACTGCAACCATAGCTGGCTTAAAAACTTATCTGAAAGATTCGAAATGCAAGTTGTCTAGTTACCTATGAAAATCAGGCATTTATGGAGTTTGTAATGGTTTCCTAATGGGATGCTGTGGTGTAGCGGTATGTTCTGTGACTTTCAACCAAAAGGGAGCAGGTTCAAACCCACCCCAAGTCACTGTGTAATGACCTTGGACAAGTTGCTCACCTATAACGGTCTGTGATGAAGACAACAGGAAACCACCTCAACTCACCTCATCCTTGGGTGGCGTTAAGCCAAAGGACTAGCCTTTGAAAAAGAATTCCTCATCATCAATAGTTTTATATGCAGAAACAGATTAGTATCAAGCAACATTTGCAGCAGAAACACTGATTAGTTTATCGGCTTGAATTCTATATCCAAATAAAGCAAGAATTTCTTTGGAGCTGATTTTAGGGTTTCACCTTTTACCGGTGTTTGTAACAGCTGAAAACTCTTTCAATGAAACGTGAAATTTTACATGGAATATATGAGCCGTAGGTTCGTTAGTTAAGCATAAACCTGAAGCTGAGGATTGTAGATCAATTTCATTTTCATATATCTTGCCATTTGTTCAAATACATTACATTTGTATATTGGAGCAACTTGTTCTTTTGTCTGAGAGATCTTCTGATGCTTTTGCAGTGAGTAGTGTTAAACAGCCATTACTTTGCAATTCTGGCTCACTCGATAGACAGACGCCTACAATACTAAGTCCTACCAGACCTCTTCCATCTAAGTCATCATGTCTACCACTCCGGACGCCAGATGTCACTAAGGTCGACCTCTGTCTTCATCCGTTGACAACAGTGAGTTGCACAATTTCTTGTTCACTCAATTTTTACAGTTTATAAGGAGATTTATTTTTTATTAATTTAGTATTTCATGATTCATGTAGTGGAAATATGAAATGTAATGAACAAATTAACTGACTGAGGAAGTTAAAACTGTGTAGTAAATTGCCAAAGATACATTTGTTTGAAATTTTTCTAACTTTTTATGCACTATATTGATACAACTTAAATTTTTTTAGAGTGACATACTGGATAAATAATATGGTGCTAAGTCTTGTTCACTGTAGCTATGCATGAATTTAAGAACTGGTGAGGAATATGATGATTATATATTCGTTTAATTTCACACTGACAAACCACAGTATGATTAAAAGTACAGCATGAACGGATGATGATCACTAGTTGTTAAAGAAGTTGAATTCAACTGTCGGCAGCCATGAAAGGCGCCTATCACATTACACATCTAATTTGACCAATGGCGCCACCTAGCATAAGAAGGACTAGTCAACCTTAGAGGGTAGCAGGATTCGAACTTGCTTCCTCTGCTCTGCATGAACCCCCACGAAAGAGTTTGGGTATTTGAACAATATATCTAAGAATCTGATTCAAAATCAAATTAGATGTTCATTAAATAAAAGAATCAAGCTGACAAGACTGCAACTCAATTTACAGTTTATTGTTATATGTGCTGATTATGCTTTCTAGCAAGCTGTCATAAACGCTGTCTAATTTTCAGCAAATGATGATTTACGACTTGGTTATTTTTATCAAATTGTGGTTGTTTTGCAGAAGCAGGGAAGCACAGAAGAGCTTTCGGCAGACATGGCCAACCTCGAGGGTTTAATGAAAGACCTGACGGCCATCACGCAGGAACAGTTTGACTGCTAACTGTCAACAGAGACACCCTTTAAATCCACATTCATGAGGACAGTGAGATGCCCACAGCTGATGGGAAAACCATTTGATCGGCAGTTTACAAGCTCTGCTAAAGAACAGTGTTGGATTTGCATTGTGATTGATAGCCATCAACGATGTAGATTCGAACTTGCTGCAGTATGGTCTTCATTGGGACAGAGAATGTTAGTTCCTAATGAAAAGTTTGCAGCTTCTGTTGCAGATGCTATTCCAAGGATTCATGTTGTTGAAGAGCACACCATAGAAGATGGTGTACTATTTGTCGTGTAAGTCATTCTGTTATGTGCTGGTGATGTTCTGGAAGGGTGTCGAAGCTTTATTTTGACAGTTGTATTGCTCTTTATCAGCATAGGCAGACATTGTAAAGGAAACCTCCCGGTTAAACAGTAGACGGGGTGGTGCTCCAGAAGTTAACTGTAACAATGTTCATTTAGCACTTCTGAATGTAATACTGCATTTACTATTTAAAACGTTGTCATTGTTAATACTGATGTCTTATGCCCACCCTTAAGGTTTAATTAGTCCACATATTGCTTGAGATTTTATTGTAATGTAATTTATTGTAATGTCATATTGGAGTGTACCTTTATCGAGCACTATTTTTGGAATAGTCCTTGGCAGCAAATCCGATCACTATCATTGTGCATGGTGCGTGCTGTATACTTTTGTATTCCAGTTGTTGTGCTATGGAAGGCATCGATTGGTGGACCTTGCAAACTCATTAATTTACTCAGAGCTTTGAAGATACCTGAATTTTGAGTCCTGCTCTTCTTTCTATGCCATTCTTGTCTCCATTGTGCTGCGGATGGCATAGCCAGGTGTTCGCATGATCCACAGTATAACAAAATACTTAGCTGCACCATATCTACCAGTGACCAACAACTTAGGAGTTCCAATGGTTTCAACTAATAGCAGATAAATAAAAATTATTTCTGCTGTTCAGCCTGAAAACTCTGCAGCATCTGAAAAGTAATTTCTTTATTTGCTCAGAAATTATTGCCTGTGTATGGGGTAATTAGCTAAGTTTGCTAAGCGATGTCTGCTGCTCAGTTACTGTTCATTTGTTAACCCGCTCTGCTGCGCTTGTACCATTGCCGCATATTGAGTGTGTGTAAAATTGAGTTACCTAAGTTTACTATTTGCATCAGTTGATAGTAAATCGTTTGTAATGTACTTGATCTGAGTTTGTGATTATTCTTCACTGTATAACCATGTTAAAACCACCTCATAACCATCATTACACTATCTTGTAATGACCTTTGAAGTGCATAGGTACTAATATTTCTGTTATTCTGGTCAGTAAATTGTTATAAAATGTTTGCTGTGTGTGATTTTTGTCAACTAAATAACCATGATATAGCCACTATACAATGACTGTACAAAGTCAAAAATAGTTCTTGAATAAACAGCTGAAATTTAAAGAATGTCTCAAAGTTTTGTTTGTAATTGCAATTCACAAATGCTTATGACATGCAGGCATATGTCCATGGTCAACACATTTTTGCTGGCTGTATTTCCTGCAACTTGTGGTCTTCAAATCAATTTTTTCTCAATTCCTTCAAAACTTAACTCATCTGGTTTGGACTCCTGACACTTTATATTGCTTCTTGCTGAAAACTTCCCTGGTTCACCTTCTCTACTATTGTGTGTGACCTAGGTGTCACACTGGACAGCTCTTTTACATTCTCTGAATATATCGCTGACCTCGCACGCTCCTCCCTCTTTCAACTTCACGACCATTCACAGATCTGTCTATTCATCCACCTTGACTTCAATGGTTCATACATTTATCTGTTCTAGAATTCACTATTGCAATTCTCTTCTCATATTGTCTCCCCAAGATCTGCCAGTCTTCTATCTAGTCTTCCATTTTCAATGGTGCTACCAGATTGATTGCTCACCTTACTAAATCCTCCCTCATCTCGTCATTTATGGTCAATCAATTGCACTAGCTTCCTCTACTTTCTCAATTCAAAGTTCTTGTCATTGAGTCCAAACGGGATGTTGCCCAGAAATATATGATTGATCACTCTTGCTCCCCTCTTTCTGCAGCTTCTCGTCAACCTCTCCCCCCTTTGCTCTCTTTAATACACAGGTTGGACCACTATGGCAGATCTGTTGGCACCATTGAGCTCTATTTTATGGAATGCCCTTCCCTCATCTTTGCATGTTAATATTCCTTCTGGATCTCTTCCCAGATCCTTTTCCATTCTCAAAACCTTTTTCTACTCTCAGGATTCTCGCTCTCTACTGAATGGCCACTGTTGTTAGCGGTGCTATATAAATTAATAAATACGTTGCAAGACAAACCACTCCAGATATTCAAGGTTTAACTGGTTTGTGATAATTATGTGATCAGCATAAATATTTGGAAGTGAGCAATAGTCTGGTACAGCCATCATCCTGCTGGGCTGTCAGTGAAGAGGTCAAGGGTTCAAATTCTAATCAGGGTAAAAAAAAAAGTTCAAGATTGCACTGCTGCCCATAGCCAACTCTGTTATAATGAGAACACTTAACCATACACACTCTCTGTGGGAATTCCAGGCTAAGAAAACAATAATCAGCATTTCCACCAATAGCTGCTGCATCAGGGCTAGCTTTATCAATGGCTGTTCTTGAACATTGATTATTTTTTTTATATAGTGGATGTGATTTACTTAAGAACACCCAGAATGAGTACAAAGTGCTGGTTTGAAGGGATATTGTTACAACATTTCCTTTCCATTCTGATAACTCTGTTTCAGCATCAAGATCTACTGAGGCACAAAAGAAAGTAGAAGCTCTGAAAGTAGAAGCTCTGTTGCAGATTCTAATATATGTTAACCGCTTTCTTGTCCATTCATCCACCTGATGCTTTACCCATCTTCCATATAAGTGTTGTCATGACTGCTGCTATTTTCATCCTGAAAATCAAATTTTGTTATTGGATGCTATGTCTATTCAAGCAGGATCTTATATAGTCTGGTTTAGTTTGCGCCTCTATTATTAAACGGACGATTTCTAAAACGCCGTAACGCAGCCATGCCGCTACAAGGGCGCTTAAATGAGTAATTGTGCAGAGAAAGATTTATGTGAATATTTTCACTGTGCAAATTATCCAGATGAACAAATATCAACGGATGCTTTACATGAGTCATTATGTACTTTATTCACTCTGTCCAGAAACTGAAAACATTAAATTTGTTTTGTTTTGTCGCAGACTATTTATGGCTAGATCCATTTTGTACAGCGACCAGTCTGACATATCTCACTTTAAAGATGAACATTTACTAAAAGCAAAGACCTGAGAAACCAATGCAGCTCACAGTTAAAGTGTTTATTCTTGTCATAACTGCTGCTACCTAAGTCCATGCTTTTGTCATCAGCTGACTTGACCATTGCTACTCTGTTCTGGGTTGGCCTGCCCCAGGTGCTGATAGCCCATCTCGATTGGGCTCTTCACTCTGCTACCCACATCATTGGGCACTGATACACTCCTTTCTCAGACTATATGTGAGATTAGTTGCACTGGTTCCCATCTCGCTTTGCATCAGCTATAGAATCAATGCCTTCTTGGCTCTGCTCAGACCACTCTGCGGGAGCTTGGCTGCCCTGTTTCCACTTTGGCCGGCCGTCAACTTCAAGGTCTTTGTTCTAACTCTGGCAGTGGGCTTCTGGTGCCTGCGCAAGGGGCCGTTCACATATTATATAGCGCATAAAATCCCAATTTTTGACCCACCCCCTACCCCCTAATAACGTTATATAACAGCAGTTGTGACCCCCCCACCCCTATATTATATAACAGATATGCTACCCACCCCCCTACCCCACCCCAGCCTATAAGCACATTAAAAGACATACAATCCACATAATTGTATTGCCAATAATGACACATATATAACAATACATGTTAGTTAGCACTTTAATAGAAGTGATTAAACTGATAATTGCCTTTATCCAATTCAGGAACTGCAGTAAAAATCATCATATGCCCAATTAGCTATGTAAGGAAAGCTATCTTAAAATTGTGTACTCTCTGGTGCCAATGGTGATTAGACCGCATGTATGGATCTCCTCTGCATCTTAATAATTGCACTTTTAAATTCACTTGTATTAATTACGATAACTAATTGGGTAGTTGACGATTGTCACCATGTATTTACATGTCAGTCTACTTTTACAGCATGATAATACATAGTAGTGACGTACATCCTATTTCAAAGCACCATTTCAGTTTCCCTTCTGTTTTGCATAATGTTACCTACCAAAATAATTATTTCACGTGAATTAATTTTAATTTAAACCAGAATCAAAACAAAGCACATAGAATAGAATTTTAGAGCGTTGAAAGCTATGCACATGAAATTGTAAAAATGGTAAACAGCAAATTGTTAAATGAGGATTTATAAAATAATAACTAAGAACGTCAAATCAATTCACCAGGTGGCAGCTCATGGTGCTAGTTTTGGTTCACAACGTATTGTGAACTTCGATTAAACAATGAAGGTCCGTAGTACATGGAATTTCCAATTGGCAGGCAAACAGGCAAAATAGCATAAGCTGAAATAAGTTTGTTATATAACAAAACCTTCAACCTACCCCCACCCTACACAATATAACGCTAACAAAACTGGAACCCACCCACCTACCCCTTGAACGTTATATAATATGTGAACGGCCCCCAAGCACCTCGACCAAGCAGCACCTTGCCTTCTCAGTTGTTAGCCCTTCCACCTGGAATACACTTCCTCTAGAGAAGCGACTATTGTCAAGGAGTAATGCGCCTGCATTTTACAAGTTGCTTAAGACTGATTTGTATCACTGTGGCTGGCTGGGAGCGCCTATAAGTAGACTTCTTTAGGGAGCGCTATGTAGAAATGTTAAAATGAATGAATACTCTCTTTATTGAAACAACAGCTTTTGTAAAATGCCTTTTCCTTTTTGCCACTTTTATTTAAGTCAACTAAGATGGGTATTCAAAACGTGGTGAATTGTTTCTGTACTTTGTTCAGCATCTGGATTTATGCAAATGATTCTGCACGGTCGTGGAAATAAGCAAACTACTTATACACTCAGTTTGCATTAATTGGCAGTGAACAGTATTATAATTTATAGAAAGTCATTGATGATGATGATGGTAATGACGATGATGATGATGATTGATGATGTATATTTTGTATATGGCCAAAGTCTTGCTTTTCATGTCGTTCTAAGTGCTCATTTGTGGTGTCTTGCCTCATGTTTTTTGTTACTTATCATAATATCATAATTTATTACTCTATCATCCAATGAAAATTACTAAAAAGCTTTTAGCTACAAGTTCTCATTGTTTGAAGTGACTAGAAGTTAAGCTCTTCTTGTAGATGATTAACATGTTGAACTTTGTACAGAAGTAATTATACTGCCATAAACATTAAATATATTTCTTCTGTTCTCAGCAGACTTATGGATCTGCCATGGTTCTTAACGTTTTATTGTTCAGCGTTGCTTCCAACTTATGTATGTTTTGTTGTTTCCATTAGAAGTTTTTCTTTTGTGTTTTCAGCTAAAAAACATTGAACCTGGTTGCTATATGTTTAAATGCCAAATATTCTTGTGCTTCTTTTTCTTCTACTCGCTACTTCTACTATTACTACTACTGTATACCATGTTATAACCACCTCATAACCATCATTACACTATCTTGTAATGTAATAATTCCCTTACCACTGCCATTACTACTACTGTATAGAACTATAGATGAGTAATAATTCTCGGCTAGGGCTGCCGCGAGTACCCGAGTACTCGCGAGTATTTGACTCCAAAAGGTATTGGAGTAATTTTTTTACTCGAGTACTCGCATGCTTCCACTTTTGGTCGAAAATTGCAATTTAACACTTATTGTTCCACCAGAAACTTGGCCTATAACAATTGACACTAACTATAACTGTCATTATACTGATTACTGACATCATGACATGATGACATGTCATATTCTTAGTTTGTTGGCTGCCAGACGGCTTTCTGTGGCCTATATTTTTTTGTGTAACAAAAAACTAAAAAAATTTATGTTTCTTTGACGGTTTAGTAGCTTGTTAGTTTTTACATTGGAGATTTAACTTTATTGCTGTGCCAGAGCTTTAGTTAGAACGTATGCTATGGTCTACTAAGTCTATCTATAGTCTAAAGTAGAAGCCTTGCAGCTTGTATTGTGCACTTCCGGTATTAACGAGTACTCGAGCTAAGCTACTCGACGGAGCACTCGACTTCAAAACAACTCATTAGCAGCTGCCCTAGTCTCATACAATCACGAATGCAGTAAAGACGTATGTAAGACATTGATTATACCATACTGGCTACTTGTTTTTGTTGAACATATTATGTTCAATAAACAATAATTATTACGTCATTGATTTTTTCGCGGTGTTTAGTAAGTGCTTGAGTAATAAAATGCCACCCGGACGACTGTAGGATAATCATATAAATATGCTAATGTGAACGTCATAATCAGACAATTATATCTGTGTACGTACACGTTTTTAAGACCCCTACCCCGCCATAGGCACCCGTACGCGAAATCACCGAAATCCGAAACCCCTCCCCCTCACTGGGTACGTAATAAATATGTAGAGGGACCCCATTAGGAGAGAAATGTCAGAATAATAGAACTAATTCCTATCTAGTCTGGTAACGTTTGCTTGATTTGCAATTTGTGTGATTTCAAATCATGTACCCTTATGTGATTATATAAAAGGGGGTTTGGTGCAGAGGTCCAGTAAAAATGTGGAAGAATTGATGTTTTGGCCCCCTCTTACGAACCTAAAGTATACGTCCTTTGGCAATTTTGGATAAGGCTGAAAGTATGGGAGGGCTGCTGGGTAGTAGGCCTAAAATAAGAGTAATGAATTTCTTAAAATCTACGAAAGCATGGAAAATACGATCTTTCGGCAAAATGTGTGCACCAGAGAGTTTGCTCCATAAACGACAGAGAGCAATCATAGTCTCCCAACTTCTAAAGCGCCACTCGAAGCCAAGCACAGGGCACCAGCTTATTCATGGGTCAAGTCATAGAGGATGTCTGAAAGGTAGTTCGAAGGAGGAATCATTCAGTCTGGTTTTCAGAGTAGCTGTTAATTAGGCAAGTGTGCAGGTCGGACCGGCTCGGTTGGAGAATTTGGGGTGAGCAGTGACAGAGGTCGAGAAAGACCAAGACAGAAGGAGGGTCGGGTAGGTTGGGTTGGCTGGCTGGTGAACAGTTCACGAAGATATGTGGGCTGGTAGTGTTGTAAGGGATTGTAGACTAGTTTGGCGATAATTCTTTGAAGTGAAAACGGAGTAAGCCTGTGGTCGAGGCTATACGATCGTAGTTGTAAAATAACTTTTATATTAGCCGGGCTTCACTGCAAACCAGTTTCGTGTCGTGGCAATTGTAATTGCCATATCCAACGGTGTGTGCGCGCGCCTTTGTGCGTGTGCTAGTTTGCGTTCATACGTGCATCTTGCATATACCGCTATTGATGGCTGCTAGGCTATAATAAACTGGCTGCTGCAGAATTACGTTTATGCGCCCTAAAGATCTACCTGTAAGAGAATAACATGGTCATTGGGTCGACCCTTCGTTATGTTCTATCGTGCATCGTGTCTCGTTTTCAGTTGTCATAAGCCTACTTACACCTAAAAGTATTCTATTTGTCCCAACTAAAATTAGGGGGAGGAGAGAGTTTACTTATCTGCGAAGTACTTGGACTGTAAAGGCACTCTCTGCCAATTGCGGTTTATAACCTAGCTGCCAGTCTGAACCGGTTAAATTTGGTTTGAACTGGGGTACACCTACTAAGACTAAGAGCTCAGCCTGGCCACGACTAAGACTTGACGCAGTGAAGCGCGAACACCATAATACCGCGAGCTCGTAACGTCATGAGGGAGAGAGGGGAGGGTGAGAGGGGGAGGGAGAGACTGACTGTTGTCATTAGGGCCGATGTTTCATAGGTTCGATAAGTCAGTTGGAAGAAACGAAGCTCCAAGGGCATACCTATTATATCGAACGACAAACTGACGAAAAATGGCCGTATGCGAACTGTTTGCGTCTTTCGTAATCTACGCTCTGCTTGGAATCGTTTCTGGTCAATCGAGTTGAGTGCTGCCGTCATCATTCTCTTCATTGTTTCAATAACTTATTGTTAGAAAACAGTTATATAGGGCCTCCTTACATTGTTCTTAGTTGACGTGATGGTGGTGCTTCTGCGGCCGAAACTTCGGTCACGCAGCACGGAGAAGTTGCTTCAGCAACCGAATGGCTTACACATGTAGGCCCTATCAAAAACTAACGTTAACCTACTTCAAGACGCATATTAAAACAATTTAGGTGTTTTTAACAGTGGATGCACAAATCCGCGACTTTTTTCATGTTCGGCCAGAGAAGTAAAATTTTTATATTGCGGCCTAACCGCAGAAGATTTGTCCTTGCTTAATGGCCTGCGGTATTGAAAAGGTGCATACTAGGAAAGTAGTGGAGTATTGCCAGCTTGATTTGAAGGAGCGCACAATGGATAGTTGGTTTCCTTGACGTGGCTATATGTGTGACACAGACATTTCTTAGATTTATTTTATATTTCATTGAATAAGCCTAGGTCGTGTATATTGGCTTCTCTTGTTGGTTCAATGTTAACAGGCGTTAGTCTATTGTTGCGGTCCAGTGTGCACCACGACTTCACCATTAGTTATTCGGTTGAAGTAACCTCCAAGTAGGCCTATCACAGCTGACCAATCCAGGTTCAGCAGGCGTAATTAATTCGGTCACAAACACCATCCAGTCAAGAAGTGTTGACTTGTGATATAGGACTCTGATGCACAGCACATCTGCTGGTTGGCTGATCCCGACCCAGGGAAGCTCCAAGGATCCTTAACTCCCATCTCTTCAGTGCAATTGGGAAAGCCATTGTTTATCCACTGGGATGGAGAAATGATGAAGGACACTACAAACTTGGCAGACCACAATTAAAGGATTGAGAGACTAGTGGTTGATGTTGCTGTGTGTTATATTGACAGTTACTGTGAATTGTCACAATTTCGTCTGCTATGGGGCAAGCACAACCTTTCAGTTACTCACACTTTAGAAAGTTAAAGATGACTTTGTAGATTTGTGCTTTTAGCAAAGGTCCTTGTAACGGTGCATGCACCTGGCTACAGTGGCTGATCTAACAAGATCTAATAGACCCACCATATGCAAGAAATTATTGTCAGACAAATCTTCACAATCTTGTTGGAGCCTATTAGTAGTTCAAGCATTGTATCGTTTGAAGGGTTTCTGTGGCCAGGTGCATACAACATGGGGAGATGGATGACCAGTCATATATTGCATGAATTTTAAGGGACCAAATCTAAGTCGACTGCTAATGAGACAGAGAATCCAACAGAATTCTGTATGTTTGCTTCACATAGTTTTTATGTGCTGCCATGGAGTAACATGTCACTTGGCCAATAGCTCATGATGATGATTCTACAAATGATTTGCTGCTTTGGAAGAGAATCAAGCCATATGTTATGATAAATGATTTGCTGCTTTTTGACTGCTATGAAGAACTACAAAGCCATCTGAATTAGAACTAGTTCCATAAGAGTTCTGATGAACAGAGGAGATTGATCGCAGAAGCCATGATTTTGTGTGGAGGAAGATGACTGCCAGAATGTTTGAAGGATCAAATTTTCATAGACGTAATTTTACTCTCTGTCTTAGATTTATTTTAATAGCAATACTTCTTAATGCTGTCTCAGAATAACAGAATAATTACAACAATGAAACTAATTGAATTGTTTTGTTTGTCAACCTGTAGGTATTGATAACCAGAAGGGATCTGAGGTCGGTAAGAATGCTGGAATCTCGATTGCCATCTGTTTTGGTACAATCTTCACCATTGTGGGCACGGTTAACTTCCTCCGATGGAAGTTCATCAAGAGAAACAGAGCGCTGCCACTCCAATAGCCTTTCTATATGAATAGTTTCGTCATCTGCTTCTCGAGTCAATTAACATTTCATTCATTCAAACCGACAATGACGACAGAAGTCTCAAACTTTAAGCACCCCAACCATAGAAGATGATTGTCTTTGCTCGCAAACAATGCATATGATGAAGCAGATTTTGCGAATTGCAGACGAAATCCGTGTTTTATTTATCAGTTCAACAATCGACATAATAAACTGACTTCTGTATAATAATTTTACTCTCTTGTATTCAGAAAGTTGTAACAAAATTTAAATAGTTTGCTTTGGTTTTGACCAGCTAATTTTCCTAATGCATTTTACTGGAAGCGTATAGAATAGTTCTTCCATTATCCTTTCAGTGTTTACTACATTGCCAGCTGTGTTCTGGAGTTTATATGCAATGAATTACTTTTAACACTTTAACGAAGAAAGTGTACCAATAGTATATGGGAAACCAACGTCACTCATTGCTATCATCTAAGTGTTTGGTGGTATTGCAGGAAACACCGTGATATATTTGATTTGCTAGTATCACTAGTGTATCACCAATGGTTTTAAAGACTTGCAATATTGGCTGGACTAATTGGAAATAATTGTGTTTTTATGATCATTGATGAAACTGGTTCACTTGATTAATCTGTGTTAATTCAAAACTGTTTGTGAAGTTAGTTAGCTATTCAAAGTTAATAGGCATGTTGAAAGGTATGACCGGTATCTTAGCAGAGCGATTGAAGACTTCTTAAATTTAATTATATTTAAGAGTCCACCAGATACAATGGCGACTAGAACAAGTCTTTATTTGTCCCAATGATATAGGAATTTATTATATTAAATGTAGCCTATGACTTAGTGTTTTAAAGTTGGCTATTTCAAATTTACCATAGGCTGCCTTTTTGCAATTCGGAATGCCCTTCTCGATATACTAATCATTGAATTAGATTCAAAATTAGATAGCTTATTCTTTATGCTGATTACCCTTTAACGATTAGGGTACTAGCAGCAGCAGCAGCAGCCAGAGTACACTGGTAGAGACTGGGAAAGCAATGCCGCTCGTCGCTGAAGTAAAAATTGTTAAAAAATTTCTATAATAGTCATTGAAGGCATTGTTAGCAAACTATGAATATATAATGAAGTAATCTGTCTGTGGAAAGTTGCTTTTAAAAAGGAAGAATGGCTAGCTTAGGCTAGTAGATTGATGAGTGGACCAGACCTGTGCTGTATTTAGAAATGACATGTATCATGCCTATAGACCAAATCAAGCAATAGAGTCTTGATTAATTACAACAGTGTGCATGATGGATTGGTCAACAGATGGAATGAAGACATAAAGATAAACTGAAAATAGCTGCACCATGGGCCAAGACCATGATTCTGATAACTGGATTAGAAGCCTCCAGATGTTGAAGATCTCAATGCTTTCAATGGCCGATGACACAAACGAACAGACCAGTGCCTTGGACAGCTTCTCAATCCTACAGGTACGCGTGCATATCAGCACATGCTTTCACCGAGACAATTATCTCCGTCAGTTTGGTGTTTGGGGGTAACGTGGATTAGCTTAATTAAAGTTATGTAGCTTTCATAAAAACCATATTGACATTGAATTTTATGTTCAATGTGATTTCTCTTTATTGCTTTGTAGTCCACTAATAAATCAACAGCTTACGAATAGTAACAATAGGCTTTAAGTTGACAGATACACTCCTGTTAATAACAAAGAATCCATTATCTCAGAGCAACAACCAGCTAAGCTACAGGCTTAGACGGTTCCTTAAATATTTGAGCACTCTGCTGGTAAAACAAGCTCCGCATTTGGCATTTTCAACAGCACATGATTCCATAGCTCCATCACCATGGTTACCGGTAAGTCATTTTTACACAGCTTAAAAACACAATTTATCAGATTATCTGATAAAATAAACAGATATTTCGTAAATAATTTGAGTTTCAATGGCCTTGTCCAAAAATAAATCTAGTCAAATCATTTTCTGTATTGTATACACCTGGGAAAGTCATGCTAAAGCCAATGATACTTGTTTGCTCCATGACGCACATTTTAAGGCAAACTAGCATTTCGATATAACCAAAATTCAATTACAGTAAAGAGACAAATACAGCTTTGAACATCTAACAACACAAGTCATTTAAAAAGTATGATTTTTTTTAAAGAGTATAATGATTGTCGTCAAAGCATTTGTAGCCGCTTTATGAATGCAGTTTAAAATAATGGCCCAAAATGATACATAACTGTAATTAAGGCTGATTAAAAAAATCGGTTTTCAACGGTTGGTAACACATAAAGGCTTGAAGTAGTTTAATGCCAAAACCTAGGAAGGTGAATGCATAAGACTTATTTTTTCAAACAATCATACAACTGTAATTGACATTTTGTTCTCTTGTACAACGCCCTTTCTTTCGGCCTCGGCTGAGCTACGGCGCTATATAAATTGTCTTATTATTATTATATATTTTGTTAATAAAATACTCTAATCGAAGCATACAGAATGTAAAGGCAGAAATAAAAACTTTTCAAAATCTTTTTGCTGAAAAACAGAAGAAAAAATGCCAACTGAATAACAACAAGACTGGTCCAAAAAAATGCCAACTGTTACATAATAAATCTGAGCTTTTACGTTGAAACTGTACTAATACTCAAGATGTCGGTCAGTGAATGGTCACTACTAAGCAATGTTCAATTAAAAATATGTGGGAACACTTAATGGAGTGAGAAAATCTGGGTTGGGAAGAGAAGTTGTTAGTCAAGATGAAAACATACTGTGCAGAGTATATATGAATGTTTGCCAGAAAAGAGTCTTAAGAGTTTTGGACCACCAACATAAAAGGTGCACCTGCCAAACAAAGGCTGTGTACTATTCTGTCTATTACATTGTTGTAGCCAGAGACATCCTAAAACTTTTTTGAGTAGAGAGATCTTTGGAGTTGGCAGTTACTGAAGATAGAACCGTTAGCAATGAACAATAAGCAGTTCAGTGTGCCGTTGTGGTGATCACACACCCAATGCTGAAAGGTCACAGTGTAGATACTTGGCCAACATAACACACAATCCTGTCGATATGTTATTTCACGCATTAGCTCAAATCATTTCACAAAACGTTTCTTAAATCTTAAGTTATTATCATCACCCAAAAAAATTTCAGCAGAATGCAAATTCCACATGTAAAACTCTATGGGGTGCGCCTCTGCTGTGCATGGAAAAGACTAAAGTTATTGTTGCTGCCAATATGTCTAAGAACTAGCAAGATGTATTTCAATATTTAAACCTTGAACTCGCGTGATTACCTATACGCTAACAATAAACTAAATGCACTAAATAAAAAAAACAACCGAATAAATGTCAGGAAAGCTTTAACATCGAAATATTAATTGGCCTGTTACTCCAATAGTTTCCGTCACTGTCAGTAAATTAACATTCAACTGTAGACATCCTTGCTGGCAGTAACTAATAAACATAACTCAACAGAAAATGCTTAAAATATAATAGCCTTATTTGTATTACTTGATTTTATTAAATATATAACAATCTGCACATTTACTTTACAAGCAAATGTCAGAACAGCAGTTGGCTGTATATGCTGCTCTTCCTCACCATAAAAACAATATTAAAAACATAACAGAACAAACTTAAAAACATTAAACTGGAAACAAATTGGATTCGTATAAGCTGCAAAAACAGGCATTTAAAAAAACTCTTGTGACTCCTGCTTCCTTGTCACACTCAACAGATTACTTTTGTAATGTACACCTGATGGTGTCATTTGTTACAAATTACCTTTTGGTAGTCATTTGTGGCTTTACTAGTGACATAACGTCCAGTATAGTAATGATGAGACAAATAATAATATATAAGACATTCACTCATTTAAGCAAATTAAAAATTTTTTCCTTAATTTCTCAACACATAATCATTTACAGATATGGCAGCAAAAAGCCAAGAATCAGTTAAAAATAAAACTTACAATTCAACAATTTCAGTCAAGACATTATCATTGTCCTTCACATGTCACATTGGAATTTCTGACGAGGCCATAAGTACAACGAGATTTTGAGGAGGATGCATCTTTCAGTATGCCTGATTAACATACGTCTCTCTTAGTCAGGCCTTTATAGTCTGTGGACCCATCATAGGCCATCATCAGTTATTGTTACCATTTAAGTCACTGGTTCATTGGACAGGAATTTCTAGAAAACATTTCAGGAATTGCCTCTTGAAATCTTGGCTTACGTGCAATCTTCTCTCTTCCTCCTTTTTACGTCATACGTGGACCCTTTCCTGTTGGTGGTGACCACATGCCTCACTATAGAAACTTATCTACTGCATATACCACTAGTAATTAACTCTAACAATTATTATCTCTTTACTACTACATTTACAATGATGACATTGTTATACCTTGCCACACTATATTACTATTAGTCAGGATTTGAAGTGGGAAAACAGAGGTGCCGGTATGGTTACAAGAACCATTCTCCTCTCCTGCCATGTATGGCTTCTTGGTCTGGAGAAGTACCGGTATGCCTGCAGTCGGCCAGGAAAGGTGCAGATATGGCATGCTGTTTCATACCGTCCCACTACAAGCCCTGCTATTAGTAGTGATGATGGAACAGCATTCTAGTCATTAGCATGTTGGGCAGTGAACCCACCGCTTATTTCCCCAACACGAAAGAAGCATAATCATATTTCTGTTATACTAGTGCACTATCCTGCTGGAGTCCACAGAATTCACACTAATGCAAGATCAAGCAGCAAAGGAGAAGATTGGCCACTGAAAAATGAACTCATCTCAAAGACTTTATATGAAAGGGTTCCTCTCAAAGTTTTCTTAAAAGACTCTCTTCTCTCTTCTTCCCTACTTGTTGCAACAACAAGGGAAACTGATCATCTGCTATGCTATAAAACTGACTCAGAGTTATACTCCAATATAAAAAAATGCTACAATGTTTATTTAGCCCAGACAAAATGAAAGAATCCGTAGGAAACAAAGAAAACCAGGCCTCGCCTCAGATTTCAAGACAATCGAGAACTGAGTCTCTTAATTGTTCTTATTGCTATTGGAAACGTGAATAGGATGGCTACATCATTTCGGTTAATGTTACCCTTTGCGGTGACTACTGGAGACTGGTGTTGCTTTAACATACTATGCCATTGAGATTACGTACAGCAAACAAAAGTGCGAAGCTTTCTACGGCCTTTGCTGCAAAAACATACGGAATAACTCATGCATTGCAACAAATTACACACAACCCTGTAATTTAGTCCATCTGTTAATAGAGTGCATGTTTGGTCAACGTTTCGATTGTGTTCACTGTCATCATCATCATCATCATCACAAATCACTTGACATTTGAAGTCGTCACAATGGACTAAACAGTCTGGTCCGTAAACATCACACACTGTTCCTTTCTTGTGGTACCATTTCATGATCATCAAATGAACCGTCAACAATGTTACTGACGTCCTGAATGCTCATCTTCATGTCGGGGGACAGAACAGAGGTGGCATCCACAATGCCGACTTCTCCATTCTCGTCTTCCTTTTCACTTCGCTCCCAATCTTCTGCTTCGTTATTCATATAGATGTCATCGACTGCTTCATCGCTATATTTAAAAGTAATAATAAATATATGTAAATATTGTTACTAGCCCTATTTAAAAGTTAGATGTTTATAAATTACCTCACTTTGACAGGAGACAGAATTGTATTTGAAAGAACAGTCACTCTCAGATCTAATGATATCTTAAAATCCAGAATCTTAGCTTCATCCTAATATCAATGCAGTTGTTCTGATATTTTTAACAAGGACTGCTGTTTCCTTTAGATATTCTGGTTAGTGAACAATAGCAGCTACTCAATTACTCCAGTATATTGCTATTTATTGCACAATCATCCTTCACTCTGAACCCAATACAGATTCATTATGTTTCATTTGAAGCAGCCAAATAAATAATTTCATCTGACAAACTTTTTTAGTCCAATCACTTTAGGTTTGAAAAGTACCTAGAATGTCTATGTAAATGCAGCCATGCATATCACAAACATATACCTAATAATGTATATGCATCAGTAGAAATATAGCAATTATACAGAAATAGAAAAACATAAGATAGAATGAATGGAAACATTCAGGTACCTAAGCATCACAATAATAATAAGATGATGAAATAACTCATCCAAAAGAATCATCACCTGTAGCCTTCATTGGTGTACTGATCTTGCAGGTCATCTACGAGGTCATCGGGTGCAGTGGAATTGTCTGAAGCTCTGCCACCATTACCCACAGATAAGTCTTCGGCACTAAACCAATCATCCTGTCCAGATTTCGTCAGGCCAATATCACCACTGCCCCCCATCCCTCCACTGCCACTTGGAGTCAGGGCCTGTCGATTATCCCCAAATGCAGCCTGGAAAAGAACAAAGATCATCATGACCAGACTTGACATTTTCATAACATTCATAAAAATAATGTTATCAACTTTATTCAGTTGGATTTCATCAGCATCGTCGATTTCTCCTTCAACCTCCTCATCGTCATTATCATCTTCATCTTTTTCTTCTTCTACACATTGTAAGAAATAAAGAAGGAATGTTTTCAATGCTGTCGCTTGCATCTCGAGTCACCATTCATAGTTCTCCAACATCCAATATGCTGAGATGTACCTAGACTATGGATAGTATGGAATGATCATCCTCTGAATGAAGCAAATTCTCAGTTTCTCCACCTATACCACTGCTAACCAACCGTCGTCTGCCTCTGGCTCCTCTACTTATCACCCCAAAGGTCTTCCCCTCCAAATTGAAGTTACATCTCTTCAAGAATTCTTACATGCTAATCATCCCATTCTCCCACCATCCAATCATGATAGTCTTCAATTAAACCTACCTAAGCAGCTGCTACGAGTGGTGAATAAATTACTTACTTACTTGCTAAATATTGGAACAATTTTAGCTTTACTGATGCCTCAGTAGTAGAAGAATCGATGATTTGCAATGTTTCATTTTTAAATACATTTTTGCAAATATATGTCATCTTTGTGCAGGAAAGTTTCTCAACCTTCAGTTAAGCTTTCCCATTTTTTAAAAGACGTTTTGAGACAGCAGATAGATGCGTAAATTGATAATGAAATCATATAATATAAGTCGAATAAAAAGAACTTTATAAGATCTGAATCTAACCATGATACTAGAGGTAAGGCTGTGACTGTCTGGCATCTGTAAATTCTCCAGTTTTATGCTCTCCAGATCGTTAGCAGTCCTGAAAGAATTCAAACGCCAAACCAATTCAGTCGCCAGTTTATCAAGAGCAGTTTTAACATGAAAAGTGATTCATTCCATTGTGAATGATCATATAGAATTATGGATAGTATCTGTGCAAGCACTGCTTTCTATTCCATAGCATTTGATTTTAAAATATTAGTTTCCAGCACTGAAAACGCAAAAGAATTCCACAAATTTTTCTTTAGAAGTTGCTCAAAAAGTGTTCAGACTAAAAAACCAACAGTGATCAGAACAAACGACTATCAGAACAAACAGTGATCAGAACAAACAGTGATCACAACAAATGATTATCAGAACAAACAGTGATCAGAACAAGCAGTGATCAGAACAAACTGTGAACAGAAAAACAATGATCAGAACAAACGATTATCAGAACAAACAGTGATCAGAAAAAAGTGATCAGAAAAAACAGTAATCAGAACAAACAGTGATCAGAAAAACAGTGATCAGAACAAACAGTGATCAGAAAAACAGTGATCAGGGCAAAGAGTGATCAAAAAAACAGTGATCAGAATAAACAGTGATCAGAAAAACAATGATCAGATTAAACAGTGATCAGAAAAACAGTGATCAGAAAAACAGTGATCAGAACAAACAGTGATCAGAAAAACAGTAATCAGAACAAACAGTGATCAGAAAAACAGTAATCAGAGCAAAGAGTGATCAAAAAAACAGTGATCAGAATAAAAAGTGATCAGAAAAACAATGATCAGAACAAGCAGTGATCAGAACAAACTGTGATCAGAAACACAATGATCAGAACAAACGATTATCAGAACAAACAGTGATCAGAACAAACAGCGATCAGAACAAACAGTGATCAGAACAAACAATGATCAGAATAAACAGTAATCAGAACAAACTGTGATCAGAAAAACAGTGATCAGATCAAACAGTGATCAGAACAAACAGTGATCTGAACAAACAGTGATCAGAAAAAAAGCGATCAGAACAAACAGTGATCAGAACAGTGATTAGGAAAACATTGATAAGAACAAACAATGATCAGAATAAACAGCGATCAGAAAAACAGTGATCTGAAAAAACAGTGATCTGAACAAACAATGATCAGAATAAACAGTGATCAGAAAAACAGTGATCTGAACAAACAGTGATCAGAACAAACAGTGATCAGAAAAACAGTGATCAGAACAAACAATGATCAGAATAAACAGTAATCAGAACAAACTGTGATCAGAAAAACAGTGATCAGATCAAACAGTGATCAGAACAAACAGTGATCAGAACAAACAGTGATCTGAACATGCAGTGATCAGAAAAACAGTGATTAGAACAAACAGTGATCAGAAAAACAGTGATCAGATCAAACAATGATCACAATAAACAGTGATCTGAACAGTGTTCTGAACAAACAATGATCAGAATAAACAGTAATCAGAACAAACTGTGATCAGAAAAACAGTGATCAGATCAAACAGTGATCAGAAAAACAGTGATCAGATCAAACAGTGATCAGAACAAACAATGATCTGAAAAAACCGTGTTCTGAACAAACAGTGATCAGAACAAACAATGATCAGAACAAATAGAGATCAGAATAAACAGTAATCAGAACAAACGGTGATCAGAAAAACAGTGATCAGATCAAACAATGATCTGAACAAACAGTGATCAGAACAGTAATCAGAACAAACAATGATCAGAACAAATAGAGATCAGAATAAACAGTGATCTGAACAAACAGTAATCAGAACAAACAATGATCAGAACAAATAGAGATCAGAATAAACAGTAATCAGAACAAACGGTGATCAGAAAAACAGTGATCAGATCAAACAATGATCTGAACAAACAGTGATCTGAAAAACAGTGATCAGAATAAACAGTGATCTGAACAAACAGTGATCAGAAAAAAAGTGATCAGAAAAACAGTGATCTCAACAAACAGTGATCAGAACAAACAGTGATCAGAAAAACAGTGATCAGAACAAACAATGATCAGAATAAACAGTGATCAGAACAAACAATGATCAGAATAAACAGTAATCAGAACAAACTGTGATCAGAAAAACAGTGATCAGATCAAACAGTGATCAGAACAAACAGTGATCAGAACAAACAGTGATCTGAACAAGCAGTGATCAGAAAAACAGTGATTAGAACAAACAGTGATCAGAAAAACAGTGATCTGAACAGTGTTCTGAACAAATAGAGATCAGAAAAACAGTGATCAGTACAAACAGTGATCAGAAAAAGTGATCAGATCAAACAGTGATCAGAACAAACAATGATCACAATAAACAGTGATCTGAACAAACAGTGGTCTGAACAAACAGTGATCAGAACAAACAATGATCAGAACAAATAGAGATCAGAATAAACAGTAATCAGAAACAACGGTGATCAGAAAAACAGTGATCAGATCAAACAATGATCTGAACAAACAGTGATCTGAAAAACAGTGATCAGAACAAACAATGATCTGAACAAACAGTGATCAGATCAAACAGTTATCAGAACAAACAATGATCACAATAAACAGTGATCTGAACAAACAGTGATCTGAAAAAACATTGTTCTGAACAAACAGTGATCAGAACAAACAATGATCACAATAAACAATGATCAGAACAAATAGAGATCAGAAAAACAGTGATCAGAAAAACAGTGATCACAAAAACAGTGATCAGAACAAACAGTGATCAGAAAAACAGTAATCAGAGCAAAGAGTGATCAAAAAAACAGTGATCAGAATAAATAGTGATCAGAAAAACAATAAACAGAACAAACGATTATCAGAACAAACAGTGATCAGAATAAACAGTGATCAGAACAAATGATTATCAGAACAAACAGTGATCAGAACAAGCAGTGATCAGAACAAACAGTGATGAGAAAAACAATGATCAGAACAAACGATCATCAGAACAAACAGTGACTAGAAAAAAGTGATCAGAAAAATCAGTAATCAGAACAAACAGTGATCAGAAAACAGTGATCAGAACAAACGATTATCAGAAAAACAGTGATCAGAAAAACAGTGATCAAAACAAACAGTGATCAGAACAAACAGTGATCAGAACAAACAGCGATCAGAACAAACAGTGATCAGAACTGTGATAAGGAAAACAGTGATAAGAACAAACAGTGATCAGAACAAATGATTATCAGAACAAACAGTGATCAGAACAAGCAGTGATCAGAACAAACAGTGATGAGAAAAACAATGATCAGAACAAACGATCATCAGAACAGTAATCAGAACAAACAATGATCAGAACAAATAGAGATCAGAATAAACAGTGATCTGAACAAACAGTAATCAGAACAAACAATGATCAGAACAAATAGAGATCAGAATAAACAGTAATCAGAACAAACGGTGATCAGAAAAACAGTGATCAGATCAAACAATGATCTGAACAAACAGTGATCAGAACAGTAATCAGAACAAACAATGATCAGAACAAATAGAGATCAGAATAAACAGTGATCTGAACAAACAGTAATCAGAACAAACAATGATCAGAACAAATAGAGATCAGAATAAACAGTAATCAGAACAAACGGTGATCAGAAAAACAGTGATCAGATCAAACAATGATCTGAACAAACAGTGATCTGAAAAACAGTGATCAGAATAAACAGTGATCTGAACAAACAGTGATCAGAAAAAAAGTGATCAGAAAAACAGTGATCTCAACAAACAGTGATCAGAACAAACAGTGATCAGAAAAACAGTGATCAGAACAAACAATGATCAGAATAAACAGTGATCAGAACAAACAATGATCAGAATAAACAGTAATCAGAACAAACTGTGATCAGAAAAACAGTGATCAGATCAAACAGTGATCAGAACAAACAGTGATCAGAACAAACAGTGATCTGAACAAGCAGTGATCAGAAAAACAGTGATTAGAACAAACAGTGATCAGAAAAACAGTGATCTGAACAGTGTTCTGAACAAATAGAGATCAGAAAAACAGTGATCAGTACAAACAGTGATCAGAAAAAGTGATCAGATCAAACAGTGATCAGAACAAACAATGATCACAATAAACAGTGATCTGAACAAACAGTGGTCTGAACAAACAGTGATCAGAACAAACAATGATCAGAACAAATAGAGATCAGAATAAACAGTAATCAGAAACAACGGTGATCAGAAAAACAGTGATCAGATCAAACAATGATCTGAACAAACAGTGATCTGAAAAACAGTGATCAGAACAAACAATGATCTGAACAAACAGTGATCAGATCAAACAGTTATCAGAACAAACAATGATCACAATAAACAGTGATCTGAACAAACAGTGATCTGAAAAAACATTGTTCTGAACAAACAGTGATCAGAACAAACAATGATCACAATAAACAATGATCAGAACAAATAGAGATCAGAAAAACAGTGATCAGAAAAACAGTGATCACAAAAACAGTGATCAGAACAAACAGTGATCAGAAAAACAGTAATCAGAGCAAAGAGTGATCAAAAAAACAGTGATCAGAATAAATAGTGATCAGAAAAACAATAAACAGAACAAACGATTATCAGAACAAACAGTGATCAGAATAAACAGTGATCAGAACAAATGATTATCAGAACAAACAGTGATCAGAACAAGCAGTGATCAGAACAAACAGTGATGAGAAAAACAATGATCAGAACAAACGATCATCAGAACAAACAGTGACTAGAAAAAAGTGATCAGAAAAATCAGTAATCAGAACAAACAGTGATCAGAAAACAGTGATCAGAACAAACGATTATCAGAAAAACAGTGATCAGAAAAACAGTGATCAAAACAAACAGTGATCAGAACAAACAGTGATCAGAACAAACAGCGATCAGAACAAACAGTGATCAGAACTGTGATAAGGAAAACAGTGATAAGAACAAACAGTGATCAGAACAAATGATTATCAGAACAAACAGTGATCAGAACAAGCAGTGATCAGAACAAACAGTGATGAGAAAAACAATGATCAGAACAAACGATCATCAGAACAAACAGTGACTAGAAAAAAGTGATCAGAAAAATCAGTAATCAGAACAAACAGTGATCAGAAAACAGTGATCAGAACAAACAGTGATGAGAAAAACAGTAATCAGAGCAAAGAGTGATCAAAAAAACAGTGATCAGAATAAACAGTGATCAGAAAAACAATGATCAGAACAAACGATTATCAGAAAAACAGTGATCAGAAAAACAGTGATCAAAACAAACAGTGATCAGAACAAACAGTGATCAGAACAAACAGCGATCAGAACAAACAGTGATTAGAACTGTGATAAGGAAAACAGTGATAAGAACAAACAATGATCAGAAAAAGTGATCAGATCAAACAGTGATCAGAACAAACAATGATCACAATAAACAGTGATCTGAACAAACAGTGGTCTGAACAAACAGTGATCAGAACAAACAATGATCAGAACAAATAGAGATCAGAATAAACAGTAATCAGAAACAACGGTGATCAGAAAAACAGTGATCAGATCAAACAATGATCTGAACAAACAGTGATCTGAAAAACAGTGATCAGAACAAACAATGATCTGAACAAACAGTGATCAGATCAAACAGTTATCAGAACAAACAATGATCACAATAAACAGTGATCTGAACAAACAGTGATCTGAAAAAACATTGTTCTGAACAAACAGTGATCAGAACAAACAATGATCACAATAAACAATGATCAGAACAAATAGAGATCAGAAAAACAGTGATCAGAAAAACAGTGATCACAAAAACAGTGATCAGAACAAACAGTGATCAGAAAAACAGTAATCAGAGCAAAGAGTGATCAAAAAAACAGTGATCAGAATAAATAGTGATCAGAAAAACAATAAACAGAACAAACGATTATCAGAACAAACAGTGATCAGAATAAACAGTGATCAGAACAAATGATTATCAGAACAAACAGTGATCAGAACAAGCAGTGATCAGAACAAACAGTGATGAGAAAAACAATGATCAGAACAAACGATCATCAGAACAAACAGTGACTAGAAAAAAGTGATCAGAAAAATCAGTAATCAGAACAAACAGTGATCAGAAAACAGTGATCAGAACAAACGATTATCAGAAAAACAGTGATCAGAAAAACAGTGATCAAAACAAACAGTGATCAGAACAAACAGTGATCAGAACAAACAGCGATCAGAACAAACAGTGATCAGAACTGTGATAAGGAAAACAGTGATAAGAACAAACAGTGATCAGAACAAATGATTATCAGAACAAACAGTGATCAGAACAAGCAGTGATCAGAACAAACAGTGATGAGAAAAACAATGATCAGAACAAACGATCATCAGAACAGTAATCAGAACAAACAATGATCAGAACAAATAGAGATCAGAATAAACAGTGATCTGAACAAACAGTAATCAGAACAAACAATGATCAGAACAAATAGAGATCAGAATAAACAGTAATCAGAACAAACGGTGATCAGAAAAACAGTGATCAGATCAAACAATGATCTGAACAAACAGTGATCAGAACAGTAATCAGAACAAACAATGATCAGAACAAATAGAGATCAGAATAAACAGTGATCTGAACAAACAGTAATCAGAACAAACAATGATCAGAACAAATAGAGATCAGAATAAACAGTAATCAGAACAAACGGTGATCAGAAAAACAGTGATCAGATCAAACAATGATCTGAACAAACAGTGATCTGAAAAACAGTGATCAGAATAAACAGTGATCTGAACAAACAGTGATCAGAAAAAAAGTGATCAGAAAAACAGTGATCTCAACAAACAGTGATCAGAACAAACAGTGATCAGAAAAACAGTGATCAGAACAAACAATGATCAGAATAAACAGTGATCAGAACAAACAATGATCAGAATAAACAGTAATCAGAACAAACTGTGATCAGAAAAACAGTGATCAGATCAAACAGTGATCAGAACAAACAGTGATCAGAACAAACAGTGATCTGAACAAGCAGTGATCAGAAAAACAGTGATTAGAACAAACAGTGATCAGAAAAACAGTGATCTGAACAGTGTTCTGAACAAATAGAGATCAGAAAAACAGTGATCAGTACAAACAGTGATCAGAAAAAGTGATCAGATCAAACAGTGATCAGAACAAACAATGATCACAATAAACAGTGATCTGAACAAACAGTGGTCTGAACAAACAGTGATCAGAACAAACAATGATCAGAACAAATAGAGATCAGAATAAACAGTAATCAGAAACAACGGTGATCAGAAAAGCAGTGATCAGATCAAACAATGATCTGAACAAACAGTGATCTGAAAAACAGTGATCAGAACAAACAATGATCTGAACAAACAGTGATCAGATCAAACAGTTATCAGAACAAACAATGATCACAATAAACAGTGATCTGAACAAACAGTGATCTGAAAAAACATTGTTCTGAACAAACAGTGATCAGAACAAACAATGATCACAATAAACAATGATCAGAACAAATAGAGATCAGAAAAACAGTGATCAGAAAAACAGTGATCACAAAAACAGTGATCAGAACAAACAGTGATCAGAAAAACAGTAATCAGAGCAAAGAGTGATCAAAAAAACAGTGATCAGAATAAATAGTGATCAGAAAAACAATAAACAGAACAAACGATTATCAGAACAAACAGTGATCAGAATAAACAGTGATCAGAACAAATGATTATCAGAACAAACAGTGATCAGAACAAGCAGTGATCAGAACAAACAGTGATGAGAAAAACAATGATCAGAACAAACGATCATCAGAACAAACAGTGACTAGAAAAAAGTGATCAGAAAAATCAGTAATCAGAACAAACAGTGATCAGAAAACAGTGATCAGAACAAACGATTATCAGAAAAACAGTGATCAGAAAAACAGTGATCAAAACAAACAGTGATCAGAACAAACAGTGATCAGAACAAACAGCGATCAGAACAAACAGTGATCAGAACTGTGATAAGGAAAACAGTGATAAGAACAAACAGTGATCAGAACAAATGATTATCAGAACAAACAGTGATCAGAACAAGCAGTGATCAGAACAAACAGTGATGAGAAAAACAATGATCAGAACAAACGATCATCAGAACAAACAGTGACTAGAAAAAAGTGATCAGAAAAATCAGTAATCAGAACAAACAGTGATCAGAAAACAGTGATCAGAACAAACAGTGATGAGAAAAACAGTAATCAGAGCAAAGAGTGATCAAAAAAACAGTGATCAGAATAAACAGTGATCAGAAAAACAATGATCAGAACAAACGATTATCAGAAAAACAGTGATCAGAAAAACAGTGATCAAAACAAACAGTGATCAGAACAAACAGTGATCAGAACAAACAGCGATCAGAACAAACAGTGATTAGAACTGTGATAAGGAAAACAGTGATAAGAACAAACAATGATCAGAATAAACAGTGATCAGAACAAACAATGATCAGAATAAACAGTAATCAGAACAAACAGTGATCAGAACAAACAGCCATCAGTTCAAACAGTGATCAGAACAAACAATGATCAGAACAAATAGTGATCTGAACAAACAGTGATCAGAAAAAAAGCGATCAGAACAAACAGTGATCAGAACAGTGATAAGGAAAACAGTGATAAGAACAAAAAATGATCAGAATAAACAGTGATCACAAAAACAGTGATCTGAACAAACAGTGATCTGAACAAACAATGATCAGAATAAACAGTTATCAGAAAAACAGTGATCTGAAAAAACAGTGATCAGATCAAACAGTGATCAGAACAAACAGTGATCAGAACAAACAGTGATCTGAACAAACAGTGATCAGAAAAACAGTGATTAGAACAAACAGTGATCAGAACAAACAGTGATAAGGACGACTGATCAGAACAAACAGTGATCAGAAAAACAGTGATCAGATCAAACAATGATCACAATAAACAGTGATCTGAACCGTGTTCTGAACAAATAGAGATCAGAAAAACAGTGATCAGAAAAACAGTGATCAGAAAAACAGTGATCAGATCAAACAGCAATCAGAACAAACAATGATCACAATAAACAGTGATCTGAACAAACAGTGTTCTGAACAAACATTGATCAGAAAAACAGTGATCAGAACAAACAATGATCTGAACAAACAGTGATCAGAAAAACAGTGATCAGAACAAACAATGATCAGAATAAACAGTAATCAGAACAAACAGTGATCAGAACAAACAGTGATCAGAACAAACAGCCATCAGTTCAAACAGTGATCAGAACAAACAATGATCAGAACAAATAGTGATCTGAACAAACAGTGATCTGAACAGACAGTGATCAGAAAAAAAGCGATCAGAACAAACAGTGATCAGAACAGTGATAAGGAAAACAGTGATAAGAACAAACAATGATCAGAATAAACAGTGATCACAAAAACAGTGATCTGAACAAACAGTGATCTGAACAAACAATGATCAGAATAAACAGTTATCAGAAAAACAGTGATCTGAAAAAACAGTGATCAGATCAAACAGTGATCAGAACAAACAGTGATCAGAACAAACAGTGATCTGAACAAACAGTGATCAGAAAAACAGTGATTAGAACAAACAGTGATCAGAACAAACAGTGATAAGGAAGACTGATCAGAACAAACAGTGATCAGAAAAACAGTGATCAGATCAAACAATGATCACAATAAACAGTGATCTGAACCGTGTTCTGAACAAATAGAGATCAGAAAAACAGTGATCAGAAAAACAGTGATCAGAAAAACAGTGATCAGATCAAACAGCAATCAGAACAAACAATGATCACAAGAAACAGTGATCTGAACAAACAGTGATCTGAAAAAACAGTGTTCTGAACAAACATTGATCAGAAAAACAGTGATCAGAACAAACAATGATCTGAACAAACAGTAATCAGAACAAACAATGATCAGAACAAATAGAGATCCGAATAAACAGTAATCAGAACAAACAGTGATCAGAACAAACAGTGATCAGAACAAACAATGATCACAATAAACAATGATCAGAACAAATAGAGACCAGAAAAACAGTGATCAGAAAAACAGTGATCAGAACAAACAATCATCAGAACAAAACTGAGCAGAACATAGATTGAGGAGAAGAAACAATGAATTTAGAATGAACAATTCTGCCAAGAAACCAATAACAGATGACAAAAACCCAATATCCTTACTAAATAAACATTCAGATAGTTCAGAAATTCAAATTATTGATTAAACATTTCCTCAAGCACAATATACAAACCCTGTCAACTTAAGCGAGTGTTGCCTTTGAAATGCAGCATCATCCACTGTCCAAACGGCTCCTTTCACATTTTCAACACGTGTAAAACACTTGTGCAGACTAAGATTATGTCGAACTGCATTCTTTAAACAAAAATAAAACAAAACAAGTCACATCAGAACTTTCCTCTACATACTTATTGATGCATTAAAAAATACGCATACACTATTAAAATGCAAATGCATATAAAAGAGTGTATACAATGCAATTCAGGCATTTAGAATCAGTCATTCAGATATGCAGTAAATTTAAGAACAGATTCACAAAAGTCTTTTCTGTTCCTGATATAATGTTTTGTGCTGAAGAATGACATTAAAGTATGTAGACTGCCTTCAACACAAAGGCACCTGATCGTTTCCTTATTTTGAGAAAAATGCAAAAAGACACATATCTCCATAGAGTAAATGCTACAAAGAATTACTAAACCCCACAGTTGGTCATTTAACTTCAGATATTTCTTAAGAGATAATAAATAGTATTCTGTTATTCAACAACAGTTTAACGACATTTTATAGCAACACAGGCTGATGACGTCTTCAGAATTTGTTACATTTTAGTTCGATTTCGTATATAGTTTTAATCCTTTATCTTTATATTGTCTGTCTTTCTTTTGTCTTTCTGTTTTCTCTTTCTTTCTTTTGTGTTGTTATTGATACTAGCGGCATTTTATAGCAGCCATCAGAACGTTCATTCAGCTGAGGTTGTTCATGAGTATTACTGAGTAGTGACTTTGAATGGGTGCTATATAAGTCTGAATAATGAATAATGAATGAATGGAATCACACTGGTGATCACAGAATACAAATAAAAAATTACACTGAAACTTAATTACTAACAGTCTTAGTAATTTACATGCTTTCCTCAATGAATTGAGGAAAGCTGAAAAATTACATTAACAGTTTTACCTTCCAAGTTGGAAGATTTTTCCTGAAAAATGCAAATGTGCTCATGAACCACTGGTAGATGTCGTTAAGTGTCAACTGTCTCTCTGGGGATTCTAAAATAGCCTGAAATAAATGACAAAATAATGCATCAAAATTCTCTTATTTCAAAGTACAAAACTGTTACTTAATAAAAGACATGTATATTTTGAAAAGCAAAGTACTACATTTAAAATGCAAAGAAACTAATTAGGCTTTGAAGTATTTATAACCGTCACATTTTAATCAAATATTTACTTCCTTTTAAATAAAAAACATTTGACATTAGTACCTGACGAATCAGCGTGGCGTATGTGAATGGAGGTCGTACATCTGAATATCGATAGAAATCTCGATTACGTTGAATCTCTGTAAAACAGAAAATAAAACATATTACAACAAAGACAATCACAACAAGTGCAACTTTTATGATCGAGGAAATATTGAAACAGTCTGATTGTGTCTTGAAAGTGATGACCACCTTCAACGCATACTAAAACCTCATGCATATGCGCATGTTATGGCAATGTACTGGCAGTAAATCAGACATACAGAGAGCTCATACTAATAGCAAGCTGTTCACAATTGCAATTCACTGTGTTCAGATGATGGGGCTGTATAATAAATACAGTTACAATACCATGCACTATTCGACAACCTATGTAATGTATTCACAAACAACAGCCAACCTGCACCAATAGGAAGCGAGCATTTGTCCGACATCCTCCTTCGTACTGGTCCAACACCCCGAGAACTGCTCAGTCGTGACGACGCTGACAGCCTTGACCTTGAGCTCGACATAAGTGGTGCTACGACGGGCGTCTGAGGAAGGTGCGTCACTGGATGAAGCGCTTGTGACATCACCATGTTTGCAAATGATATGGCAGCTGCCGTGTTCGGTGCTGGAATGTGAAGATTATTTGGTGGTGTTATTGATGGGAATGAAGTATTGAGACCACGCGGAGCAACAGACGTGGAAACATCTGGCTTTGAAGCTGCTGAACACATCGGAGAACTGTCAGTCGGGTACGTCATCTTGCTCAGCATCTCAGACACGCTTGGAATTGACTGCAGTTCCTGGAACTGAGGTAACAAAACACGTCACATAATCAGGGCTTTACATTCATTATATCTCCCTTTACTTTACTTTCACCATCTCTCTCAATGAATCAATGTCATAAAATTAGGGTTTCACTTTCATTACCTTCCTCAATGAATCTGTAATCACACTTAGGCAACACGCACATTTCAACATAAGAGTAACCGCATCTTTAGCAATTTCGGTGTTGGCTGTTTTTCTCAATAAATTAATCTCATTTCAGAAATATATTGTGGGAAAAAATAACATAACCAACAACTTAGGTATGAAGGTCCAATGCGCATCACCAGAACTAGTACAGGTTAGAAAACAATGGAAATTGGAAGTTCGTCTGTATTTTCATACTTTGTTTTTCCCAGACATGGGTGTCGAAAACTTTGGTACCGTTGATGAACACTCATTATTTGTATCGCTGTTGTTGATTTGTGACTGAAGATGTTCTTTCATCGCCTTAAGACGATTCTGTTCCTTTGTCAGCTGCACAACAGAATTTAACATCACTTTCAGAACTTCACAAAAGATTACTTGCACAGAATTCCATGCAAAGATGTTATACATTGAATTATGGATGGTCTGCCACAAGTTTCCCTTTAAAGTGCAGTGCAGTAAAGTCACTGAGCATAAATAAACATGCAGCAAAGATTTTTTGCCAGAGTATATTTCCCGGAAGCGGTGGTAAATAACACACTAAATAAACGGTAAGCAATACTGTAAGCAAAAATTCCACTACACATGTATCAACCAACAGATATCACAATATGACCACAATTTGTGACTTATAACAACAGTATTTTGCACATTATAAGAAACACAGATCTAACTTATAGCAACGCGCTTTAAGGCGAATCTTGGCTAAAATGTCAGACTCATACACCAATAAAAGACAGACAAATAGTAATTAACCTATGACTGAAAAATTCCTAGATTGACTGCACCAACCTGAATTTCTAACTGACTGACAACCTGCATCTGTACACGCAGCTGAGCAGCACTTCGACCGTCTTGACGGTGTTCTTCATTCACATGTCTAAGAGGTAAGCAAAAGTTAATAAGGTCAAGGAATAAGGTCAAGTCTAGCACTTACTGTTCAATACTTTCTGTCAATAAGCTCTACTAAAATAGAAATTAGCTTATCAAAGGTAACGCAATTGCAATAGCCATAATTTCAATTTTCAAAAGTTTCATGCTGAAAAATCATCGTTGTCTCTCCTTCTTCCATGGTACTGGTATCTTGTTAAAGTTTGCAATTTTTTTGCTATAATCTTCTCGAGTTCTCAATTAGAACAATGTGAATGCATCACCCATCATCCAAAACATGGTCAGATGACATGGTTAGATGACATGGTCAGAGGACATGGTTAGATGACATTGTCAAATGACATGGTCAGAGTGATAAGCATTAGTTATAAGTCCTGCACTGAATGTCATGAATGCTGTGCATACTTGAGAAATAAACTGAGACTATCACAGGGCAAGTCGCATCCAGGCCAGATGCATATGCCATGGTGATAGAGAATCTTGGAAAGATCGCTGGAACATCCGTCGTCAGAGACTCTTTCATCCTGACTGCTGTATCCATTACAAGAGGAGGCTGCCTTACCATCCAGCAATTGATCTAAAACAAGACAAGACTGAATATGCATCACATGTTACAAAGCTACATCTCAAGTGTAAATAAAGTGCAAAACAAAGCTAAACAAGCAACAGGAAAGCAACCCTAACGGATATCTGAGCGTTCGATCCAATAGATTTATAAAAGATCTCTTTCTCATTCAAGATCCACTTACTATTTATTTATTTATTACCCAAATTTGATACCGCCCTTCTTCCAACATAGTTTGCTCAGAAGTGCATACACTTGCCTCGACGGCGCAATTGCAGTTGTACTGCGGAGCAATGGTGCTCAAGGTCCCTACACAGTGACCAACGCCTCGGACGAGGCTCGAACCCGCTCGCTCAGCATACACTGAACATTACAGGCTGACCGCTCTAACCGATTGGCCACTATGACCACACCATGAATGCCAACCATTCAGTCACACATACACACACACTCCCTATGCACAAATTCTGACAAGCAGAGAGAAAACTCAGGATTTACAAGACAACAAATTGCAAGAGAAGCAGCGAAGAACCAGTGTAATCGTAAACTCGATATTTCTACAGTAAACCATCTTGATGACTGTTTGGTTAAATGTACATTGCAGGTTCTGTTCATAACCTTTTGGTTGTAAACTATTTTCGATATAGCTGAGAAAAAAGTCTAATAATCTTCTTGAACTGATTACTGAACACTGTTTATTTCTAGAACTTTCCATATTCTTTGATTGTAATGCACAGTGTTTGAGCAGCTATCATAATAACATTATGGGCAGAGTTAGGTAAACTTACTAAAGTCTATGAAATCATTAAAGCACCTTTGTTTTTGTAGAGACTGCTGACACCATTAGACGCCAAGTGATGTAACTTGTGATCGCTCCGCTCGGAATTAAACGACGATGTTGGTCTGGTGGACGTGTTGACATTGTGGCTACTAAAAGCTCCATCACGTCTGCCGTCCTCTTTGCCGTTTCCATTAATGTATTCCGTTTTTACCTTGTTTGCCTCCTGAAGTTGAAGCTCATTCCACAACTGGAAAAGCTCTGTTGAGCTCATTCCAGAAACTGGACATTAAAACAGAGACATTTAAGTGATATGACAGCAAAAGAAGAGAACATGGTCATAATGGAGTATAGCATTCACAGAGTACCTAAATATAGGCCTACGCTTCTCCTAGATCCTGATACCTTGCCACTTAACTCTATAATGACCAGCATATACTAAAATGCATAGGAAATTCGGCTGATAAAATTGTTTGAAAGACGTGCAGGTCAAGCAGGTTAAGAGTATGTGGCAAACTTCTTCAGCAGTCTTTGATGTAACAATAAATTGAATAAAATGGTTCAATGCTAAATTACAGAAACTTGAAAATATATAAGAAACCATTTTTATTTTCTGCTGCAGTCATAAATCTCAGTGTTTACTCTGGCAGAATATACACCAGTTTGCTGCAACCATTCTTCCTTCAGTTAGCTAGTATTTCCCAAAGACAACCAGAGCAAAATGGTTTGTTGATCTTCTACCCAAAACCAAATATTGGTTTGAATATCTCCCATTTCATCAGTTCTCAACTCTTACTGTAAGCAGATTTTGATTGCATTATGCAAATGAATTGAACCATATTTCACACATGATTTGAAATACCCTAGCATCCAATGCCATCCAGTGGTCCAACTTTTCATACACAAAAGCATATTGAATATGCCTTGCATTAGGACTTAATATTCACTCAAATATTTTCCACTTTTCTAAAGATGCGCCTTTTGAACAAATTGTCACATACGAGAGATTTTAATAATTGTTCCATTAGTAACATTAATAACAATAAATAATCAGCAACTTCTTTAATGCTGGTGTCTAATGCCCACAGCTTTAACTGATGGTCTGCCAAAACCAAGTCAATGCCCAAATTTTAGAGAAAGTCTCAAAATTTGATCTAGCAAGTGAACAAGGCTATTTCACCAAGAACTGCTCTGGCTTAACTTTTGGCATAACCAGAAACAGAGAATCTGATGACCAATTCCCCAAAGATGAAAGACCCCACAAGTCCCTTAACTGTTATGCAATTGATCCATCTAACCACACAGTTTGTAAGCCGTTTCTGAATCTGTTGTGTAGGTAGGGTTTGGGGATGACTTGGACTGTTTGACTATCAAACAATGTTTTATGGTGGACAGCTGTGGCAGTTAACATGGAGCAATAAAACCAACTGGACACCTCAGAGGAACACTGAGTGTGACCGGAGTACTCTTACTTTGATTGTTGGCCATTGGAAGCAGTCCTGGTGCCATCAGCAGCCGATGCTGTAGCATCTGGATCTGTTGCAGTAGCTGCCGCTGTTGCTGTAACTGGAGATGCGTCTGTGCAACCACCGTGTCGATGTCACCCTGCTTCTGACCATTGTTCAGCAGTGACTGTGGCTGCTGCTGCTGACTCAGCAACTGCGCCTGCTGAAGCATGTTCAGCCGCAGTTGGTTCGTCAGCTGCTGCTGTAGGTCGGGTCCCTTCATCTGCTGCTGTTGGCTTTTCTGTGATAACCAAAACAACAACATAAGGCATTAGAGGTCGATGTGATGCAGATTTCTTTTAAATCAACTACATTAAGTCCATGTATTTTAAACTCAGATAAATACTTATGAACTCTGTCATGCTATACAATATCTTGCATCACACTGCATTTAGAGAACATCATCAAAACAGACGCTGCAAACAGGTCTAGGAAACTGGTCAGATCAAAAGTAACACTAGTCCACCTCTACTGAATTTGCTTCTTCCAGTTTCACTTGATCCCTTTCTCTTACCTCAGTTCCTAAACAGTTTAAGACTTGCCTTCCTAGCTTAGCTAACCATAATTTTAATTCAGTAAGTTGGTTTAAAAAAATGGCTGATACAAGAATAACATAAATATAATGTAAAAATCATTAAATTTAATTCTTAAATGATTATTTTATCCATACAGCGCTTGTAAAATAAAATGAACATGAAGACCATTTGGTAAAGAGTGGAAGACTTGTTAAAGTTGCTTAAGTATCTAATGACCAAGCGTAGGGTTGCCAAGTGTCCGACAAAGGAGGACATTGTCTTCTGTGCAGCAGCCAAAGCTAAAAATCTAGAAAATGTTTCGCTTCTTGTATGTTTGTTGTATTGTATGTTTGTTGTGTTGTATGTTTGTTGTATTGTATGTTTGTTGTGTTGTATGTTTGTTGTATTGTATGTTTGTTGTATTGTATGTTTGTTGTATTGTATGTCTGTTGTATTGTATGCTTGTTGTATTGTATGTTTGTTGTATTGTGTTTGTTGCATTGTACATTGACTATTATTTCGTGGCAGTTTTTAGCGATTTCATGCACAAATACTGAATGGAATCATTCGTCCAAAGTGCAGTATGAAGAATGTTTCTTGTGAGAAGTTCTCCACATATGTTATTGGTAACGATGATTTGCTGCGGAGAGCTGGGTCACGCAAAGCTCAATAAATTAGTACTTAAATTAACCCTATTAGTACCAGTGCTAAATAATGTGTGGAACATACATTGTGTGCCATGAGCAGATTTTGCTGATGCGCAATTTGCTGTAGAACATCTGCAGGGATGAGATGAACAAGTTGTTGAAGCTGCTGAAACATCATATCATCATCATGTGAGTCTGAATTTGTTGATAGGTATGTCTGGTCCGACTGGTAACTGGAAGGAATGATCTTTTTGTACTGTTGAACACAAAAGGAGACAAATTTGTCAAAGTAAGTCATTTTGCTAAAAAATAATTATTTATCATTTTAAATGGAAACGAATGACATATAAAGATTCCTTCCATTTAAATTGAAAAATACACAGCAATTATCTAATAAAAAATTAAATTTTTTGTCATACTTATTTACGGAAGAAAATTTTTTAAGTTTTACGTCAAGCACTGAGTACAAACTATTTCAAGAAACATGATGGAGTAGCAATTATGTTCAATTTACATATTTGCTTATTTCTGGTATTTTATTACCTTGGTCTTTTTATTACCTATTAAAAATAAGTTAATAAATCAGAGCTTAAAGAACAATTCAGCACCATAAACACTTCTACAGAGAGGCAGAGTAACAGTCAATTCCTAAAATAAGAAACAACTTAGAATGGAGATTGTGACACAAGCGGTCAACAAGGAGGTTATGGTTTCAAGTTGAAAGCAAATTCACACCAGACTTGTTTGAGAAGTATGCTAAAAGAGAAACCCAAAACAGCTGAGGAATCTTTAGACTACAGTGAACGATTCATTGATGTCAATCCAAGGTTTGAAATCAAATGTTAACTAGGACATCACGTTCAGAGAAAGCAATACCACAATATTATGGTTATGGTGGATATAAGCTCAAAATAATCTACGGAATTGATAGAATTTGCATATTAAATGTTCTAATGATCGAACGATAAAATCCTTGCAGCTTCATGTTGTGTAACTCAATGAATGTGTATCATTAATTATTATAGCCATGAGCAATCGCTTTGACAGTCCTCACTCCTTTCCAGGCATTTCAAACTAACCAAGAAAAAACTATTCAAAATCGACGTGAACATAACTCCTCTTGAATAAATTAAATAAATTACCTTTCCACATCTCATATAGATAAACGATCAGCATAATGTGACACAACAAGCCTTCCAGAATTGGATAATTCAATTGCAAACATTAATTCACTTGAAGCGCTATATTATATTCTAACAACTTGGTTCTGCTTTGATCTGCAACTATGATTGCTGCAGTGGGCATTTATTTTGTACTAATAAATATTGATTAATAAATATTACTCACTGCTTACCGCACTTAATTGAGCACAACCCTTTAATACGTGCATGCGAAGAGTGTCCTAAACACAACTGTGAAACGAATGCAACTTATCGTTAAAGCATAAAACTACCTACCTATCTATAATTTTCTTACTTTTTCTAAGCTAGTTTTAAGAATTCTTTTAGGTCATTTAGACATAATAGATTAGATTTTGGAATTGTGAAATGTGACACAATGCGAAACTCGATTGAAAGTGCTAATCACAAAGCCTGGTTTAACTTCCTTAATAAACACCACAAAGCAACATCCTCACTTATCTATGAGTAATTATCAGGCCATTCCTTGTCTTCTTTTGCTGCAGAATAGTAACAACCTCTCAATAATAGGCTGCTCAATTTACACCAACCAGGCTAGCTCGTTTTCAGCTTTCAAGTCAATGGCTAATACTCTTATCTCTCATATCTATTAAGCCCTTGACCAAACATCCTTTAGCAAATCATTCTATGGTTAGAAATTGCACTAATATCCTTCTTTAAATACACGTGTTCTGGTAACATCCCTCCTGCATGCTCACACTCAATTAGACATAAGCTATCAATTTCAGTTTGGATGCAATGCCACAGTGCCATTCATCTCAGCCACAACAAAGCATTCCTACGCATGCATAATGCATATATCTTACTTAAATTTGCATCTCTCTACATTAATTCAGTCAGTGTCTTACTGACGCATTTTAAGAAACATTAAACGAAAGTGTCACTACAGTCACAGTCACAGTCAATTTGAAACTTTTGTTAAACTGATACTGTAAAATGTACAAATACAAAAGCTCTTTCAGAGACAGGTAAAAGTGTTTTAACCCCGCCATTGCTCGTACTCTGGTAGTGCCAGTCCCAAGCCCTAAGAAAAGAGTAGGGCAATCTAATCATCTCTGCTATGACACGATGTCACTAAAAAGCACAGTATGAATGGTGTATCTTGGATCATGGTAAAATTCGCAATTGGTACAAATGCTGTAATTAAAATAAGAAAATGTTATAACAACAGAATGCAAGCAGCTGACATGTTAAATGCTGTATCTGATTTAAGATATTTAATGTTCAGTCAAATAAAATCGCAATTGATTGTCCTGAGCTGTGCCTGTTTAATTATGTTTGAAAGCAATCATGCTAGACTCCATATATCATGAATGCCAGAATTTAGACAACGTCAGCATTTCCTACTTAAAACCAAGTGGAAATATCACCACATCAAAGGAATTAGTTTTAAAACCAAGATTCCGTGGCATGGGGCTTTTTACATTCAAAATTTGATGAATATTCTTCTTTTCCGTATTATGTTCACAGATTCTTCAGAGTGCATTTAGAAATTTGTTGCATACAGCAACGTATATCAATATCAGATTCAGTTGTGATGCTTTAGGACAGAACTTGTGGTATACTGGTGGGAAGAAGGAGAAGGAGAAGAAGAAGAAAGAAGAAGAACTGAAGAAGGGACAGCCATTTACATGCAATGTCACCAACATCATCTTCTTAGCCTTGATAAATGAAAGTGAGAGACGAATCATTTCCCTTGGCACCAGATCTTCCCATTCATAGCATATGATCAGTGAGTGTGAGGTGAGTTGATCTTCTCATCCATAGTGTGTGGTCAGTGTACTCTCCCTAAGTGAGTGGACTAGGCGGCACAAGCAAAGTCAACAATTTCTGTGCTGGCTAGGATTTGAATAATCTGAATAATAGCAAACTGTTACAACTTCAGTCGTCTTCAGATCCTCATCTGAAGTTGTTATTCTGAGGTCTCACCCAAAGGAACACATTAAAACTTTTAAAAGCATAATGAAACTGAAAATGATCTCATTTTAACCAGAAGTCATCAAGACTTGTGGTAGAAAAACCCGAAATTACCATTACACACATATCATAAATGCAACTCAACCACCAATTCAGCACCAGAAAAGCAAGGCTGTCCAATCCCACAAACCAGGAGGTTGCTTAATCCTCAGGAATCTCAACAACTTCATAGTACTATGCCACTGTGTACACAAATGCACGTCTTCATGCTTCTGATCACAGTCACGAAAAATAAACTCTTCAAATCCAAGTTTAGGTTTGTGTATTGTCACAAAGTGGAGACACATTCAGACGCAGTCACTCTTCAATACCGTATTCAAAATTTGCTGGCTGTTTAGCAAACAATACTCTGGAAAATTACAGGCCAAAACACTGCATATAAAAACTCAATTCTTCAGCTGGCAAAGACAAGCAGCCAGTTTATCAGATTTCGAACTAAATATGGAACGCAACATATTGCAAAGTCATCTGACAAGTGCTTGATAAACAAAGTCATAAGCAAATACACGGCTCACCAGTTATAATCAGTTATACCAATGTATCAAGATAAGCTAAAACAAACAGTTGCATCCTGCCAGGTTAACAAACATAATCTTGAATGAGTCAGTCAGACCAAAGGAAACATCATGCTCCATATTATGCTACACCCCTCCCACATGGCAAACAACCATATCTTTGGGCACACAGACATAAATATATAAAACTCTTATTTATATCAATTTTGTTTACTTGGCTCATGATAATCAAGTTGAGAACAAAGCCGGAAGTTATCCATTTAAAGTGGGTTTGTAAGTCACCATGAGCATGGCTTTCTCAAAATGATATCAATTGGACTGCCTTAGGCTGTCAAAATCTGCTCTATCAACCACCAAATCTGATTTGATCCAAATACAAACAAATAAAAAAGTAAGTTTTCCATTAATTATTTAAACTTCGGTATGTATTCATACGAATGATTTAATTGCGCCGTTTAAAAATAATGGAAGAAATATCTACAGAGAGTTTTGGACAATGCTGCTTTCAGAAGACTTTATAGTTTGTCACCTTTTACAAGGCTGGTCACAATGACTTTCACTATATATATTGCCATGATATATCTTCACAATATATTTTCACAATTTCAGAGCTGAGCCCTACAGTGACACTCTTTGTATATCCTGGCTTGAGATCTATTAATAAGTACAAAGTGTTAGATAATTTTTACAACCTTTCATCTACATGCAATGCCAATCCAAAACTTGACTCCAAGTGAGGTTCAACCACTATTACCCAATATCAATTTCTGCCACAGATTTACATACTGCCCAGATTGCAAAGTGAAAGTTAAAAGCATCAATTCTTCATTCATAATGCAACAGCAAATAACAGCAATTACAAGGACTTGAACGCCATAGACTAAAAGGTGACATAATAAAAATAGAACAAACACTATAATTTTAATTATTAATTGTTTATATGTATTATATTATTATTAATATTATTTTTATTTTTATTATTATTACCCTAATGGGGTAAACTATTATTATTATTATTATTATTATTATTATGGTCTTCAATGTTAATTTATGGTGATGTCGTCTGGAGTAGCCCTGCTCGTTGGACTCCTGAGCAGCGAAAGTTCCCTTGAAGGCAACTGCGTTGTAGCGTTGAAGAGTCATCGAGATGCGCTGGTCGAGAAAAGTTAATAAACAGTAATCAGAACAAACTGTGATCAGAAAAACAGTGATCAGATCAAACAGTGATCAGAACAAACAGTGATCAGAACAAACAGTGATCAGAACAAACAGTGATGTTTCTGGCAGATACGACGTTGCCATTGTATCTGAGACTATCGCGTCCCATATGAAACAAAGCCCCGCCCGCCATGGTATATGAGTGAGTCCGTCTGGTCTTTTACCATCAGACCGGGTCAAGCCCACCGGCTCTTTGACAGTGGGGATCCCTGCATGGATTAGACTCCTACAAATAAGGTCTTTCAGGGCCGCGTGTCTGGGCCAGCGTCCCAGGCCCAGGCCACACGAGAGACCGTGTTATCCGTTTCTCTCGACCAGGGCACCGCATGGGCAGCAATGAGGTAAACAGACAGGTAACCCAAGTCTGTAACCCATCGCCACCCTCAGGGACTCATCGTCAAGTCTAAGCCCGCAGTTTGTAAGCGGTAGGGCTAAGAGCCAGTCGTCTGCGTGTGGTGCTGCCACTGCTCTAAGATGTGCCTGATTCTGGGAATCAGGCATTCTAGAGACGAGGTGCGCCACTCCGAGCTCAATCAAAAGGTCGTCCCATCTTGATTGTTTGTGAGCCCAAGCTTCTTCCGGCTCTGGTACTCCGCTGGTTTCCCTCCATTTGGCCTGAAGGGTCTCCAGGGCAGGGTCCTGCTTAGGCTTTCCTTGCAGAATCCTTGTCTGGAGTATATCAGTGGCTGCGGCCGATGCCAAGAAGGCTGGAAGTGCCAACGAAACCATTGATGGGATGCCCAGTCCTCCTCTTTTGATGGGCAGGGTGGCTTGGAGCCATGCCTCATCGGTGAGAACAAGATTGAGCACTTCAGCGAGGCCCACCTCAAGGCCTTGTCATACTCCTCCAGTCCTTTGTGGCCTTCGCATGGACAGCTTCTGAGGGTATATAATAGTCGGATGGCACTTAGCGAGTATCGGAGCAAGATGAGGGTCTCATGTGTGGCGATGGACGTTAGTTTTTCCATTATGCGCACTAGCTCCACTGTGCGCGCATTCAAAGTGTTCGTCATGGCCGTATCCATTAACAGAGGTGCGCCTAGGAGTGTGGCCTCTGAAGGGTTAGTCCATCTGAACTGTCTTAATGGTTCGAAGTCTCTCTGGATATCAGCAGAAGTCGAAGGGATCTCGCATTTTGTTCGATTTAGGAAAAGACCCAGTTTTTCGCATTCGGTTTCGAGTCTGTTTATATCTTCCGCAACCTCTTTCTGCCACCTAGTTTTAGGTCATCCAGAAAACCTACTGTGAGCAGCGATTTTATTTGGATGAGGATGGGCTGTAGAGGGAGACAGAAGAGTAAGGGACCCAAAGGATCACTTTGTTGTGGCTCCACTTGGGACATGACACAGTATCGACCGTATTTAAGGTGTGAGTGTTCCAAGTAAGCTAGATTGCAAAAAGGTGCCAGTTCAGGAAGAATGTTATATAGTGCTGTCAACATTTCAAGTCTGCATAGGCTGTTGAATGCGTTGGAGAAATCTATTTTGGCTATGATTGTTTCGTTGTCTAAACTGTTCAAAAATCGTCTTGCTGCGTGTATTGCTGCCTCACATCTTCCTGGTACACCAACTCCGACTTGTCTGGGGGAGAGGTATTCAGCAACTTTTGGCGCCGCGTAAGAACTGGCACATTTGGCTGTCAGCCTGCGCCAAAAGTAACCAATGACAATGGGTCTCAGACCTCCAGTGCTTTTCCTAAGGGCGAAGAGAGTTCCACCGAAAAGGGTTGCCCGAATCTCAGAAGGGCATTCACCTGCGAGAAGCAAGTTTACCATAGCCGTAATGGCGGCCAGCAGAGTTGGGCCCGACTCTGGTTGGCTTACTAACGCTAGGATGTGCTGGGGGCGTAGGTCGTCTGGTCCACCGGCTGATCCCACCCGGAAGTTGCGAATGCATCTGATTACGATCTCTTCGGTCATCTGAAGCGGGGCGGCATCCGGTGGCCCGGGCACTGGCACCTGGCTCTGAGGTGGGGACGAATTTTTGTTTTGAGCTCCTCCCATGTGGTCTCGTTAATTGGGATTGGCTTGTCGTTCGAGCTCAGAATCCTAGCTGCTGCTCGGATATTCCCATCTTCCAATTTAGAGGCCACGGCTGAGACCCTCATTTGTTCCACTTGCTTTCCTTCTTTCTTTCTGTGTTCTGATCCCTCTTGTTCGATAAAGAGCCACTCGATGTCCTTGGAGCTTCTGGCCAGGAAATCGCTAGACCTTTGTTTGATTTTTATGGTCATGTTATGGCGTCTGCCTCCTCTTGTAGGTTTGGCTAATGTCAGTGCACCAAAGACGAAAAGCTGCCTCCATTGGGCCAAGGAGCATGGATCTCAGAGAATCCGTCCTATAATTGTGGTTAACAAGGCGCTCAAACTTGGTCTGGCTGCTTTGGGTATGTGCTTCATCAGACTGGCAGTCAAGCATGGATGAGGAATGGAATTGACTACATTTATCTCATTTGTACCCAGAGATGTTGCTGGCTGTTGTGTCCTTGTATCGGGAGGTTCTTCTGTCGGGACATAGGGACCTATTGGTGGTCTGTGAGAACCTGGGCATGGGTTGTCTCTGGGTCCATGTCTGTGCACAAGGCCATTCTTGTTGTGCAGTTTCCATTCACTGTGGCATGCTCTGCAAATCCCCTTTTGTTTGGGCCTTGGTCCCTCTTGTGAGTTAACGATACGGTAAACTAGACAAAAACCTAAGCCAATATTATTATTATTATTATTATTATTATCAATTATTATTAATTATTATTATAATTATTATTGTTATTATTATTATCATCATCATCATCATTATCATCATCATTATTATTATCATTATTATTATCATTATTAATTATCACTATTAATTATCGTTATTAATTACTAATTAATTATTATTTATTAATTATTATTAATTATTAATAATAATTATTATTATTAATTATTATTATTATTATTATTATCATTATCATTATCATTATTATTAGAACACTCATTTTAAACACTGGCAGAATGCAGAAAGACAGTGTGATGAGACATGTACGACCCACGATCACAACCTATTTGTTGCTTTTGACAACACAGGCACATACAAACAATTAAATTACAAAGTTGTTAGCAATTCATCTAAAAGCAATTTCAAGTAAATCTTCATTTGCTGATGCAATATAATGATTTTATGATTTTACCCTAAAGGGGTAAACTAGACAAAAACCTAAGCCAATAGCTGACCATGGTCAGAAATATCTGACATGAGCTAAGAACAGCAACATTCCTCTGCAACTGAATGTATGTATGTATGAATGCCTACTTTGTCTAGTATGTATCTAGATTTTAAGCATAGTTTACCAATCACTAAAACGTGCAATGTCTGTACATGGCAGGCAAAATTTCAGGTCATCTTACAGTCAGAAGAAATTAATATTTAGTATTCTGTGTCCTACATAAGTTTCATTGTCTCTAACTGTTTACTGATAACACATAGTTGGCAATATTGCAACACTGTAAAGATTGCTAAATGTTGCAGATTACCAAGGCAATTAATATTATCAAATAAACATCTTCACATTACATTTCATGCAGACAATCCAGTTAGTGCAGGGTTGACCCAACACACTGTCATCAGTCGACAAAGGACTAAGCCAGGCCTAATTAATGGTCAATTCAGAAACACTAATATCAGTGGATGAAAAAAGGCAGCAGATTAAAAACATCTAAATTTACTGCTTATAATAAGTCACTGAAATTAGCAGTTATTCATTCATAACACAACTGAAGAGTTTTACCCTTACATTTGTCAAACATCATTATCATCAACAATATCATTATCATCAGCATCACCACTATCATCATCATTGTCATCCCCAGCAATGTCATCATTGTATTCATCAATATTATTTCATCCTGCAGCAATCTATTTAAAGCAGAATTTGCAGCTTGCTGCACTATGGAGGCCGCCGTTATAAATAAATGAATATCCCATAGCATACACCATACGATTTGGTTTTAGCACATTATACGGGTTTTTTTCTAGTTTTTCTAGTTCTTTTTGTCATGATCATCCTCTTGTTTGTTCATCAATGCTTTCTTCATCTTGGTCATCATTGTCTCTGAGATCAATAAAACGCCACCTGAGGAGAAGGAGGAGCTTAACTGTTGATTGATTGATTGAGCCTATGGAAGCCAATGTGTGGAGCTAAACAGGAAGCATGGAGTGCCCAGCTTCCAGTCCTTGTTGTCCACACCTGTGCAAACAGCACAGGCGAGGATAACACACATGACAGGAATTGGTGCAGTCAGTCAGTTGGTCACAGGAGCTTACACCTTGGTCCTCGTTTTTTCTTAATTCACCAACACCACATAAGCTAAAACAACACCTTGTCAGTCATAATAACACGGGCATCCGGACACCCATCTCAAACTAAACACGGACTTTGACATAATAAACAGAGCACAAATTAATAGCACAAAATAAACAATTCCTAATGGCAATAACCTTTAAAGCAGACAGGCAGGCAGACAGACAGACAGGCAGACAGACAGGCACAGAGACGGACAAACAGCTAAAGCAAACTATGTCAAAAGCCCTATCAGAAGATTTGCTGCTGAACAGTAATGCTCCAAAGCTCATCGTTTCCGTCACATCAACAAACAGAAAAGCAAAACAACAGAAGTCGTAGACAACCAACGCACACGAGAAGCCATCTTTTGTATATAAACAACGAGGCAACCTTCACAATGGAACAGTTGATCTGTGTACAGACAATACAATGTCTACAGAAAAGAAAGAGTGAACTGCCAAGAACACAACACATCCTTTGATCACTATCATTGCCACTACTATCCAATGACCAAGAAGCATCAATCGATTTGAAGAGCAATTGTAAGTGGAGGACATCCTCAGGGTCCCTACACAGACGCAGGCTCAGGGTCCCTACACAGACGCAGGCTCAGAGGAGGATTGAACCTACACGCCCCACATCACAAGGCAAGTGCTTAAACCAATCAGCCACCTTGCCCTGCAATGACCATGTCATGGAAAGGACAAGAAATGCACACCCAAATAGCTGACTTGAATTGACCTTGAATTCCAAGTAACTAAACAGGTAAATTATGTGTAGCCTCATCTTTCAAAATCCAGCTGGAGAAGCCAGTAAACAAGGGTAGTACTAGGCCTATAAGCGTTCAAGATTAGCTGTTTAATTGCTTAATTTAAAAAACTGAATTCCTGCAGAAAACGTCCATTTATATTTTCGTGTTTCGTGAATATAAAGAGTGCAACCACAGTCTATGACCCAATACCTTAAACAACTCAAGCTGACATTCTATTGCCTACCTACTTTCTAATATTCTAACTCAATTTCTTGGTCTTTTGTGGATTTCATATTGATTGAACCACCTTTTCACATCTTTCTCTTTTTGTTCTGGATTTTGGTCACTGGGCCATTAACACGGCTGTCTGCAACTTGTTTGAATTTAATTGCAATAACTTCCACCAGTACTGCTAATACCCAACACCCCCTCCTGCTGCCACCACCAATGCCATAAATCATCATCATCATGACCACCCACCACCACTACCACCACCACCACCACTGACATCATCAGATTCATCATCATGTAATCATCATTGCCAAATTTCTAGATTTCCATTTCTTGATCTCACATTCTCTTCTAATGCAATCACACCACTAAAGAAATCATTTATAATTAATATAGCCTGCAAAAAGAGGAGCATCAGTCAGAAAGGCAATAGTTAGAAAGCATTTAACCTGAATGGATGGATCATCAGGAAAACTGCTATGGCTGTACGAGGTGGCAATAATATTCCAGCACAAAGAAAGAGGAGAGCAATGGAAAAGCTTTAATAATGAAACTCAATAACAATAAGGACATCAAGTATTGGCACAGAAGATGCATCTCAACAGTTTATTTTATGGCAGTCTTAACCCCGCCCCTCCCCCTCTCCCTCCCCCCACCACCACATATCCAGACGCCTCCAGGGTATGTTCATCACTTGCATATGAACTCCATCCGTTCATCAGAGCCTATACTGACTGAATGCATTTCTTCTCCATGTCAAATCAATATCTTTTCCATGTCATCTCCATGGCCCTCACCTCAGTGTAGCCAATTCAGTGTCATCAATATATAATTCTTAATTTAATTCAAATTGAGATCCATTAGGCCTCAATTGAACTACAGCTAATGTCATTCACTTGTGCCTACCAGATCCAATGACCATTTGAACTACTTAGTATCCTTCAATTCTTACATTCCTAAATACACACATGCATCATTTATCCAAGTAGGCCAGGTGGTTAGGAAGAAAGACAGTCTGAGGAGGAGAAATGGATGACATGGATCACACTATGATGCAATGGTGGCAGAACATGATGAGCTACAGATGATCTATTACTGCAGCAGCAGACTGTCCTTACATCATTAAAGCATCCAGATCAACGACACCTTCTACTAGTCCCATATCTCAGAGGTGGCTGAATGCTTATAATCTGGATATGCAAACAGGAAGCCAGTTCATGGAACATGGCAGCCAGTAATCAATCCGCCCATGAACCTTCCAGAGATTCCTTCCTGAATCCTTCATCCCATTCCAATGAGCAGTTGCTGCCTTTGCATTCAGGATGCTAACCTTCAAACTCAATCCATTCCAAAACCAAAGCTAACAACACCCATATTATTCAAAGCATATGGCATTCTAAAACACCCATATTATTCAAATCATAAGGCCTTAATTCCATTGTTGTACAGAAATAGACTGTTGCTACATAACCAAAGCCAAATATTATTAATTATCCTTCCACTCAGTCTAGGCTTACGTAATTCAGAAATATTGACAGATCAGCTGACAGCATTTCCAAATTGATAATAATAATAATAATTAAAAAAATATTAATAATAATATCTTTATTTAACTACAAACTGACAAATAGCACTATGATTACAAGTACAGTATGAACGGATGATGACAAGATATTACAAGAATCAAATTTAATTGTCAGCAGCCATGCAAGGCGTCCATCACATTATATATTTGATTTAACCAATGTCACAGCCTAGCAAAATAAATATGAGTCAACCTTGGGGTGGCAGGAATCGAACTTGCTTCCTCTGCTCCGTACGCTGGACCAACCACGTATGCTGGACCAAATATTTTCAAATTTCGAATTTTTCTCAATAAAATTGGTCATTCATTTTGTAGGGAAGTCATATGCACAATGTATTAATTATCAAATGATTAATATGTACATAAATCAGAATTCTTAATTAAATCTGTTACTTCTTCTTCTTCTAAAACAAAACAAACAAAAAACAGCGCAAACATCGGCACAAACAGGAAGACAATACAAACATATACACGTATAGGAAGACAATGCAAACACATGCACAAACAGCAGCAAGACAATACAAACATATGTCATCCAAACATCTCTGGCTTAATCACAGAAATACTCCACTGTCAGCAGCTTCAATGAACCAACTGGCATAACCTGTAGCTCATTTTCCAAATGCCTTCTCTATTTTGGTGCATGACTAGGAATCGACTTTATCTACATATAGAACATGCTTTTATCATCTGATCATCATCATTGACCAATGTATTCATATGCGTCAGGGTTGATTATGGTGATGTCATTACGTGGGCCTCTGCCTTATCCTCAGATTAAGCACCTTCAATCGCATGCAATTACAATTAATAATTGTAAGTGTGCATGCCTTCATGCTGCGTGTGTTCAAGGATACATGTACTGTGTGTGTACATTTTTAAATGTGCCTATAGTCACATTCTATGATTAATATACAGCAGTTTAATATCAACTGCTGTAAATGGTTTTAAAAAAAGAACAGGTATGGCATAGGTAGCCTATATGCTGGGTGCATCTGGAGTGACAAACCGCAAATAGATTGCTACGACAGTTTTACAGAGGATCTCTATGACATGATCAGCCCTTTCAAATTTAAAGAAAATCAGGTAAACGTTTTGGATTCACATTAGGTTTAGACATGTCATGTTCTGCTGCATAGCCTGTGATTCCTATGCAATTATATGTATGTATGAATGTATGCATGCATACATATGCATGCACACAAATACCTGAACAGTTATACAGAATCCTTCGATATACGATGGAAACAACTTCCTAGTCAAATGCTCTATTTACTGGACCACATTGCACCTTATGATGTCATGTAATGCAAAAATTTCAATTTTCTGGGTAGAATCAATACATGCATGACATTGGCATGAATGGCACATAGGTCTTTGCACACAATATTCCAGTCACCCAAAGATATTATATTGAATGACAGAAAGACACTATTACCCATCAGTGTGTATAAACAGTCTGGAGTCATTAAGTCTATTTATGACAGAAACTCAATAAAATGTATGAAAGTGTTCAATAATCATCATTCAAAGTTCTTTCCCTTCATCGATTTGGAACAATTCCGCAGCGGATGGCAGTAAGGTTGGTGAAGAGTGATCACTCTATATTCACCTGCGCTATCATCCTATTCATCTTTTATTTACACCTTCTTAAAGCCAGCCATAATTTTCCATGGATTTAGGCTATCACAAAAGCCTTATTAACCCATTTATAAAGTTATGAATCATTGGGGACCACATTTGGCTGATATCATATTAAAACACTTGGTCACTTCAAACAAATCAATTAATTTAACTCCAAACGTCATCTACTTTAGCTGTAGTTTTAGCTGACCAAGAGTTAAACAAAAATCACAACAGAAGATAAAAATGCATACTGGCTTTATTTAAAATTGAAAATTAGAAATTTCTTTAAATTTGATATTGCTTTCTTCCAACATCTTTTGCTCAGAAGTGCACATGCCTCGATGGTGCAATTGCAGTTGTACTGCAGAGCAATTGTGCACGAAGGACTTGCTCAAGGTCCCTACACAGTGACTGATGTCTCGGACGAGGGTCGAACCCGCTCACTCAGAGCACACTGAGTGTTACGGGCCGACCGATCAGTCACCATGCCACACACGCTATAGTTAGTAATAGTATACCAGTGACAAAACCCTTCTTGTGATGAGATCTGCATTGTCCACTGAAGATTCAGAATCTGACAATTTACCGTTGAAGGCATCTGGCAATAAGGAGTGGAATATCTAGTGATGTAGTTGGCCAATAATATGATGACAGCAATATTACACACAGGTACAGATCATAAATAGAGTAAGCATGCATTAGAGTAGAAGGAAAGAATGATATTCTGCATTTCTGCAAGAACATGCACGTGCTTATTGCCTCAAATTTATCAGACTTTCATTTTCTGTTAGTCCAACTGTTTGAAATTGGCTCCCTTGGAGTTGCAACTCCTCCCTAGGAATTCTTCCGACAACTTCTGTATTGTCTTTCTGACCGTTTGGGTAAGGAGTGCCTCGGGGCAGGTATCTTGAAGGGATGTGTACAAGTTTTATGAATGAATGAATGAATGAATGAATGAATTTTAATTAATTAATAGGAAAACTCACTACTTCAATGCATGAGAAATCATTCAGCTTTTGTTATCAACTGCAACTAGTTTCTTCTAATGTCAAAGTTTCATTAAAATTATTAATTATTTGTTTTATACCAATATACTACGATATCTCACTGTAAATGATTTTCACTGGCTTCACAAAAATTAATTTGCCACAATGATCAACCTGAGTCCCAGTGGCAGCTATCAAGCAATGTATTAAATATGGCTGACCTTTCAACGGTCACCAATCAGCTGACTAACTGTTAACTGACAAATAATCAAATAAGGTTATATTCTTTGAAGAAGAACAGACATCTTTGGTAGCTTCATAAGTAGGCAGCTCAGGCTTACATTTCCTGGACAAGGAACCGGAATCCCAGAAGTTATCAATCTATTCTAACAGCTTTTAACGCCATTAAAACTATGCACCATAACTCGATCCATCTGTGTGACAGAAAGAGAAAGAGAGCCAAGGGAGGATAGGCATGTTGAGCAGAGACATATTTACAAAAACATATTACGTTAGGTAATTGTATACAATCTCTATTCACCTACAGGCTCTCAAGATTAGCATCCTAAAATATTACTCAGATAACTTTTGCTAAATAGTTCTATTAATTAATAAGCTTCATTAGAAAAGATGAAATACAAAGTACCTTTTGGTCAAACAGTGCCGCAAGTAGGGATTTCTCCTCATTTGAAGTGTCTCCATTTAACCTAGGAACATCGTTAATCTCTTTCTTGATCAGGGAAAGATCTATGGCTTCATGCTGGTTAGATGGTTGAGCCATCGTCATCTTATGAACAGCCAACGCTCCAATTCAGCTGTCAACAAAATCCAACAATAACATCACAAAGCAAATTCCTTTTAAGCAGCTATATAATTAAGAGCCTGTTGTTGGTTTTGCTGTTGTTGTTGTTGTTGTCAAAAGTCAAGTCAAGAAAGATTCCCTCATCATCGAGACGTCACTTCAAATGGTCATAAGTTTATCTTAATAGCCTCTAATCTGCAGTCTTTAAGTCCCTACCAAAAGTGACCTTTCATTTTAAATGAGGTCACATTGTCTTTCTGTCCTCAAATTAAAGTCAGCTCTGCGAAACGTAAAGGTCATTATATTGTTCTCAAATGTTTATGTTAGAATTATCATTCCACAAAGAAAGTGAATAGCAATTTTTTATTTATCAGACTTACAATAATCCAAGAATATGTGCAGCAAATTCTTTCTATTACTCTCTGAGGTAAATCAGAAAAAGTAATCTCTAGATTTCTATAGCACCCAAATGCCAAGTCACAGGAACCAGTTCATTCACTGGCATTCAGTCAAAACAATACCTATAGGCAGAAGGGTTATAATTGGCTACAGGTTAAGATCCAAAGGGTCAGACGACAGCTTAGAAGTTAGAATTGAAGCAGCGAGGAGGTGAGGGAAAGAGAATAGCTCAAGACGTAATTTGTGACAAAGAACCAGTAGTCTTAGTTTTGAGAGATAGCCAAAGTGAAGGTTTTTTATGAGTTTGTAGTATTAATTCATTCATTCATAGTTAAGATTTATAAATCCACTTTCAAGGTTACTACTGAGGAGCATTCAATGAATGAGAAGAAGCATGGACGGACATTTGCTGATTGGCCCACAAGTCTCACTGGTACCAATAAAAACAGCTATTAACCAAATTCGTTAAAAACCAGGTCAGAATTAAAAAGATGGTAGGGTGTTGCCCTACAATGCCTTCTAAGCCTTAAACTGGATATTATATCCTAATGCCGCTTGCCATTAACAAGTGACAGTGAACTATTTAACTTTAGACTGCATGGATTGAGCAATCCATGCACAAATGCTTACAAAGGTGTTATAAACAAAAGTGTTCATACAACTCTGCACACTGTTTGCTATTGCTATGCACTGACCACTTACACACATAAGCTCTCCATCGAAACAAAGATATATATAGATAACAGATTTACGATCCCACTCGGTGATAGACATTCATTCATTTATGACAATTATACTATATATCAATGATCTGAAAAGCCAGACAAACACACCACAGCTTCATAATGTCATCGTCTTCATCGAAGGTCAAATATCAAGAAACTGACAGATCTCAATAATATATCACCCATTAGCTGAAACACTTCAATTTGCCAGAGATAAAATACGCATCCAAACCTCATCACTATTGGCCAAATTAACAGGAAAATTAACAACTCAATCCAAACAATAAACACACACAGGTGCTATGATACAGGTCTGGCTAATTGTCTTCTATGCAAATTCTGTCACTGAATTAATTAAGTATTTTCATAATCTCATGATAACCCATAGCATCCCACAAAAACTGTAATAAAACCTTGAACAGAAGACTATAGTCTGATCTAACACCAATACGAAATACACAATACATGATCAAACTGATAAGCCAGAAACAATACACAGCAAATGTGACAAACACTTTTATCATGAAGTCTTTGGTAGTCAATAACCAGAAACCATGTAATCAAGACAGGATATTAACAACAAAGAACTAACCACACCAGACAGGAAATAAACAATACACGAGTACATAGTTATTCTCACCAAAGAATAATTATACTATAAATGAACCATTGACTGATAGAAGAAACAGAAGAAGAGCAGTCCGTTGAGCAATCCCTTGAGCAATCCGTTGAGCTATCCTGAGAGGCAGCCATGAGTACGAAGTGCCAGGCAACATACTGTTAGCAACTTCCTTTTCTTAGCCTCAGCATATGAAGGCGGGTGGCCAGTTCTCTACCTCACGCTCTCATCTTCCTGCCAGACAATGTACGGTCAGTTAACTCAATATAACTGAGTTGGTTGGTGTGGTATAAATCTCAAAAGAAATTTTTGTCCAAACCCCCCCCCCACCTCTGACATCTCAATTGACATACTACCAACATGCTCACCATTACGTTATCCCACATCCAACCGATTGAAGTGTGGAAAGCAATAAACAAAAATGAATCAAATAGCAGCCATGAAGTTCCTTTCAATCAAGAAAAGTGGCTAAGCACTCCAACAAAGAACAGTGGTCAGAAGAACCTGACAGTTTGTATACAGAATTCAAAATAGATGGAAGCAATAGATCCACAAAATCTGCCAAAAAAGGAAAAAATACAACAAAATGTAATATCACAGAATGAAAAACAATCTATTTTTCCAGCACTATAAAGTGCAAACACTGGTGTTGGCACTTCTGTGAGATACCTAAAAGGTGCAATGTCAAATGCCCTGAGGCAAGTACAGTGTCAACTTTTCCAAGAGAATGAGATAGATATAAGAAATGTTCACTTCAGTAAGAATTTGAGAGTTTAAGAAAATAACAACTGATAGAAAATGGTTTTCAAGGTAGATGAGATGTCAGGATTATCAAAGTGAAACTTTAAATCAAATGTCTTGCTTCTTAAATTAAAATTACATATTTTACATATTACATGCATTCATCTTAAGTTTAAAGCAAGACAGAACACTTTCCTATGTCCAGGGAAATCCTCAGTTAAGTCGGAACAGCTACTTGAAAGCGTTGATTGAGTCAGTAGTAAACTAGAAAGGAGGAAAATGGGTTGACTGGCTTGGTACTATCAGGTCAAAGTTTAAATAGCAAACCAGTACTTCACTTCATATGAGACTGCCGTTATCGCAAGTGGGAGTTTAGGGGAATGGCTGGAAGTTTACAAATACTGAACTCATGACGAGTACGACGACGACTTCGTCGTCGTTCTCCTAATCATCATCATCACCATCACCATCATCCTTCTCTGATGCCACAACTGGCAGTAAGAGGTGCTAAATAAATATTCTTATTTCCTCATCTGTCAGCAGGAATATAATTAATGTGTCAAGGAAAATGGAATAAATTAATTAAACTTAGATTCCATGAGAGCAACAACTGAATCTCAACAAACTGAAGGTAACGACAATAAGCGATCTGATATGTTTGTGCAAAACAGTTATCTGTCTTAAGCAAACTTTTAAAGTCATTTCAGACATAATGAATAGTAGAAAAAAGTAGGGTATCCTTTGGTCTAGTGATGACAGGGCAGATGCTGGCCCCCACCCACCAAACCTCCCTAATGTACCTCTCATGATTCGTTAAAGGACTGGTCTGCTTGTTTTCTTTTTCTTCTTCTTCTTCAGTACCTGGATCATAGGGTAAGAAAGCTTTTAATCAACTTTGAGAAGGAGGAAGCACAATCCTTTAATAAGGCACGATATAATCATAAATTTCAAGTTCATCAAAGCAGAAAGGCTCTTTTTCAAGCCCAATAACCACAGTTTGCAAGTATGCATCATACTTCTAGTACATACACCAGTATTTCCAACAACAGTTTTCTTAAAGACGCCTGACACTGTCTTTATTTAGAAAATGACTCTCTAAGTGTCAGACAGCACTGAGCATTCTCAATTGAGAAATGATATATATATATCCCAACAGATTCATACTGTATGTTTATGGATGATATCATATGCCAGTGCTAATGACCAAAAGATATCAACAAAACTCATTGGCTACAGAACGTCACACATCACATCGTCTGAGGTCTTACCCTATGATCAGCAGTAACCTGCGGTGATATCATCACATAACAGATTTAAAAACATCTTGAAAATCATCTTGAAACATTTGTTTTCCACAAAGCCCCAATTGTGTATCTTGTTTCATAAAACCATAAATATGCTTCAGCCTGAATAATAAGCTATTCATTTAGATGTTAATTGAATTGTCTCAAGAAAACATTTAGAAACAGCTACAACCAATTAAGATGAGGAGCAAAAACAGAAGCACCCCTTCCTCTGCCACCTCCTCAACCTCCTCCTGACATGCTCCTTCCTCTTTCACCTCCTCCTCCAGCTCCTCCTCCACCTCTAGCTCCTCCTTGGCGATACAAGAACACATAAGAGACTTGTTTGGTCTTAAGTTATAAAAGCCATCCAGTGATAGCATCCACTCCAACACCACAACACAACTAACAGAAACCATGACAACACAAACCAATAAGCCCAACTCCAAACGTCTGTGACATAAATCCTTACAAACACAAACTCCATACACTAAAAATTCAGCCTTGACTAGCGTGACGTCACAACCACCACCGAACAAGGCCAAACCGCTCGCCTGCACACCCAGTCTTCTCTGGCCCATCTCTCTCTTTCTCTCTCTGTCTGTCTCTGTCTGTCTGTCTGTCTGTCTCTCTCTCTCTCTCTCTCTCTCTGGCAGCAAGGTCCCCAGCAGCGCCACGGCAACGCCATAGCAACGCTTTTTATATAACTCTAATCAATGATCCCAAACTAATCAATAACTTGACATCATCCGAGAGACTTCTGCTTTTCACCGACCTTGCAAGATAGCGAGCTGTTAATATCTGAGTTCCCCAATGGATGGTGCAGACGGAAAAGCGCACCCCACGCCAAGTGACACAAACAAAAGCGCCAGCAGCACTAGGTGCAAACGCAGGCAGGCGCAGACAGACGAGGAGCAAGCGAGGAGAGCAGAGACGGTAAGGCACATCAGCTGAGGCAAACACTCATACAATTTAATACAAGTGTAAATAGAAACTGTGTACAGAAACAGCAATGTGTAAACAAATGACGCACAGTATAAACACAATAGAGATATGGCTGCCGGGCGGCGGCCGAGACAATGTGGGCGCTGGGCGAGCCAGGCACAGCGACCGACGGACGGACGGACGGACGGACGGACGGACGAGGAGAGCAGACTTAATCCTGGCAAACACAAACAAAGCAGCAGCAGCGGACGAGCACATACTCCAGCCTCAGCTGTATTCATGATCTGCAGTATGGTGAATTTCCAAGCGAAAAATAAACAAAGGCTTGTAACAGGATTCGGGTTTTTTCAGTCTGTTCGTGCCAAACAGAGCCGTGCCAAATTGATGTAGAGCGGTACATCTGCTTTAAAACCGTAAATAATCAATAAACACAAGTGAATCGGTGCAAAGGAAAACGTCAGCACACGATTATGATAATCATCGGCACAAGTTATGAAAATGAGGCAAACACTGTCTTTATCTGACACAGAAGAAAGTTGTGAGAACTTGAAATATTGGAAAAAAGAGCTGCACATTTTTATGTTCAAGAATACAATGAAAATGCAAAATATTGCTGTGATTAGGATCAGCATGTTAATGGTAAGGACATGAAAAATGGCAGTGACAACACAATAGAGTAACGGTAATGAAGAAGGTGTGCAAAATAAATTACAATTGAGTTATTGAGTAAGTAACAAAAGCAAATGTTTGAATGAAAAAAATTACGATGATGACCTTGAGGATAATTATTATTACAATGGTCATCATCATTATTTACTTCGCCTTCAGTTTCTAATCTCAGTAGTTAAGAAACAGCATTTGAACAGCAGTTGTAGCCCAAAAGATAGCTGAAGATCATGATGGCTAAGTCAAGGGTTATCAGAGAACAGCTCAGACAGTCACTAATGACGCTATTACAGTCCAAACAGCACAACAAGTGTAACATAGCTTCCTCTTTCTTGCATGATCACTTTTCGTTTCTCTTTGAAAATGAATCCTCTAAATGGATTGGAAAGATTAAGTAACTTTTCTCCATACGCACAGACAGACAGACAGACCGTGACACTAGACAGACAGACCAGGACACAAGAAAGTTAGCTCCTATATATTCAGTTCTATCTTAGAAAGCAAAACCTATAGTTAAGGCTCTAAACTACTGATAAATTTTTACAAGCTTAAACCAACTGCAAACCATTCAGTGACCTTTAGCAAGGTGACAAAAGTCTACTTAAAAAGAAGGAACCATCAAATCACACAGTAAAATGATGACAGAGCTACAGTTCTCTCTTCCATTGGACAAGATGATAGCATGACCACAGAACGACAGAACAACTGTTATGGTAATTGCAAATTTACATAGCACCACCTTAAAGCAGATTCGTCAGAGGTGCTCCAGAAAAACTAATTAGGAACTGCTTACAACTGAAACATAGGGTACTTAAAATGTCACATTTCAAGATATTAAGATGGAAAGCTTGTTTACAAGCAAACCGAGTTAAAAAAATTCCACTTCAACAAAGCAATTCAGGATTTAATCAAATACACTGTAGACTCCTTACAACATACTTTGCTATAACACAAATTGTGATAACACACCATCAGGGAGATGGATCCAATTATTTTCAGCTTCATAATAATTTTAATTAGAAACTTCTGTAGCACATAACATTATGTCTAATACCCAATGCACCAACTGCTGGCACTCCTAAACCAAGTTGCAATCAGGTCTTATCTCCCAATTGTTGACCCAAAAGATCAGACCAATGAAAAGGAAAGACAACCTAAGGTGTATGAATAATTCCAAAAAGATAAATTTAGAATAAAATGACATAAGAAACTGAGCAGAATGAGCTGATCGAGCAAAAGAAGAGAATAATAGAACGTAAGTCAAACAACTGAAAAGGAATTTAACTTCATAATAAAATATCTTTTTATACAGTACTAGATTTTATTACACCTGAAGCTACGTATAATGAGCTTCTAGTGTAAAGTACTCAGAAGCAATAAGAAGAAATTAATTACTGATATTCATATAAATATGGTGCTACAATAATATGTATACATAGTAAATGTAATTATCTATAATGCTCAGATGCAGAAAAAAAGTAGCAACAAAACTAATGCAGAATATGACTACAACCAAATGCAATCTGACTCAACAAATTCCCTTTGACAAAATAAAGCACTAACGAAAAATATAAATTATGTTCCTAGGTGGTCCAAAGTAAATTTCCACATCATGTATTAAAATAACATTATTAATATGACTTTTGCAATATATTATATACCTTCCAAACAACATCTGTTTTTGAAAGTTTCTATGATTGCATAACTGCAATACTGTATAAATGTAATTGTAAGAACATATTTATATAGCACCACTTATTGATAAACTGATCAGAGGCACTCTTGACATGACAACAGAAACCAAGAATAAAGGCACAATCATTCCAACTACAATGTAGGCAGCATTACAATACTTTTAATGTATTTAAAAACATTTCTCTCATTCCTCCTTCAGATACCAGTGCAGCTATTTTCAGGCTGGAAGACCAGGGAAAACAAGAACAGAATAGTAAACAAGCCATGGACAGACCCTCATTACAGATGGCTGTTGAAGTTAGAGGATATTTCAGGAATCTATAAACGGCCAATATATTTTAAATGACTGCTGTTGTTGATTCCCTGCTTTGAAAGCAATCACTGACTCAGGTGTGGCTATCAGTTACAAGGTGTGGACCACCACCTACTCTAACCAATGCATGGACCAACATGCACTATGCATCACACTATGAATAAGTAAGTAAGTAAGTACAGTAAGAGCTCTAAAATGGCAGACATCAAAACAACATCACACCAAATTGAAACACCAGTAACAACAACAACAATAGAAAAAGCAACAACATAATAATAAATTACTCTGGATACATATCTTATTGTGTTTAGCCTTTGTCTGAAATGTTAAATTTCATTATTAAATCATCCTGACAGTAACAATAAAAAAAACCATGACTAATTAGAAAATCATTGTTTCCGTCACCAGTTTTATTTTGTTTCCATGAGGTGTCATACGTGTTTGCAGGTTTACAGCTACCGCTGTAATCGGTGAATAACAAGGGAACAACAGACCCTCAAGATACAATTGTGTTCGTTATCGGTTATGGTACATTTTGCATTTTACAACTATCTTGCATAAATCTTTGAAATGACATTTCCTTCTTGAGACTCACGAATGTGCATTATATATGACGTTGCTATGTGAACTTTGAAGACTGTTATCTAATTGTGCTAGATACAAAGGACATTGATGATGATGATGATGATGATGGTGATGATGATAATAATAATAATATAATGATATGGTAATAATAATAATTGTTGAGTGCAAAGAGGATCAGGCTGGCAAAGACCCATGTCGACTTTTGAGGCTCCCACAGTCTCCTCCTTGTAATCCCTGTGGGAATCAAGTACCTCAATGCAAAACAAAAAAACAATAATAATGGCAACTCCAATTTGCATCTCTTCCAGCACTTTAATCTTAATAGTAAACACCAGGTGACATTATACTTTGTTAACAGCAAAACATCAACCATCCATTAAACAACAAGTTTCTGCTAATTCAGTTTGCCAGCAAAAGGTCATACACTCATGCTACAGTGTCTGTTGTATATTGCCATTAAAAAGCAAGTAAGCACTCTAAATAGCACTGACGGCAAACGCACTCTGGTAACATCAAATATGAACAATCAGAGAATGTACAATAAAAATATTCTAATTAGCAATTACAAACGTAGACGTCTCTTGGAGCCTTGGCAGAGCAACTGTTAGAGCAACAAAAGCAATAACTTCTAAAGAGCTTTGACCTAATTTTACTTCCTGCTAAGTCTTCCACAGCTAGTTGGTCATTTTCATAAAAGTTAACTGTGAATCCTTTTCAAACTCTTCACAGCTGTTGAAGTCCTTGAGTTGTTGTGCAGATGTACCAAAAGCTTTTGAATTCAGTAGGCCTACGTTTGAAAACCATAGGCATCAGTGAAGAGATAACTGTTATGTTTCAGTAATGGCAAACCGAGACGAACGGAGGTTTAGAATATTATACGAATGGGAGATCAAGAGACAAGTCTACACTTGAAATGCAAATAAAGAAAGTCGACGTAGGGTCAGTTTTTAACTACCACTTATAAACATGTAAACTTCAAAAGATAAACATTCTTGCCAGACAGGAATGGAGGACGGGAGGGAGGGAGGGTCACCGCTCCAGCTGCCAGTGCAATAGTTAGTACATCACTTCACGTTATCAACAACAGCACAGCAGTAATGTCATCTCTGATCAGAACAATCAAACAATCAATAATCAGCAACTTCAATCAATAACTTTCAGTGATGTCACCTCTGGGTCTCAGGTGTAATCTTTCACCACTTAATATTTGATCCTAAGACAGAACTTTTTAAAAGAACTGATCTAAAACAGACGTAAACATCGATTCCCAAGTACGTCGATCTTGTCCTATTGCATTTCCAAAGAAAGTATTACTGACATTTATAATAATCAACAATTAACCAGACAAAATTGGCTGCAAAATATTAATTAAACACAAGAACAGCATAATTCAAACTAATAAATATCTTTCATTCTACAAACTCTGGAGGGACCCAGTTTTTGTATACCAGAGCCTGAATGACATTGGTATCTAGCATATTAGATTAAATGGTTTTCCATTATGAACTCAAGGATATGTTGTTTACCCAACTGACTGATACTTAGACTACTACAGGAATGCTCGCCTAAAATCCATTATAGTGAACTCGAGCTGGAAATGAGTTTGAGGTCATTATTAAGCATTAGATTTCAGTGCAATTGTAATAAAAGAGAATGAAACTGACTGGAAACCAGATAAACTGGGTTTGTATTTGCATTCAGCTGTTACACAATGAGCTAGGAAACAATCTGGTCTTGTTGAATAAACCAGAAATATTTCACCTGATAAAAATATAATCAATGCCACAAACCCAAGACACTCTCATTATAACAAGAGAAATAGTATGCATGCCCATAAGTGAATAATTTCAAGAAAGAAGTATTATCACTGACAAAACAAAAACATAACAGCTGTTATTGTCAGCTGGTGCTGTCATGATTAAAGTAACAAGCAGGAAAATAATAAATGTGGACGTGTTGTTGTTGCCAGAGAAAATTATCACCACGTCCGTTCCAACAACAAGTCCCTGCCAGGGTAAAAAGTCTTGCAAAGAAGGCCAGACGGCTAATGGCATCATAGGGTCACATGCAAAGCAGCCATCGCTGTCACTAGTAGGCTGTTGCCGCTGCTGCTTCTAATGCTGTTGTTGTTGTTGCCACTGCTGTTGCCGTTTGAGTGATGTCCTTCTAGTGCAGCAAACCCTTATACCAACATCAGGTTAAACTGGACAGGTTCTCACGAAGGAGTGCCTTCAGCCCTGAACACATCAAGCACAGACCGTCTCCAGCCATAGACCGTCTCCCGCCACTGAATGTCTCCAGCCACTGAATGTCTCCAGCCACTGAATATCTCCAGCCACTGAATGTCTCCAGCCCTGAATGCTCTTCCATCCACGGAACGTCTCCAGCCACTGACTGTAGAAACTGTCATCTGTTTTACAGTCACTCGGTTCACCTTTAATTTTCTGACTGCTGCTGCTTCATAAATCCACTAGGGTCGATTTTCAATTATCTCTCATAATTTAATCCAGACTTCTGTTTATAATATTAGCTGCTCAAATGGACTCAATGGATCTCTCTATTAACACACACACGCACACACACACACGCACGCACGCACGCACGCACACATACACACACACGGGATCGTGTGCGTTCTCATTCATCTACACAATACAACCAAAATCAACAGATTTTTGTGGCCAATAGAAACCAAACAAACACAAATTTTAGTTGGACTGATGATGCACAACTTATTTCATACAAAGAAAACAACCAGTTTAAGGCATCGTTCATCGATTGCACAGCAGATGAAATCAGTGCATTGAAGCAGTAACAACAACAACAAGATCAACAAAAGCTCCTTGTTAATCTAGGTGGATCATCCACATGAATGAACTGCTGCAGAAAGAAACCCAGTAACATCAGAAGGTGCTTTTCAGTCACAAAAGAGTCCTAGAGTTTGCTGTTTGTGCATATATTAATATTTGTAATCAATCAATCACAATTTTTTTATTGAAACCATCGTTTTTACATCGACAAAAGTTGCAAATCTACATCATGATTTCTATTCCTGCGATTTCCAGACAGAAGCGTCACTCTGTGGGTGCAGAAGTGGTCGATTTAGATGATCCGAAAAATTGATTTCTGTCACAGCATTCTGGGATGACATCACTTTTAGGACTTTGACATAAATTCATCAGATACCATGCAAGTCTTCAGACCTCATAGACTATAGATCTGTAATCTAGGTAGACTAAACAGAAACTACATCAATTACTTTTACCCTATAGGATAAAATGCAAAAATATATGTTAATTTTTAAGATCACAATTTCCACAAAACACATTGTACAATTTTTCAAGAAGTCATCTACACTTCAGTTGTACAATGTACAATTGTACATGTATCTTATGATTCTTAACAATATACAAACACACATACACCTACACATACACACAATGACACACACATCTATACATGTATTTTTATGGGTGGCCAATTATTTATGCTAGTATCCAAACACGTGTGCTCACGCACATATATCATATACTTTCATATTTCATTGTATGAGTTTATATATTGCAAGAATAATAGAAGTGATAACAAAGGCTATTAGACTGTTTCAGATCATCATCATCACTGCCATTCTAATCACTGTCATCATTACCATAATCACCGGCTTTGACACATCACCGCCCCACTCTGGCCACCCACCCACTCTAGGATAAAGGATGCAAGAAAGAGAAAGCCAGTCCCTTGAGCAGATACATAGAGGGTAAGATGACTGACGACCAGCTGGGCATAGTCTGACACCTTGCGTCTCTCCTCCTTCCCTCTTACAAGACACAGTCTGACCTGAACTACCCTAGCAGTGTCCAGCCTCAGGAGGTGACTCACTGGCCACCAGTTTCATCCCCAAACAAAGCAGAAACCCCATGGCCACCCCCACACCATGAGATCATCGGCTGGTCAGATGCTGAAAGGCCGGACTCCGCACCCCCCCCCCCCCCAAAGAGACCAAGCAGTTGTCAACAACACACCACAGGGAGGGACAGATGGTAAACAAGGCAGCACATTCAAGCAGCATCACCACAACATTCCTCCCTCCTTCACTCCCTCCCTCCCTCCCTTGGCGCATGGTCAGCCCTTCTTCATTAACAAAAGTAGTTCCCATCTGCTGCACCGGAAGACCAAGCAGAATAAGGACCAAGAGATTACACAATGCAACAAATCTACAACAATGGATGCAATATGACTGATAACAACAGCAACACCTGTCTAGGATTTCATCGTAGAACACAGACACTGGCGTAATGTACAACGATTATCTTAATCACTAATGATCCATCTATGGCAGCGGAAGTTAACGGTTAATTATTCGATTAATCGGATAATTAATTTTAACAATGAAATTTATTTTTATGATTAATCGAAGACCTCTTGTTATATTCGCCACTTCAGTACCGTTTGAGAGACTTTTTAACTCAGCTGGTTTCATTTTCAACAAAACACTTGGCCCATAAGGACCCAACAGTGAGAACAAGACCGTTTGCTTACTTAATTGCTCGAGGGAAGACATTTAACCTGAAAGACATAAACAAGACTATGATGAACAAATAACTACTTAGTAACTACATACTAGTGTTTTTATACTAATAATATTATTAAAAGATTAATAATAAATAACGTCAATTGCATATATGCTAATACTCCCCTCACCTAGTCATAAGCCCTAGATGAAGTCAACACACCCGATATGAGTATCAAGCCATAGTTGATTAGGTTGACCCGTTGACCTAGAAGATCCAACTGTTCTAGGAGGCTTGGCAAATTGCTGAGCATTGTGTGTCTAGAAAATGGATTTTCTGTTGTCTGACTGTGGTTGGTACTAGAGACAAAGGTCCAACTGAAAGAACTGTAGAAATGCAGATGCACATGTTGGGTATAAACCCTCTCATTTGGTTGACCCTCTTCACGCACATATTTCATGATATTATTATTATAATAATAATTATTATTATTATTATTAAGAGAATTTATGTATAGTGCCTCTTCAAGGTGACTACTCAGAGGCACTCCCAACCCCAGCATGGCCACTGGTTATGACTACACCTTAATTAAGGAGCAAACTGCACCCCAAAATCTACCTTCATTCTTGACTCCATGCCTACAATCTTAGAATATTGGAGTTCCAGCTTATAAACAGACGAAACCTTTCATGACTATTAGGAATTTAAAATCAACCAATCCAAACACACGCCCATCAGTACACCATTTAATAAGAATTTCATTAATCCAATTCAAGGTTTATTTTAGCAGACAGGATATGCCAGGTACAGAGAAAAACAGTCAGCCAACAAACCAAGCTACAAATCAAGGAACCAATTTTATAATACAAGCCACACAACCAATAAACTAACTGCTCACTTAACAAGTCTAAAGAAGTGGATCACTCAATAAATAATCAATCAGTCAATCAAAAAGTCACTCAAGCAATCAATCAATAAATTGACATAAAAGTCAATATTAGGTCAGCAATCAATAAATAAATTAACAAGTCAACCAATCAATTAGTCAATCAATTAGTCAATCAATTAGTCAAACAGTTTGGCAATTGCCCTGCTGTAAATTTTACTTTTTATTATGTGGCACATTTTGATCACCAGAGAGTAATAAGTCTGCTGACATCCTTTTCACTTAGCCAGATATTCCAAATACACAGGTAGAACTAAACAAATACAGCCATGCAGAAACTGCAAGGACACAAATAAATAAACTGAAGCCTGTTAGACAACCTACAGGCTGTTTCCTTATACAAATATATATACCTAGACAGTGGACATACATCACCAACACTGAGACATAAAATAAATATGCACACAAATCCATACAAAGACTATACAATAAACAGCCACCAATGGTATGCTTTATGACAATCTGTCCTTGGTCATTGCTTCAGCAAAAGAAGTCCTTGCTGTCTCACACCAAACTATAAATACGTAGACTTATGCTATTTACGTGGAAACACTTTGCATATAATGTGCATATATTCCTACATGCCATAGACTGATATGAATGACAATGGACCATGGTTTCCCTCCTCCTTATTGCATCATTCTCTTTAGACTGAAAAGCAGAAAAAGACTGAAATGGATTCTCGGCCCAAACCTTCTAGCATGCACACAGAGAATCAGGCCCAGCAGGTGACCAGCGTCCTTATCTGCCTGTGTGTCCCTGCTTGTACCTGTGCTAGCCAAATAGCATGTATGTTTGCCTGAATGCTCAATTACCCAACTGTCATGCAGCACACTGAGGGCTGAGAGTAAACATTGGTATATAATAGTATTTAGACACACACAAAGACATTCTGTTGGTTATTTCACTAGAAATATGCATACATGCCATAAGCACCCAGAAACAGGAGACAGACAAAGGGACAAAGACAGACAGCTGACACAGACAAAGGAGCATACAGACAGTAACTAGGAGTCAGAAAGCTCGGCTGACTAGACATGAGTATGACCTCACAGAGTCATTATGTTAAAGGCGAGGAGTAGGAAGAGCAGATGGGGAGGGACGAGACAGAGAACAGCTGAATACTAATTGTTTACCAATAACAAGGAAGGAGAGAATACAACTACATAATCCATCACTTATTCAGTAAGTAAGCAACAGATTACATTCCTCCTTCTCCTCCTCCTTCTCCTCACCATCTTCCTTCTCCTCTTCCTGTTTCACTTCTCCTATGTCCTCCTATTTCTGATTGGGCAGGCGCAGTTCGTCCTTGGGCAGATGCATTGGGGACTGCTTTGTGAGCAGTAGACATTGGACCCTTAGTTTCTTAGCAGAATTGTCACTTTTTTAACGGCAGTCAGTGTTACTAATTAACTCACGCCAGACAACATTAAACTGAAAGACAATAACACTGATAATATAACAAAATTAATATGAAAAAACAATTCATATGCTGATTTAGCACTCACGCAGTAATTGTATAAAACTGTACATATATTCTACAATACAGGAGTGTTCATTGTTCCCAAGGTTTCTAGATACAACTTGGCACACAATAATAATCTCCATGTCTGCAAAACATGAAC